>BSBK01003526.1:582500-634638 GCA_027943335.1 Chamaecyparis obtusa | reverse complement strand
ATATATATATATATATATATATATTATATATATATATATATATATATATATATATATATATATATATATATATATATATATATATATATATATATATATATATATATATATATATATATATATATATATATATATATATATATATATATATATATATATATGTATATGTTTATACTTTCACATATATTTTATCTATCACATGGTGTCGGGTAGAGGGGCATCATCTATGAATTTGGGAGAGGCTATTATACAGGGGGTGCTAGTGACCACTCTTCACATAGATCTACCAGTTCTAGAGAGGATAGGGAGAAACTATTTACTAATACCATTGCTAGATTGAGACGAGCTATAGAGGTTCTCGATCAGACTATTCAAACATCCACCACCTTCCTAATAGGGATAGGGTGAGTAGTATTCAAGAGGAGTTGGTTCATATGATTTAAATAGTTGAATCATAGAACCCTTATGATACCATTAGTATTGATACATTCTATGCTTCTCTCTCCCACATCGTTTACTAGCATTGTAAAGTATAGATGGGTTGACTTAGAGGTTTCCAGCGCTATGGTGAATATCATGTTTCCTCATTACCAGAACATAGCTCAGGTGAGAGGATATATGACTACTAGGTGAAAGGATAACCTTGTTGGACAATTTATATATCTTCGATGGTTGGCTTCTTATGATAGGTAGCCCCAAAAGGATGAGCTTCCAATTTATTTATGCAAACAATTATTTGTAGAATTTCAATTGCATCACAAGTTTGATTATACAGGTTTTATGTGTCATGTTACGTAGGAGACGGGGATATTATCTGATAGATTCAGATGACCCAATGCCCCAGTACCTGCTAGTAAGCGAGAAAAGGTGGGTCCAAACCTTTTGGTTATGCCAAAAGGTTTGGAAATGGCAGCTATAAGTTAGAGTGTACAGGATAATACGGGCAGGAGGGATGTATTTTCTAGTATCATGAGTATTGTGATACAAGTTCATAAGATGTCATTTGATTGTTTGGGGACATACATGTTTTGTTCCCATTCTAGCATTCCTCCACCTACACAAGATACATCCTCTAGTGATGATATGTACCAAATAGCAAACATACTATCTACCCTAGACATTAGGGCTTTATCACAAGTGGACCATTTGTGTCATATGGATGCGAAGAGGGTCCAAGTTTAATATGAATACTTATTTCAAAGTAATAGGCATCAAAATTAAAGACATTCTCTATGTAATACTCAAAATTCTCTATGTGAAATGTGAGTAATTATTTTAAAATAATAGGTTTGAAAAGTTTTTTTTTAAAATGATTCATTGAACTATAATATGTGGAATGAAAGGAATTACTCCATGTGGATTTTAAAATATGTTTGCAATCTTATCATTTTATAATTCAATTTTAAAATTCTTTCATATGTAAAAGGAGAGGAATTATTACATGTTGATTTCAAAATATTTTCATTGATTCTGTAATTAGATTTTAAGATTCTTTCTTCTAACATACTTAAGGATCAAAATTTTGAAAAATTATATTCCTTCTTAACATCATCCACAAGATAATGACAACGTAATTTTTAAATTTCTTATACAATGATTACAAAATGATAAATTATGAGTAGACTATATATATTAAATTTATTTTCGTATATTTATCTAGCTTTAAAAGTTCATATATAGTCTTTAAGTTTTAATAATATTTATTTCCTGTACTAAATTATAGAATGATAAAATATGATTAAACTAGAAAACAAAACAAAAATATTCTTTCAACAAACTTAATACAAATGTAATTTTTTTTAAAAAAATTATCTTTAAATTTTAATAATATATATATATTTCTAATAAAGAATAGTAATTCACACTGATATTTATATTTTAAAAGTTTAAATAATATTTACAAAATAGATTTGTAAAAACATTTAAATAACATTTATTAAATATATTTATAATATGTGAATACATTTCTATGCTTTTAAGAGATATATAAAACCCATAAGAGTAGCAATGAGATGCATAGAATAGATTCTAACAGTGATACAAAACCCTTTGCAGTAGAAATCAAATACATAAAATAGATTTTAACAGTGACATAAAACACATGACAGTAGCAATGAGATTCGTAGAATATATTTTATAGCAGTAACAATGAGATTTTAACAGTGATATAAAACCCATAACAGTACCAATGAGATTCATAGAATAGATTATATTAACATAACGTTCCCACTAAAACAAACATACACACTCTGTAAAGTAAAGTTCAATACACACTCACACTCACACTCTGGGATGTAAAGTTGAAGCCAAATTTCTTCGTCCCTTGTATCTTGTATCACTGGATTTCTAGGGTGCTCCACTGAAAAGGCACCCTATAATCAAACGAACTTCCAGATTCAAGCTTTGTTAATGAAAAGAATAGTATCACTGGGCACCCAGTGACAAAATTCACCCTCCCCTGGTTTTAACTCGAGGTTAACCAAGGCCAGGCTCTCAGGAGGATAAGGTTTAGTATCCATATGACATTCAGCAACCACACTCTGCTCAACTCCACTTTTCTCGTCCTTCAATGCTACCAAATACATGTTAGTACTCTTCACATAATGACAGTAATAAACTTTGAATGGAAAAAACAGACTGTGACAAGCCACATGTTTCACAGAGCTGGGGGAGATGAGTTTTAAACCCTTCACAGTTACCACACGGTTAGTAAGCTGTGTGGTTGGGACAACGCTGTCCACTAGTCCAACATTGTGTGTAGTCCCATCAAGGACAGTAGACACAAACTTTGTCATGGACTCCAAGGAAATGACACAACGTTTGGTCTCTATGCTAGAAGGAGGTGCTTCACACATCTCAAGAGCTGTAACCATTGGTTTTATTAAGACATCTGATCCACTGGGTGGAATGTGTAAGGCCTCAACTAAGTTCATTACTTGTTGGCTATGGAATGGGACATTTTGGGCAATACTATGTGGGAGAAATGAGACATTTTCAGAAACTGGGCTTTCATGAAAATCAGGAAACAATAACTCTTGTCCAATAGTATTGATCTCGTTTAATCGAAAAACATTACTATGGAGTTGCTTTTCCTGTACCTCTTCTGGCAATGATGTCTTTCCACAGTTACCTGTCACCAATCCATCTTGTTTCATGTCTAGTAACTTTCTCTTCTTGTAATAAAATCTCACGCAGCTATCTATCTTTGATATCTGAGATTTTTGACATAAGAGCCCTGCTCTTTCGCAAAAACTTCTGTCCTTCACAATAGCCTTCAAACCGTTTGCTGCAGACTCATTTGCAAGCAATGAAATTTCATCAGGATTTAAGGGAGACATAGAGCGAGCCAGTTTGCTAGGCATGCTTAGCCCAGGGAGTTCTTCTTTCCACACAGACATTGCCATCTCATCACTGCCCCCTAATGCCTGCCAAATTCAAATGTAAGGAAAAAAATTCAAACTGTAACAAAATTGAATCATACATTCAAGTATGAGTATCATGTCATTGAAATAATTGTGCTTATTTTGTTTACATCAATGCTTTCCCAAAAGAAATTGTCAGCACAACTATTTCAGAAAACGATCATATTCATAAGCCACTAGAGAACCCGTGTTGATAATCTAATTATAACAACAACTAAATTATTGATGTAAACAATATAAACCCAATTATTTTCAAAAGCAGTCATACTCATAAACCGTAAAAATCCCATGTTTATAATATATTTAACTATTCACAACGTACCAGAAGGAGATGCATCACGAGGCAGAAGATACTAATAGACAACTCAATCTTGAGAATGCGAGTACCAGCCATTTTGAAGAAATAATCTGAAAACTGGAGATAATGCGAATTGGAAAAGGGTGCATCCCTTTAAATAGAGATTTCTTCGTTGCGTTATTGGGTGGAAGAGCATGAATGGCACGTTGCGGTTATTAATTATTGAAATAAAAGGGTTCTTAAGTCCTGTGATTTTGTTATCAGAATGATATCCGCTAGCTCAGTGTTGTGTCTAAAGAATCTGATTCTCAATCAGCTGTGTAAAGTATTCCAAGCTATTTCCGCTTTGTAAGCTGGCAATTAGTCTGTGCTTTATAAATTGGCCTGCGTGGCAGCTGTATACAGAGTAAAGATAGAAAAGCCGCTGCAGGTTGTAGACAGGAAAGTAGATGGAGACAGACCTGGAATTCGGTGGTCAACCTTGCCTGCCATATGAAAATTTTAGGAGGTTTCATATGAACATTTATAAGCTTCGCTTATTTGAATCCTTTTAATTTGATGTTTAAAAAAAATAGATTATCAAAATAATATTTAATTTATCCAAATTTCATTTAAATTTTTTGAAATCTGAATATTTTTTTCATTTAAAAATTAAATATCTTAAATTATAAGAAATAAAAAATATACATAAGTTTTTTAAGGACTTTTCAACTTCACCAAGGAACTCATTGTCTATAAACAATTAATACTATATTATATTTATTTATAATTATTTTCTAGAACTTACTATAAATATAATGGGATCATTAAGTTCTCCGAAGACTTTTCAATCACTAATACAATTCAAATATATACCACTAAGGCAAAGTAGTGAGGGGATATGATACAAAAATCTTGAGTTCCCAATGGTGATCTCCAAGGAAGTTTTAGTGAAGTATTATTAAAAAAAATCACAAGTCGTGTAGATTGGTTGGTATGTGCAAGTATCTAGGTTTGAATGTTGAGTAATTAATGTTCTCCAAATCATCCAATTAATCTCATAATAGAATTCTAATATTAATAATTAATGCTCTAATTAAGTAAAAATTGATTTTACAAGGACCTGAAACCTATAACAAAGAGTTAAAAGTATAGCAATAAAGTTTCACAGAAACTGTGCCGCAGCACCAAGGAACACAAGCCATAACACAAAAGTAAACATTATAATATTAATGTCAATACATCAATCTAAAATAATTAATTATATATATTTTTATAATATTAATAATATTATTGCCTAAAAAGTTTATAATGATATTATAATTTAATGTTAACAATCTCTCACATTTGTTACTTCATGTTCAAGTGTATATTTTATCTTGGTGAAGCATCATAATATTTCTTTTGGCCAACAAACTTTCCCTCAAATTTAGATATGAGTTCAAGAAGACTAGTTTCTAGCTAGTCATTACTTAGAAAATATAGCATGAAATATTTAAATGACTCAAGATAATAAGACCATGATAGGTATATCTGCCACCCTCTCCCAATGGGTTTCCACTCTCCCTCATTCTTTAAAATAAGAATTATGTCTAACTCTATTGTTCTTAACAGCCCCACCTACGTGTAATTTAGCGCTTGTTATCTCAAATGCAGACTTAGTATCACCACATGGTTGTGCCAACTCAAAACTTGGCACTCTTATAAATTATCCTAAGGTTGTTGTGAAGTCCTCTTCCTTTGTGGACCTACTGCATAATCCCTCACATGGTGCTCCTTTTGGAATTGCTTGTAAGTCCCTTCACTATGGTTCCACCACTCCAAAGTCAATCTTTGTTATGACATACTTGATTGTATTCCTACTTTCAAATGAAGGGTTTTCTCTACAAATTTTACAACATGTGATCCTTGTTCCTAGAACTAAATGCATACATTACTAAGTACCAATTCTCGATGATTTTAGGTAAATTTGAGATCTAATATTTTTATCATGGCTTTGCTTGTCTACTTTAAACATTCTTTAAGGATTGTGAAGTTGTTTTTATAATGGAAAACTAAAATTATGGTTCTCCATCCCTTTCTCTCTACCCCTAGATGCCATCTTCAACCATCTAAATGAATCTATAACTATCAGTCCTATCTTGGTAAACATTTCTTACCTCCCCTTCCCTTTTTGGAGAAAATTAGTCTACGAGGCTATTGGTAATAAGTTGGGTCATTAACTCAAGATGGACCCAAACATTATCAATTTTAGCGCATGTGATTTGATCAAATCTTTGTGGAGATGAATCTTTCAAAAGATCTACCCAAAAAGATAATTTTGAAGGTGGGTGAGTGACCTTGGACACATATGACTAATTATAAGGGGATCCATGTCTATTGAAGATGTAAGTTTTCTATGGGCCACTTGGCTACCTCTTTCCTATACAAGGCCCATCTATATATTTATCCACCACCTAATGGAGAGGTTTTAACCATTGGCATCTGGTATTTTCTTGCCTCCTACTTTGAATGATGACTTGGCATACTCTAAAGATTTAGTGCCTCATTTTCCTACTACCTCCCCCAGGTTAACCACTTGGCTTCTATTATTATTGACCCCTCATCTAGGGACTTTAGTACCTATCTTATATCTTTAGTGGTTTTTGAATATCTTTCTCTATACTATAAGGTTTCTCCCTTAAATAGGAAGTCTATCTAAGCTCGGTTTATCTATCTTTTTAGAGGGTACCTCATCCCCTACTTCTAAATGTTACATTATTAATGATGATACTTCCTAGATGAGTATGCATCGTGAGAAGAACATTTAGTCCCTCATAGTTCCTAACTCACAAATAGTTCTTTTAGGGCCAAATGTTTACGTCAAATCTAAGTTTTAGAGCTTGTTTAGTTTGTTAATTTTTGCATAATGAAAAATTCTCTTTCCTTTTTATTTTTATGTTTTGTTATTATATTTCTTTTTTTTTTTCTGGGTTACCCCTATGGTACCCTTCGTTCTTTTTAATAAGGTTTAGGCCTTCTAAAAAATTTACTTATCTTGATAAAAATTAAATATTTTAATATTAGGAACAACCTAATTCGTTTGAGGACATCCACTATCAACTAGAGATGTTATTGTTAGAAATAGGAAATACTGAGAGGGGGGGTGAATCAGTATTTCACAAACTTTTACTTTTTCCCACTTATGGATATAACAGATTACTTTAGTGCATACAAAGCATAAGAAACTAAATAGCATACTTAACAGTAAATGTAAAGAACTCATAACACATTATATGTTCTCGAGGAAACCCTAGCCAAGGGAAAACCCCAGTGGGGATGGTACCAACAAAAATCCACTAATCAAAAGATATCCGATTAAGGATGTTGACCCTGTTAGGAGCCTGTTACAATCATATAGTGTATCAGTCCTGGTTAAGGGACTATAGGCCTTGTTAGAAGCCTCAACCCTTTTAGGAGTTGTAGATACAAAACCTAATTACCAAATGAGCTCACTTCCCAAACAAGTAATACAAATGTTTACTGATTACAATATGGTACTGCTTACAACTTTGCATCAACAACTTTCACTTCTATCACAAGTTACATATATTACATGTTACATTTCAAGTATGTTCGGTACATCTTTATTTATACAAGATACAAACATAATATCTTTCTCCTATTGACTTTCATATCTTTATCCAAGAGTAAACATCTAGGATTTCATCTCTTTATAATATTAAGTCATTATTTTGACAAGAAAAATAATCCCTTAATTCATTTACTAGTTCTATCTTCAAAACTACTCTGTCAGCTGTACTCTATCATCGGTAAAACAATCATAACTTTTTCTGTACTATCCGTACTCTTTTGTGCATTAAGATGGGGTATCCTTAGACACCATAGAGTCTATGTTCAACTACAAAAACTCTAATCATGCTCCAGCAAACGTCGCCAAAACAAACTGTATCGGGTGCTCTATCAAAAACACTATTTCATACTTAGACAATTTTAGTCTGCGATCTTTCATACTTACTTTCCAACTTATGTGATCTTCATAGGGAACATATGTTGCCATAATGACAACATCTATGTACATACCTCAGCCAAATTGCCAACAATCTCCCCCTTTATCATTGGTGGCAACATATGAGAAAATTGGCTAAGTGTACAAGTCAAAATCTCAAAATTTGTATCAAAATTGTGGCCATAGTATAAAATAAGTATAATATCCTTATATCCCCTCAAAATATACACATAATCTATAAAACTTCATAATACTCCATAGAACTCCCCCTATGAGTATCCTTCCTTATCATAAATAGACAATTTTCTAAGTATCTCTCCCCCTTTGACAACAATGACAAAATAAAGGGTGGAAAGGGATATACAAAATTGTGTCAAAACTTTTACCTTACTGTCTTATTGCAAAGCTAGTAGGCTTGCAACACAATCTGAAAAATCTATCTTCCAAGTCTCAAAATCTTTCTCCCATGCCTTCTCTATTGATTCTGCCACATTGAGTAAAGTACTCAATCTGTATGTTGTAATCTGACAAGCTTGAAGGGATTCAAAATTGAACTTCTGAAATGTTGTCTTAGCAGTAAGACATTCATCTAGATGCTCTTCTATTATAGTCAACTTGATAGAGACATGCTCTCTCAAGATGTTTATTCTAAGAATTTTCTTGTTCTTCTCATCATTCAAAGAAGTGATCAACTCTAATTGATCATCATCATCATCAACTTCCTTGCTCAAATCTTCAATCAATGTTCCTATTCCTTTCTCCTTTCTAGTCTTAGGAGTAAGACTGATGTCTTCTTGTGGTTCAATAGGTGTATGGGCCTCTGTTTCCATTTGTACTTTAGTTTGAGTAGTCTCTATTTCAATACTCTTTTCTTGCTCTCGCAAAACCAAATTGTCAACAATGTTATCCAAACTGTTGAGTACCACATCATCTGAATCTAAATTAACTTTTGTTCCTTCAATGTCCATAGATTCTATGCCAATGTTTATAGAAGAAGAGGGAATATCTTCAGCTTCAACTACCTCTGCTACTACCTCTGCTTGTTCTGAACTCTATTTCTCTGTTGGTTCTGCAACTGATTGATCTTTGCTATCTTTTCCTGCTACCAAGTTTGCTAGCACTTGCACAATTGCCTGTTCAATTTCAGTCTTTACTTGTTCATATTGACCTCCCATTATTTGTATAATTCTTCTTTTGGTTCTTAATAGGGTTTCAAGTGGCTTGAGGATCTATTTAAGGTGGTCATCATCTCTTATCTCACAGAACTGTCTAATCACATTCTCTCTTATTTTAGTATCTTCTTCTTGTGCTCTCATCTTCCTTCTCAAAAGTCTATTGTACAAATCTTCTGGTATCTTTCCATGAATAGTATCAAATTTCTTGTTTGTCAAAATCATATGTGTAACCATTTCATTCTCTAGATTTAATCTATCAGAGGATCCATATAAATCATAGTATTTGTTCATTTTGGAAAAGTCTCCATGCTGCATTATATCTTCATTAACTCTTTCTATCCTTGGTTTCCATGATTTCTTCTTTATTTTCACTTCATCATCTTTTAACTCTGCAACTCTTCTAGGTACTGGTGGAACAATTGTTTTTTGTCTTTTACCCAGTCCTGAAGCACTTGCCTTCATTCTTTTGCTTGGTGTTGAAGAAAAGGGTTTCTCTGTCTGACTAATTTCTTGTTCCTTCTTAGGTTCTTCAACCTTTACCTTTACTTGAATAGGTTCTGCACTTGATGCCAAAGGTGGGACTGATAGTATCTCACTTTTCCTTATTGCTTCTATAGTCTTTCTTGCAATATCAAATTCCTGCTCACTCATACCTGATTCTTTTAGAATTTTTTTTATTGTAGACTCCACTCTCTTCTTTGATTATTTTTCTTCCTTAAGTGTCTTTTCTGAATCAAAGTTTTCATCATATGTTCCAAATCTGTTGCCATGAGCATCAACTTTACTTTTCAACAATCTACTAACATATCCTTCTATTTCAACTTTAGAGATTTCATAGCCAAGAGGGTCTATGAATTCATGTCTAGGTTCTACTGCCTCAATGTAAGTGAAATCAGTATCAACCATAAAACATATATCATCTTTGTATTTCTCAACTACGGATGGAGGAATTCTTGATCTATTTACCACAATGTTCTAAAAAGTTTTCAACACTAACTTTACACTGTCATTAACCTTCTCAATAAGATGTTTCATCTAAACTTTATTGATTCTTGCCATAGTATTCTCACCATCATTCCATTCAATAGTGTAAGGAAATCTTCTTAGCAAGTGGAAGAACATGTAAGTAACCAATGAGGAAAATCTAAAGTGAGTGTATTTAGCTTTCTTTATCTTTTCCAAATTCTCAAACAACTATATTCCTAGAATTTCACACATATCCACAGGCTTCTTCTCCACACACATCAAATAAGCAATGTGTACCATACCTGCTGGCATATCATCTTCTCTAGAGCTTCCACAAAACTTTGCTGTCAAAATCTTACACAAGTATTTTACATCATCTTTCTTAATCTTACTAATGACTATACCTCTGCCATTGTATACTGAACCAGTGTTTTCAATCACAATCTTTCTCATGTTTTTCTCATTTAGTGGAATTGCACCAACTTTTGATAATCCAGTCACATCATGAATTAGGTCTCCAGTTATGTCTATAACTCTTTCTTCTAACCAAAATTTACCATTATGTATCCTACTCAAAATGATCTTAGTACACTCCTCATCATCAAATTCATATTTCATAGAATACTCAATGATTTCATTGTTTTCTAGATGTTCATAACCTTGTTTCACTAACATATCCATGTTGTACAATTTCTTATATTCACCATTAAAATCACTCTCCCTTAGGGTTTCATACTTGCATCCAAGATAACTTTTAACATTCTCTAAATGAAGAACTTCATCTGGTACAGATGATAAGGCTAAAATAGCATCTCTTTCTGAGGGTTCAACTGGATCTTTCTTAGTTCTAGGTCTATTCTTATCCTTTATGTTGTGAATCAATGATACATCCATGATTATATCTAATTATTTTAAGCTGATTCAAGATCTTAGTCGGATAAATACCTTAAATTCACAAAATTAGGGCTTTTGCTAGATCGACGCTTCAAACTTCTACAAATCACTTCCAAACTTCTTTCTTCTCTTCCAAATCACTTCTAATCACTTGATAATCACAATAACTTTGATTTCAATATTTTAATACTTAGCATTTACTCGATCCGACATCACATTCAATTATTTTGCCACTAAAATGTCAAAAAGTTGATCCTGTAAACCTGCAACCATAAATCTTCTTGTGACCTCGCAAAACATAATATTTATTTTTGTGCATTTAACCATAGCATTAGTATAACATAACAAACCTTCATCTAACTATGCAAAACTTAACTTATTCAAAATCTAATTCTATACTAATTCTAAGTTCCTAAACTACAGAAATTTACATAATTTAAGTGCTTAAACAAGGGTTAGGTAAAGACTCATTCTTACCATCATATACATTACCTTCCTGATTACCTTCAATGCTGAATATACCTCCTTGATCTATGCCTTTAACAAATTTTACTTCATCTTCATTGCTACAGCAACCTTTCTCTTTGTTTCCTACATTTTCATTTCTTCTTGCATAGTTTCTAGGGTTAGGGTTATGATGATAACCTCCATTGTTCATTCTACAAAATCTTGATGTGTGTCCAATCTTGTTACATATTTGACAAGTGATTCCATTGGTTCCATATCTAGGTGTTTGCTGATTGATTTGTGTCCTACAATTTCTAGCAATATGTCCAATTTTGTTGCATCTGAAACATACTATTCCATTTCCTCTTTTCATCTCTTCAATTGATCTTTGATCTACATTATTAGTATTTCTAGGCATTCTACTATTGTAATTATTCTCAATAACTTTAGATCTTCTACATTCAATAGCTCTATGTCCAAAACCATGACAATTATAACAATAACCATTAAGAGGTTTGAATTGTTTACCTATACAATCTCTCTTCATATGACCAATAGTATTATAGTCAAAACATCTACCTTTGAATTCTGTTTGCATACCTTTGGATGATTCATCTTGCTTCGGTGGTTCTTCTTGCTTTGGTGTATCTTCTTTCTTTGGTGATTCTTCTTGCTTTGGTGCATCTTCTTGCTTCAGTGATTCTTCAGATTTGTTCTCATCTAACTTCTTTTCTTCACTGCTTTGACATTCATTCAGATCTGGTTTCTTGCTTTTACTAACTATCTTCAATATGTTAAATCCAAGACCATTTTTTTCATAGAATGGTTTTCCATAAGATACTTGCTTATCAATATTTTCACTGCTTGAATATAGCCTCTCAAGTTATTGTTTGGATTGAGTCAATTCACCTTTCACAAGTTTCTTATATTTCTCAAGTTCATCATACTGTAATTTGACTTTATCAAATTCAGATGTTACCTTGCCAAGTTTAGATTTCAGATCTTCATTTTCATTCTTCAAGTTTTCATTCTCAGATCTTAAATTGTCATTTCCATCTTTCAAGCTAAGCTTCAGATTTGCTATCTTCAATTCATGTTTAAGGATCACATTTTTTTTTTCTAAATCATCACAATCTTCAACACAAATTTTAGATTCCTTCTCAGATTTTAGATCTTCTATCTTACCTTTCAATTTATCAATAAGATTCTTTGCATCATCATACTTTCTTTTCAAAGTGTTTCTTTCATCAGTAAGCATATCAATTTTCTCAAGAGCTTCTTCAAGATTCTTCTATAATTGATCCATATCCATAGAGATCTTACTCAAGCTACTAGGCTTTCCTTGAATGTTTCTTCTCTGAGTAACTGTGCTCTGATACCAATTGTTAGAAATAGGAAATACTGAGAGGGGGGGGTGAATCAATATTTCACAAACTTTTACTTTTGCCTACTTATGGATATAACAGATTACTTTAGTGCATACAAAGCATAAGAAACTAAATAGCATACATAACAATAAATGTAAAGAACTCATAACACATTATATGTTCTTGAGAAACTCTGGCCAAGGGAAAACCCTGGTGGGGATGGTACCCACAAAGATCCACTAATCAAAAGATATTCGGTTAAGGATGTTGACCATGTTAGGAGCTTATTACAATCATATAGTGTATCAGTCATGGTTAAGGGACTATAGACCTTGTTAGAAGCCTCAACCCTATTAGGAGTTGTAGATACAAAACTTGATTACCAGATGAGCTCACTACCCAAACAAGTAATACCAATGTTTTCTGATTACAATATGGTACTGCTTACAACTTTGCATCAACAACTTTCGCTGCTATCACAAGTTACATATATTACATGTTACATTTCAAGTATGTTTGGTACATCTTTATTTATACAAGATACAAACATAATATCTTTATCCAAGATTAAACATCTAGGATGTCATCTCTTTATAATATTAAGTCATTATTTTGACAAGCAAAATAATCCCTTAATTCATTTACTACTTCTGTCTTCAAAACTGCTCTGTTAGCTGTACTTTGTCATCGGTAAAACAATCATAACTTTGTCCGTACTCTCTGTAATCTTTTACACACTGATATGGGGTATCCTTAGACACCATAGAGTCTATGTTCAACTACACAAACTCTGATCATGCTCGAGTGAACATTGCCAAAACAAACTGTATCGGGTGCTCTGTCAAAAACACTGTTTCATACTTAGACAATTTTAGTCTGCGATCTTCCATACTTACTTTCCAGCTTATGCGATCTTCATAGGGAACATATGTTTCCATAATGACAACATCTATGTACATACCTCAGCCAAATTTCCAATAGTTATGTGCATCATTAGAGATTTTTTTAAGGAGTAGTGCATCAAAATATGAGGTCACTAGGACAATATTTCCATTTTTATTACTAATTATTGTATCATATAACTTACTTAATAACATCATTTATTAATCCAAATATTTGAAAAAATAATTTGAGTGAGAAAAATAAAGATTCATATACCACTTAAGTAAACATAGGAAGTTGTGTTTCTGCATAGGATCTCAAGGAAACTCATTCAATGTATTGGACAGCTTTCTTCCATAAAATATTTAAGGTAAAGTTATATACATGGTTGATCCCTAAACATTAGTTTAGAAACAAACATTAAGGTAGATTATGAAATTATAATAATAGATACAAAACCCTTTAAGAAGTAAACAATATTACTATAGAAAATGGTTCAATATTGGTTATAGAGGATTTATTGAAAAAAAATATTTTATTTCTCATTAAGATGTTATGTAGAAGATTCTCTAGCTATTGGCTTAAATTTTCATAACATAAATATTTTTTAATAAGTTTAAATATTATTTAAAGGGACCCCAAAATCCTTTACATTTTGAAACTAGCATCAGAAAAAGGTAAACAAAGTCCAACAACTAGAAAATAGAGAAACAACAAAAAAAAGCCATGGACCAATACTATATTATAGAAGTTATTTTAGAATTCTTTTAGCTAGGCTCTAAAGGAATCAATGGAGAATTTGGTGAATTTGAAACAACAACTAGATGAATACAAAAATACTGAAAAGTTTCTCAAGAAAAATATCAAGCAAAAAATGCAAGAAAGGAAAAAAACCGAAGTAGATCTAAAAGATACTATCATGCAAAAAATAGAGGAATGGAAAAACCCTGAAGAAAATGTCAAAAGAATTATCAAGTAGAAATCAGATGAAAATGAAAAGTTGGATCAAGAATTAAATAATTTGATATATGAAGAAAAATCTTGTAAAAGAAGCACAATTTGTTTTCAACTTTTGGCCCTGCAAAAATGTCATAAGAACGGGGAAGGAGTAGGTTTCACAAGTGAATTTTTATATTAGAAGACCAAAGGTAAAGTTAAGGAAGTTGATGCTAAAGCTAACTTGGAGGTGACAAGAAAGGTCAATAATTTAGGAACATCTATGAGAAGGCCTCTAATCAGGCAACATAATGCTCAAAGGTACTTATCTTTCAATGGTCATTGTTTTATATGTAATAATTTTAAACATAAGGATATGGAATACAAGAGGGGGAAGGAACATAATGTTCAATGTTTTATCTATCACAAGTATATTCATAAGGAAAATAAATACATAAGTCAAGTATCTAATCCAGTTAAGAGAAATGGAATGAATAATATCTTTCATGGTAATTTATATGTATGACACAATTATGGTCACAAGGATAATCAGTGCAGATCTAGGGCTCAATTGGTGATATTAGGATAGAGAAATGTGAAATATTTCAAATTTCATCACACTAGTCATTATGCTAACACTTGCAGATCTGTTTATACTTTGAATATTTTTTGAAATAATAAGATTGTTATAGTTTCAGGTGAATCTCAAAAGACATTGATGGTGTACAAGAAGGAAGCTATTGAAGAGGATTATATGGTACCTGATCCCAATGTTAGCTATTTTGGTAATTGAGCCTACTATTTTGTCTCAGGAGGAGTATCAAAATGTTAAATATATTTCTTTCCTCTCTCAAGTATGATACCGAGTGTACCTATTGTGCCTCCATTATGGTGCAGCTAATAAGGAATATTATTATCAGTTTAATTGATTGACGATATGATGTCCAATTAATTATGTGACTTATATAAATTGTTGGTAGGAAGAATAATTATGAGAATTTAATGTTAAAAAGTAAAATTTTAAATTATTTATCAATATTGCAAAGGAGAAAAATAAAGAATTCGTACATCTTTCTGGGGTTTGATAAGTTTGATCAAGAGCAAAAATGGAATCAAGGTTAGTTAATCATGAATCCACTATCTTCATGTCACAAAAGATAAAAAGAGTTGAATTAGAAGAATTTGACTATGAGAAGATTAGGCAAATGAAATTAGGGTTAAAATTTGAAGAGTTGTAGAGGGTTCATACCTTGGGTATAGACATATGGGGATAATTTCCCTAGTTTTCTGATTCAATATTATTCTTGGTGAGTTAGCTCAAGGATGAAAATTTGATGCTTGGAAAACCCTATGTGGTGACAAAGCAAGAAATTAAGGATATTACTAGTTTGTTCAATGTTAGAGCTCTTCCAAGGAAGAATTCAGTGAACTATAAGGATGTGCGGGAGCTTCCTAGTATCAATAGAGATTAGTTTGCTCTACTAATTAATACCCTTCTCAATCTAGTTGAGAGATATATTACATATGGAATTTTATATAAAATTATTTTTAAAATAAAGGTGTTATGTCTATTGTAGATGTCTATTTGGTTCATCAAATGGTTAAGGAGAGTGTGTAGTTTTATCTATGTAGTTTTCTTTTAGAAAATTTATTTAAAAATGTCATAATATCTTTCGAAGAAGGTTATGCCTTGTGATTTGGATCTATGGTTATGTGTTTGTTTCTCTATTTTCTAAGATTGCTATTCGGAAGAGAAAAAAAGGAATGTAGGTCTAGTATCCCTATTAGAAAGAAGATTTATATAGGTACTTGGAATTTCTATAAAATAAGATTCTCATGCATGCAAGGTTAATTTCGTAAGTTTATAGATGAATATTTATTCTATTATGATTGTGTCTAGTGAAGTATGTGTTGACTTTATTGAGGAAGTTTCTTCCTTTGATAAAAATAAATTGGATGTTGTTATTGGTGGTTCCCTTCCGCAACCTAAGACAAGGAAAACAAATGTGAAAGGAAAAGAGATCATCACTATTGAAGAATTTCTAGTTGGTAAAGGACAAGGTTGAGGTCTGGTTAGAACATCTTTTTAGAATTATTTCTAATTCCGAAGAGCATGAAGATTGGTTCTAGTCTCTAGACTAGATATCATCATTTGATATGGTGGTTTTTCATGACAATTTTTGTGCTTAGATGAGCTCAATTGTGGATGAGTGGAGAAAGAGTCTTAAAATCATCAAGGAGAGATGGGTATGTGAAAGATCATGAGGGACCAAAGTATTGTTGGAAATATAAGTGGGAAAGTAATACTAAGAGGGGGAGTGAATCGGATATTACCTACTTTACCCTTTTAATCTAATAAAACTTTATGCATGACATAAACAAAACTTGATCATTGTGAGCAACTAAACATATTAAGCAGCATACATGAAATCACTCATAAAACCATGATTTTGGTAACCTAGAAACCCTTGAAAGGTAAAACTAGGGTGGGGATGACACCCACAAATCTTCACTACTCTAGTAATAAGTTTTGCTTGTTAGGGCTTACAAAATGTGATCAATTCATGATCTACCCTGTGAAAGGTGTTCTCTGTCAAAAGCTAAAGACTTATACTGTCTACCTTGTTAGAGGATTTACAAACTTACAAAAAATTAAGCACTTGGTAAAGAGATTTACATAAAGTCCGTTAAGACTACTCGGTTAAGAGATTTACCCTAATACACTGTTCAAAATGTCTCAGTACCTGATCTTTCAGTTTGCACTCACATGCAAATTACAGATCTCCTCTTTACTATATATTAGCGATCTCTTCTATCTGATGTTTCTTGATTCCGTCCTTCCACTGCTTAGCTCGGTCACTGGACTCTATCTAAATACTTGACTATTCTGAATATACCTCTTTGATCATTCTCTCATACTCATTTGATCTCAATATCTCTTTTCTCTCTAATTCACACACTTCTCTTGGTTTAGATCTTGACCTTATATAATAACAAAAACATTTTACTGATTCAAGATCTATGGTTCAGATTCATTTCTATTGTCGCCTAAGCTATACAATTTTCTAATTGGCTCTAGGTATTACATAGGGATTGATGATAATAAGACGGATGCGTAATTACCTTTGTAATTACCTTAATAAATAAAATACAAAACACCACTATCACCAAAAATGGTTTACCTCGATCATTGTGTCATTCCAAACTTGTATGTCAGTCCTGGTTAACTCGGCAAAAGCTATTCCTGGCACTCAGCATTAACTATACTCAGCATCGGTTAAACTTCTCTATCACTCGGTAATCATTGATATATGTAACTCGGCAAAAACTATACTTGGCATATTACAAACACATAGTGACCATGACTTTACTCAGTAGTACTACTACTCGGTAAGTATATAATACATAACTTGTCCTTTACAAAATGACTCGATCAGAGTGATGACCGACCATCATTGCCTAGATATATGACTAAGTGTGAAGCACTAATGGTCAACAAAAATATAGAGATCTACAATCTCCCCCTTTGACATTAGTGGCAAAAAAACTTTGTCATGACATTTGTACTTACAATTACAAAAATATGTTTTTACTAGCCTAATACTCCCCCTAAGATATATATACATTCAAAAATTTTGTTACATGTCCCTGTTTAGTCCTTGTCCTTCATCATGTCATGATGATTCCCCCTTTTTTTTTATATGATGAATCTCTTCATCAGTAGGTAGATCACAAAATTTCTCTAGAAAAGGTTTATGGAGCACCATGATCATGTAGAGTGCAATTGTCCAAGTTGTTGAAGCAATGTTTAAAACATTTGTTTGCACTTCTAAATTGGCAGCTAAACTATTGAGGCTCTCGGTTGTGGACAAATTTGGATCACTTTGGATTAATTCCTTAGTCTTTGCTAACTTTCTCTGTATGGCCTCCAAATGAGGTGTCAAAATCATTTGTATAGAGAGTAGGTGAGAATGAATCTCGCCATCATTAGCCATCAGCTTAGCTAAATTACCTTGGGTTTGCATGATTTTGACATAATGTGTTGCATTGGTGTCTGCATCCAAGCTCAGGGACTAACTTGTAGCCTTAATATCTTGCTTGAGAGTATCAACCAATTTTTGATTCTCATTAGTGAACAGTTCAACATTACATATTTTGGCCAATAGAGACTGTCCATTCACAACTAACCCCTCAGTCTCCTTTACCAAAGTGGATAGCTCAACATGTTTCACTGCTATCTCGGTGGATATCTTCTCTAGCATTTTGGTCTCAAACCTCCATTCTGACCATTCAAATAACTTATCACTTGCACAGCTAACTTCATTATTTACTTTCTTGACAATGTGTACAAGTTGTTCCAATATGGGAACAGAACTATTTACATCTAATAAGTCATAAACTTCATTAAATATATCTTTCATTTCATGAAGGACCTATTTCTGCTGATGCTCCCTTTGGATTTTTGCTTGCCCACTTTTCCTCATCAGAAAATCCTTCATTATCTACAGTTGCTCATAAGAGAGGTTATCAGTATCCCATTTAGGAATAACAATGACTTCATCAATTGTTACCTCATCTTTCTCCTTTTGTGCTCTCGGTGGGGTGCTTCCACTCGGCATCTGTACAAGAGCTTTTATTGCCTCTTACTCCTTTGGCTCTTGCTCTTCAATGAATTTTCCTATGATATTTGCTTCTCCTTTCCCTTTATCCTCGGCATGAGGGCTAACATCTTGTCCATCTAACTTAATTCCTTGTTCTTCTTTTCTATATCCTTCCATATGAGGACTTTGAATTTTGCCATCTACTTTGTCCCCTTCCTCAATAGATGTAGATTGAGTTAGTGGTACTGACTTGATGGGTTCCTCGATAAGGCTTGTACCGACTAACTTGTCAATAGTAGCAACTTCAGGTAGAGTAGGACTCATATCAATAGATTGTGTGCTTGTAATTGTTGGATAATCCATGACCTATAACAGTATAGTGTTACCACCTAGTAAGGGTGTATCAATTGCTTTCGTATTCTTTAAATTCATCATTCAAAAATGAATTCTTGATGGGGCTCTCCTCGGGTATGCCAATAATGTGAACTTTAGATGTATCATGTGTTTTCACTTCCTTAGGAGTTCTAGTCTCCATTTTATTTTTCTTATTTTCAGGTTCAACAACTTTCAAAGTAGTAGCATCCTTTCCTTCATCCTTATTGGGCAACAATCCAAATAGTATGTTCCAAATTTTGATACTTTCTTGTACAACATCTTCAACCTTGTCTTGAAGAATTATATAGGCTCTAAGTTTGGGATAAAACTTACCTCTATATTGCTCAATTATTTGTTTGATGTTGGCAGGGGTGAGAGAGGACTCAACTTGTGCTAATATACCCTCCCTTATTTCCTTCTCTATTTGCAGAGCATACTCCCATTTCTGTGCAACCCTATTACATAATTCCTTAGGAATTTTGTTTTCAATTTGAATTGGCAGCATCTTGAAAATGCATAACATTTCAAGAATAGCATCTTCTACTTTCTCTTTATCTCCAATGCTCATGTTTCCAAACTTTAATCTTTTCAACTCATCCACTACTACAAAGCTAGTAATCTTAAGACATAATTCATCAACAGTGAGTTGTTGTGTACCCTGTTGTGTAACCTTCCCCTTTACTCCTTCATCACTTTCAGTTTCTTTATCATCATCTTGTGTTAGAACAAGTTTCCTTCTCGGTCTCTTCATAGCCTTAGTCAGCACTGAATTGGGTTGTGCAGATTTTTGCTTAGTAGATGCAAGAGGCATCTTAGGAGTCTCGATAGCAGTTCTTCTAGATCTGGGCCTAAGTGATGGTGTCACTGACACTTTAGGTTTCAACACTCTTTTCTTTGCCAGGGACTTGGCAATCACTGGTTTCTTCTCTTTTTCTTCTTATTTTTCACTACCACTAGTTTCACTCTATTCATCTTCTCCCAATCCTTGGGTCAACTCTAGTGGTGCATACTTCTAAGATTCTTTAACATAATTTTCCAAATTTTTCATTATCTTCTTTCTTTTCCTCTCTGTGGTGGCAGCCAATAATCCCAAAGAGATCTTGGATTTGGCTTCATCAAATGTTCCAAAGTAAGGTGCTTTACTATCAATTTCTTCTGCTAATAGGCTTGTGATTGTAGTAGTAGCTTCATCTATGTTGAGTTCATAGGGTAATGGCATTAACCATGAAACCCTAGGTAGGACTGCCTATGCATAAGTAAAATATGTGTCTACCAGAAAACATATATCCTTGTATTTTTCAATCAAAGACACATGGACTCTAGTCATATTTCTCATCTTCTTATTAAACTCAATGAAATAGTTATCCATTATTCCTTCAAAATCATCTCCAATTTGATTTATAAAATTATTTATTTGAATAGTGATGAGTTTCTTCTTGTCCCATGTAACATCTCCATGTGTAGGAAAACACTTCTTAACATAAAAGAATAGACAGATCAGTAAGGAACTGAACTTACCCATAGAATTATTCACCATCTGGATGGAGTTCAAGTTCTCAGCAAGTTGAGTCAGCTGGAGCTCGGCAAGGTCATACATGTGTCCTTTCTTGATTATCTTCCATGCCTGGTCCACTGCCATACAAGGGACGCTGTGCAACTAACTAGATTGATAAAACTTGTGTGAGATGACTCTAACAGCAAAGTCAATTTCCAAATCAACTATGCTGGAAATTTTCATTCCACATTTTTTCCAAATTGCCTGGGTGTTAGCTTGAATATCCTCCTTTCCTGCACATTTCATCATTCTCTTTCTTTCAATTATAGGGTAACCAGTGACTTTATGTATCATTTACTTTGTGATCTTCATCGGTCCATCTTCTAGCCATAAATGCATGTCATGTACTTGACTCAAAATGATCTTTATCCATTCCACTTTAAAATTTTGTGGGAAATTTAGGGCATGCACTAACCCTTGATCGGCAACAACCTTATGTTCTGGCTTCAGCACTCCGTTGACACATAGTTTATCATAAGCTTCCCTGATCTCGTAATCACTGATTTCTCCAATTTTACACATGTAGCAATACCTAACGTCATTCATCAATAACACATTCTCTGGAATGGAAGATAGGGCTCTGTTTAAATCTCCTCTTATAGCACTCTCTGATATTGCCTTGAATACCTTCAACTTGCAAACTTCATTCCTTACTAATTGCACATTAAACACTTCCATCCCTTGTTCCTTGACTGGTGCGAATGATGATGATGCCATTTTAAACTGTAATTTCCAAAAAAGAAAATATTTACTTGGCAAAGTACTTTTTTCGTCAATAACCCTGTAGATAAATTTTGTCGATGGCACACTGAGAAAATTTGAAATCACCTTTCTTCAACTGGTTTCACAAACTCTGAATCACTCTCTGAAATCTCAAATAGCCTGGTGAAATAAAATTAATGGCAACTTTCCCCTTTATAGAATCTAAAAAATAGAATTAAGGCCTTGTAAATGCTTTGTATAGGTTTTGGTGGATTACAGCTATCTCGGGAAACTCAAAAGATAGGTCGATATAACCGTTGTGATACAGCTTGGTGTACATAGCATTTCAACAATAGCAGGTGCTCAGCATACATTGATAGCTCGGTCAAGACACTGATGCTCGACATCAAAAATGAAATTCTCTATTTTGCTCAAATATGTCCTAATGCATCTATATCTATGCAAATATGGACTTTTCCTCAATTCTATGTTTGGAACTGATGAAAAATAAGACTTTGCAAGACTCAATTCTGAACATACCTTCCAAGCTTAATTAGAAGAGGTGTGATCACCTGATCCATTAGATTGGGTGACCGCAAATGTGCTAGCTTCACTTGAGTTTGTTTCTTCTTTCTTCCTCAATGTCTTTTCCATCTGATTCTTCAATTTCTCATGGATATCTTCATTTTGATTATTATCATTGCTCGGCATGGGTGATCTACAATCTTTCTTTAAGTGACTGACCTTATTACATTTGTAACAGACCATGCTTCCATTCATCCAACTTTTAGATTTGCCTCTAAAATGAGTCTTCATGCAATTTGCTCCGATGTGTCCACATTTACCACAATAATGGTAATTATACCAAGTGTTGTAATCCCAATTGTAACAGTTGTGCTTTGTGACTAGCTTGGTTTGTTCATTTGATGACCACCTTGGTCTAGATCTGCATTCAAATGCTTTGTGCCCATATTTTTGACAATTGAAACAACTTCCTTAAAACTTGGGTGAGGTGGATGAACTTCTAGCCTTAGATCTACATTCATGTGCTTGATGTCCATGCTTCTTGTAGTTAAAACAATGTCCATTAAACTTTGGTTTGGAGTCAGAGTTACCATGTTTTCTTTTGCATATGTTGGCTATATGTCCTAGCTTTCCACAGTGATGACATGTGGGCTTGGTGTTCTTTGGTTTAGCAATCTTATGTTCTCCATTCTTTCATGATTCTCCTTCTTCAATAGATGAATGTTCATTCAGTCCAAGTCTAGATCTATCACTGGATCTTCTAGGTGATCTTAACAATTCTTCAAAATATTTTGCAGCTTCATTGGGTTTGTTCATCATTTCATTGATTTCCTTTTCAATTCTCAAATCATGTTTCAATTGATCATTTTCAGACCTTAGTTGATTGATTTCCATATCTTTCCTACCCAATTCCTGATTAACCATCAGTAGTTGATTTACCATATCTAGTTGATTATTAGTCAACCTCTACATGTCACTTGTTCTTTCATCTAGCTTGATTGCAATTTATCTTTTGTCGTCTTCAGCCATTGCCTTATCATCTTCAGCTTTCTTTTTTTGTTCCACTAATTCAAAAATTCTGACAGATTGAATTTCTTGTTCTCTCCTTAGAGTTCTGATGTCATCATTTAGTATGGTATTTTTCTCCAGTAGTTCTTTTATAGTTTTATCACTCTCGATAGAGTTTCCATTGTCAAATAGTCCAAAGATGTCTTCTTCTTTTTACTATGGCTCATTTTGTTGAATTGCAATCTCTCTTCTCCTGCTCAAGGATTTCTTCAATTCTCCTCTAGCTGCATCTAGTTGTTGTAATGCCAATTGTACTTCAATCTTTTGATTCTCTATGATCTTCCCCAGTTTATAAGCTTCCATTTTAAGATCTTTTTCCTCAAGTGGTTAGACTTCCATAAGAGAAACCTTTCTACTCTGATACCAATTGTTGGAAATATAAGTGGGAAAGTAATACTGAGAGGGGGGGTGAATCAGATATTACCTACTTTACCCTTTTAATCTGATAAAACTTTATGCATGACATAAACAAAACTTGATCATTGTGAGTAACTAAACATATTAAGTAGCATACATGAAATCACTCATAACACCATGATTTTGGTTACCCAGAAACCCTTGAAAGGTAAAAATGGGGTGGGGATGACACCTACAAATCTTCACTACTACAGTAATAATTTTTTCCTATTATGGCTTACAAAACGTGATCAATTCATGATCTACCCTATGAAAGGTCTTCTCTATCAAAAGATAAAGACTTATACAGTCTACCTTGTTAGAGGATTTACAAACTTACAACAAAGTAAGCACTTGGTAAAGAGATTTACCCTGATACACTGGTCAAAATGTCTCAGTACCTTATCTTTCAGTTTGCACTCACATGCAAATTACAGATCTCCTCTTTACTATATATTAGTGATCTCTTCTATCTGATCTTTCTTGATTCTGTCCTTTCACTGCTTAGCTCGGTCATTGGACTCTGTTTGAATACTTGAATATTCTGAATATACCTCTCTGATCATTCTCTCATACTCATTCGATCTCAATATCTCTTTTTCTCTCTGATTCAAACAATTCTCTTGGTTTAGATCTTGACCTTATATAATAACAAAAATGTTTTACTGATTCAAGATCTACGGTTCAGATTTATTTCTATTGCTACCTAAGCTATACACTTTTTTGATTGGCTATAGGTATTACATAGGGATCAATGATAATAAGATGGATGCATAGTTACCTCTATAATTACCTCAATAAACAAAATAGAAAACACCACTATTGCCAAAAATGGTTTACCTCGATCATTGTGCCATTCATAACTTGTATGTCATTCCTGCCTAACTCGGCAAAAGCTATTCCTGGCACTCGACATTAACTATACTTGGCATCAATTAAACTTCTCTATCACTCAGTAATCATTGATATATGTAACTCGACAAAAACTATACTTGGCATATTACAAACACATAGTGACCATGACTTTACTCGGCAGTACTACTTCTCGGTAAGTATATAATACATAACTCGGCCTTTACAAAATGAATTAGTCATAGTGATGAACGACCATCATTGCCTAGATATATGACTAAGTGTGAAGCACTAATGGTCAACAAAACTATAGAGATCTACAAGTATGCCCTTACGAGGCAATGAAAAATCAGCAAAACAGGGTTAGTCAACTTGACATGAAAATTTCAACTAGCTATCAACCTAATATCAAAAAGTTGTAAGAATCGAAGCTTTAGAAAATTGAATGTAGTTTCTAAACTACTAGGACTTTTCAAAAAAAAGTTAGTATGATTGGTGAAAAGTATAGATTTCAATGCATTAGTACAAAAATTTCTAGAAAAAAATAAGTAGGTGTATGTCTGACCACCTTAATTATAATCAAATGATAATATTTTATTATAATATTTTATATATAAGTAGTAGACTCATGCCCAGATGTGATGCATATTTTTTTATAATTTTATTCCAAAAAAATAATTAATTATAAATTTTCTTCTACAACATTTTCAGAATTAAAAAACTCATGTGTCTAACCACCTTAACTCATTCAAAACTTTACAAAATTCAAAAAAAAAAAATCCTTATAGTAGGCGAAGCATAGAATGTGACGCATTTTTCAGATTTCAAAGATGTTAGTCCATTTGAAAGTTATAGTCATTTTTCAATCAGTATATAAATCTTCACTTTAGAGGTAACTCAATTAGAAAATAACTAATAATTACTTACCGAATTTGAAATTTGATAGAAATTATATCGATAAAAAGATGATAATCTCCTTAAGATACCCTTTTCATTTCATCAAATTCGGGTGAAAAAAAAGTCGTCAGCAACATGGTCAAAGTTTGGAAGTCAAAGAAACAAGGAAAAAACATGTTTTTGAGACATTTCAATAGTTGACCATGTAGGTTTGGTGCACAAAACACTACCAAGCCTAATCGGGTACCTAATATTTTCATGTACCCAATATTTTTGGGTACTCGGAAAGGCTGACATAATTTTGATTTTTCACTTTTCCCTCCCCTTTCTCCCTCCCATTTCTCCATCCTTCATATAATTATATATATTAGATTATATATTGTATATATTAAATATTATATAATATACATTTTACAATAAATATTATTTAATATATATTAATATTAAATGTTACATTATATATCATATATTATATATTATTTTATATGTATAATACATATTGTATCATCTTAAAATGGAAGCACTTCCATGTTAAGAGTGTTTAGCCCTCTGAGTAAGTGGTTTGGGGTCGTATTGGATGCCTTGAATTGGTCTTTTCTTTGATATGGCTTTCTCCCTGCTTTCCACTTCTTTTCTGCTTCATTCTAGGTGAAATTAGGGTTAGCATCTTAAGGATTCTCTTGAATTTCCCTCTTCCATAGCTCTATTTTCTAGGTAGGATTTAGAAATGGATCCTCCTAGCCTTCATTTCAATAATCATAGGATTTTATGTCTATTCCTAACATTATGTCCTCTTCTGGCATCATTTCTAGGTTTCTGGGCATCCCTGGAACCTCCTAATTCAGTTTTGAGTCAACCTAAGAAAAAGGTCAATGTCTTAGGTCAACCTGACTAGGTCAGGGTCAATGTCAACTTTGACCCCTTTCTCCAAAATTTCAAAATCTTTAATTTTTGGGCTTTGGGCTTTCGGGAAATTTATTTTCCTGCCTCCGGGTCGGCCATTTTGGGTTTTGGGATGGTAAATCCTTTAATTGCATTTAATCTAGGTATATTTTCTAAAGTTGAGGACCTAATTGAGATTTAATTCTCCAAGGTGGCCCATCTAGAGGAGTGTGCCCTAGATCACTATAAAAGGAGGCCTTCCTCTCTCATTTTCACATCAAGTTTTCTCAATCAAGCTCTCAAGCTCTCAAGGTGATCAAGGAAGCATCTATTCAAGCATTCAAGTCTTCTTCTCCATCCAAGTTCTCCATTGAAGATCAAGGATTCAAGCATTCAATCCATTGAAAGGATTTGGTTCAAGCATTCAAGATTCATCATTCAAATGCTAGATCTAGCCATTATGATGGTGTGATCTTCCTTCAAGATCCTTTGTTCATCTTCAAGATTCATTTCATCCTTCTTGAGGTGGATTCCAAGCATACAACCATGAAGGTTTGATTTACATTTATTGTTGTGTTCAAGCTTTCATATCAATATACTTGTTTACATTCAAAATACAATTGCATATCTATAGAATTGCATAGCTTCATTGTTAGATCTACTTCTACTACTTGCTAGCATTCTCCATTTCAATTTCAATATTAAGGTTGATTCCAAACTAGAGTTTGACCAAGGCAAACCCCCCAAACAAACAAAAAAACAATTTTTCTTGTAGGTATAGGTGTGGAGTTCTGGATCTGAGAGTGAATTTGGATACCCTTTACAGCAAACTTCTGGGATCTACGAACAGAATTTGAATCGGACTTCAAACAAAAAATGTTGTATTTGACCTTTTATGAGGGTCAAACTCGACCTCCCTCAAAATTGGAAAAGATTTTTGGGTTTTGTAGATCTCACAGTTTCAGTTCAAGAGTGTGATTATCAATAGTTTTTGAGATCGTTTGATAGGGTTTTCAGTAGGTTCTTTTTCAAAGGTAAGTACCTTTATTTCTTAATTTCAATATTAATCATCTACAATTACTTTCTATATCAATACAATTTCATGTAAGTATAAAATATTGGCTTTGGGGTCTCTTTTATGTGCAAACCATTGTTCTAGGACCCCATACACTATTTTATCCTTTACATTTTGGTGAGCCTGACACACTTACCCCCCTCTTTTGTGGATTTAGATGCTCTACTATGTTAGATCTCCCTTTCTATTATCTTGTGTGTTCACCCTTTACATTTTTGGTGAACCAGTTTTATGAATCCTCTTTCTTTTGTGGAATTAGATACCCTATAGTGTTTGATTTCCTTTTCATACTTAAGTTTCATTTGAATGCATTGGGATATATCTAGATCTATTTTCTATGCATTTATGTATTTTTTATCATGTTGCATAAGTTGCTTCAAGTGTTTTCTAAACATTCTTCTGTAACTTTTGGGATTACACAACATTCTCCTCCTACCTTACCATTGCATGATGTTACACATAGAAAGACTTTATCTAGTGCGTGTGATGTTGCTTTGTCCTCTTTTGAATTTCCTTGTAAGGATATATTAGAGCAAGAAGATGACTTTAATATATCTCTCCATCATATTTCTCTTTATGGAGATGAGTTGAGGATTAATGTCAATTCTTCTCCTAATATATGTCTTTTCTATGAGCCTACTTTAGAACATAATTTACCCTCTAGGGATCCTACGATGTGCTTTATTGGTAGGGATGATAATCCACCTATTTGGGATGAACCTTTGGATTTGGATGTTGATTACTCTCTTCCTCATGACACCATTGTAGATGATCCCTTGGATAAAGAAATTTATTTATCCCCTCCTCATGAAGAATCTTTGATACAAGAGGGTGATTTATTAATGAATGACATATTCATACATGATGATAACTCTTTTCCTAAAACACACTCCCCTTATGCGGACATTTTAGCAAAATAAGATGATATTATAGATGCTTTACCTCCATTTGAGATTCCTTCTAGTGATGAGGTAGTAGTGGAGAATGATATGAATTCCCTTAATGCTCTCCCTTTTAGTGATGATCCTATGGAGAATCAAGATATTACCTCATCTCCTCCTAGGATGTCCTCTTTGCTTCCTTTATATGAATCTATTTGTAGTGTTGAGATGACTAATATGGTTTATCCTAAACCCTTGTTTACTGTCAAAGGTTGTCCTCGCATTACTGTCAAAGGTAAACCTATGGAGTCTTCCAATGATCAAGATTCTATAGCTCACACATATCATACAAGGAATAACCCTCAACCTAACTCGGTGGTTTCTACTTCTTTGCTACCTTCTCAACCTATTCTTCCTCCTCCACCTCATCTTCCTAGCAAGGAGTATGATTTGATAACTCAATTGCAAAATACTCCTCCCAAGATTTCTTTATGGGAACTTCTTCAAACTTCACCTACCTACCATGAAGCCTTGAAAAAAGCTCTAGAAACTCTTTCCACTCCACGTCCTAATCAAGAGAACATCAATAGCTTCTTACAATGCATGCATGATACCTCAAGTCCTCCTAACATTGTATTTACTCAAAATGATTTACCATCTAAAGAAGCTCAAAATCAGTATGATGCTCTTATGGTTGTTGTTTCTATCAATAAAAGTATCATTCTTAGGACCTTGATTGATAATGGATCTAGGCTTAATGTTTGTGTTGCCCTAATTTTCCTTCCATTCAAATTTGGCCTTGGTTTTATGTCATATTTTCATCTCCTTAGTTCTATGAAGAGCTCCAAAAAATTTCATGGCTTTATCTGCTTCCCTCTGGTCTCTGCAGGGGTTTCTAGGTCTCTGGCTAGGTGCAAAACCCTTAAAAAAATTCATAAAACTAGCCGTTGTGTCTGAAAACCCTAGGGCTCTATTCTAATTTGTAGTTACTTTATTAGCTACTTAAAATCCTCAAATACCCATGTGCACTTTAATTCTATTGGCTGGTCACTAGTTCTCTAGGTCTCCCGGCAGTTACCCCTTTTCTTTCGGTGAACTGGCGACTGTAGTGACTCTCTTAGTTGCTTAATGTTTGGTAGTTATGTCTCAATGATCAGTGACTCAGTGAAAAATTTTCCTTGCCTCAGTTGTGTATTCACTAAGAGGTCCAATGGTCTTTTTATGTGGGGTCCCAGTCGATGAGATCTAACGGCTATCTGATGATCTGAAGGGTTTGTGTCAGAGCATCAAATCATGCACCAACCATTGATTCCCTTTCAATGAAGCACTGTAGTGTGTCAGTGGGTCTGATGCCACATCATCCTATGTGGAAGCTCCTGATTGGTCAAGAGGTGATGATTTGTAAAGAATGTCAGTGCAGGCCCGACGGTTGTCAGTCGATGTTGATCTAACAGTTGTCGCATGTCCGCAAGGAGTTTTTCTGACACTTGCAATCATGTGACATCTATTGATCTTGCTTTATCCCTAGACCTTGTTAGGTGGGTTCTCATATTGCTTATGTGTTCAAATTCCATTGGTTGATGGGCACATAGCTGGGATGTGTCAGTGGGACTATGTCAGAAGGTCTACGGATGTGTCAAAAGGATAAGATCTACGGTGGTCATAAGATCTCATAGGGTCTATCAGAGGCTTGTGATCTTATGACAATCATTGATCTTCCCTTCTATTCAGTGCTTCAAGGTTTAGTGGGTCCACTACCAGGTGTACGTAGTTGGCATTTCCTGATTGGTCCACGTGTGAATGAGTCAGTAGGACCAGGTTCTTTCGGTGGTTAGAGGTTCTAATAGTCGTCAGAAGATCGACAACTGTCGTATCTTCGCAAGGGTTGTGTCAGAGGTATGAGATTTTCAGACGACCGTCAATCTTGCTTTTTGTCAAGGGTTCATTAGTGGTCCTCATTCTTTGATGTGCTTGAGTGTGATTGGTTGTCATGTGCTGATGAGGACTTCTAGGTGGACTGATGTGTCAATGGGGTCATAGCTTAATGAAATCTACAGTGGGCGTATAATCTAAAAGAATATTCAGCAGCCATGAGATCATGTGCCCGCCATTGGATGGGAATCTTGTCTTCAGTGCATCTGATGTTAGGGAAGTGCCAAGGTGTTTGTTGATGGAGTGGCCAGAATGAATAAAAGAATGACATGTGGCAGCCTGGGCCCAGGGTTAGTAAAGCTTTCTATGAATCAACAATTGGGGGGCTTTCTTGTGTTTGCTTGATTTAACCAAGGGTCAATGAAAGACTTAGCGATTCAGTGAAATGCCTTGTTCACTAAATCACTTAACTAGACCAGGGTAAAGAGAGGGATTTTGCAAATAAAAGAGGTCTTTGGTCGCATCTTCACCGAATGACTTAAGGGAAGAAGAGCTCGAGGTGGGTCCAAATATGCTGACATGATGATTTAATCGCTTCTCATTGGCTACTGACTTCCATGATGGTTTTGACTTGTCAGAAAGGTTTTAAAGTTGTTTTCAAGAGTAATCTGGGTCATTCATCTACCGGGAAACAAAGGGGATCGACTGTCACATTTTAAAATGACCAGGCTAGTCGTTAACATTTAAATTCAAATTTCCTATGATGGTTTTGCTAGGGTTTTGCATTCTTTCATCCATGCACGACATCGGTTAGCTCATCAATTAAAGTCTCAGGATGGTTGTGGTTGAGAGGGTGATGGAGTTGACTATTGGCCAGCGTTGTAGGGTACTATGCCACATTTTCACGCTAGGAGATGCTAGAAAGAGTTGGTGCCACCTTTTGAATGGTACTATTATCCAGAGAATTATGATTAGATTGTGAGCCTTCATGGCTTAGTGGAGTTACAAGTGGGTAGATGAGTCGAGGTTGTTCTGTCTGCAAGTGAATTCAGTTCAGAAGGATCAATATGCAAAGAAAAATATGATTTGATCACTGGTGTTCTCAGAGATTTTGACCAGTGTACCTTTAGGGTTTGATTATTCTAGTATAAAAATCTTGTAACCCTAGTTAGGTTTTTGACTCCTGCCTATGTGTAGAGGAGTATGTATATATTATATTTTTAGAGCTTTTGGGCAGAGAGTTGAACAATTGTAGAAGAAAATCATCTTTTCTTAAGGGTCATCTGTGGTATCATTTCTACCCTCTGGCTTATATAGTTGTAAAGTTCCCATTGATAATAAAAACATTGCAGAGGTATTTTGTGACAATCCTTCATGTCCCTATGCTTCCTTGTTTGTATTATCTCTTATTGGATTAAAGAATATGATGTTTTCAATGATATCTTAGGGTTCTTGATCCCTCTTACTTTCTCCAATTATGTGTGTTATTGTGTTTGATTAGATTTAGATTTTTTTATGGGTATACTTCAACCCCCTAACAGTCTTGTCTCAATCCTACACTGAATTGCAGAAGTGAATGTTTGCTTGCAGGTCATAAGTTGTGTCTTATGTTCAGGCCCTCCTATGAAACAATTATGAAAGCCTATTCAGTAAGTTGTGACCTACTAGACCTGAGCCTTTCATTGATTCCATTCCTCTATACTGAGATCCAAACCCTAATTTTGGTGTATCACCTAGTAGGTAGTTTTCTTTCAGTCATTTCCTTTACAAGTACTCCTTCTATCCCTTTCCCTCAAAAGTTTTACTTTTTCATGTCTAGAAGCAAATTAGGGTGATTATTCAAGAGGAACCAGCCTAGAACCTGGAGGTCTCATCTTAGTTAGCATAGTTCCCACAACCTGGAGATGATTCCCATGTTATACTAGGTTATCGAGACTACGCGAGCTTGAAACAAGGGTGAAAACTTAGTGTATAACAGTTTGTAGCATGGACATGCTCAAAGCAATTAACACCAATCTTTCAACTATTCAACTTGACAATGTTTCTATTCATGGCTTTGATAACATTGCTAAGAACACTTTAGGCATCATTACCTTACCTATCAAAGTAGGACCGGTCATCCTGAATACAATTATTCATGTTATACCTGGACCTCTCAATTATAATCTTCTTTTGGGTAGACCTTGGTTGCATGAGATGCATGTCGTTCCTTCCACCCTTCATTGTAAAGTCATGTTTATACATAATAACAAGATGTATACGCTTCATGTAGATGATGCACCTAATCCTTGTCTTAATATTTAAAATCAAACTACTCCTATTCCTAATAGCAATCCTTCTTCCTCTAATGTTCTTCCTGGCGATGATTGTGGAACCTTGGATTTTACTCCTACCTTTATGGGAGAATATACAATTAATGATCTTGATTTTATGAAGAAACAAAGAGAGTTTGAACAATGATTTTTTACATCTAAACCCCTTTGTAATAACTTTGTCGCTACTTCTACCCACAATGAACCTATCAATCTTACTAATGATGATATAGTGACTACTGAAGTTCCATTGTCTTCTTCTGATATGGCTTCCTGTTATGGTCCTGGTTATCACTTCCTAGTTAAACAAGAATTTAATGCTCAAGGATGTGGTAAGCATAAATAGGGAATTCAAATGCCCTTACACACTGTGTGGCATGAGCATTCTTATGGATTGGGATTTAATCCTTGAAAACAAATCAATGTTAACAACATCTCGAATAACACTTCAAAACATGATCAAACTATGAAGGAAGTTGACCAAGAAGTTCTTTTGCCTAAACTCCTTCGAGCTAAGATGATTACTAGACCTAAATGCAAAAAGAAACGTAGTCCACACTTGAAGACTCTTCCTTTTTTTTTATATCATAGATTTCATGATCACTCTACTAATGAATGTCATGCTTTACATTATAAGATTAGGAAGCTCATTGATAGTAATGTTATTTATATATCATGTGGCAATGAATTGTATTCCAATCCTATTTTCTCTAAATAATATTTATGTTCTTATTATGGAACTCCACATTATATAAACAATGTTAGCCTAATCCTTGGGGGCTCGTTGTCTTGTATAGTTTTGCGAGTGATATAATAGGTCTCCTTCCATCCTTGTTCCTACACTTGGGGGGCAAGGATGTCATCTTCTTCATTTATGTCTTTTTGGGATTCACCTCTTTCCTTGGTTAAGCAAAATCTATCTATTATGTGATATCCAATCATACATGAACATTTTGGTTTGCATTGAGGATCTTTTTCCTTGATCACAACTGATTTCATTGTTTGACATTGGGTTTCCATGGTTGATAAATTTCTCACCTTGGAAACTAAACAATGTGCTATCCCTCACAAGGGTTACTTTTTCATTTCTTGCATGTGATCTCTTTGCATTCATCCCTTCCATGGCCTCATAGGAGTTGTTACCTTCTTGGCTTGGACTGGGTGTTGTCTATGGATATTGTCTTGATGCTGAAGAAGGCTTTATCCTTGTTCTTTTCTTTCCTTAACATGTCAGAATAGTATGTTTTTGCCATATTAATTAGGGGGGAATATATAGGGCCTCCCTTGTACTATAGTTTTTTTTATTTTTACATGCTAAATCTTGGAAGGTAATGCACATAAGTTGATAAATCCTAAAAAGACATGCATCCATATGCTAAATCTTTTGAAGGTAACACACATAAGTTACTAAATCCTAAGGAGACACGCATTTCATATTCATAGTGATACAAAATGGTGGATCTATGGGTATTCCAGAAGCTATCAGAAGATGCATTACAATTGCAACCATAGTTTATGGGTGAACTTGTTGGGCTCTCCCTCTAGGGTGATTCATAGTAAGGTGGGCATCTTACTAGGTGAGGTAATCACTTTCTCCTTTCTCTCTTTTCTACTTTCATGCTAGTAGGACAGGATCATGAAGCTATGTTGTCTATAGTGTTACTCTCATCTTTCTTATGTAAACATTTATGCTTTTATGATAGCTTTCCAAATATGATATTAACATGAGGAATATTTCTTAGTGAGGTTTCTTATGCTAATTGATTTGGGTTATTTTGTGCTAACCCTTATTCTTTTGGTTTTATTGTTTCACACCCTCATGTGTGTATGTTGAGTTAGAATCCTAAGTCTAGGGGCTCATGTTCTTTGCTAAGTGTTTTATTATCTCTTTGTGAATCCACTAGGATCTTCTCCTTCTTCTCCTTTTTCAAGAGTTTGCATCGAATCCATACTCTTGCTAAAGTGGGGGCTTAATATATCATCTTAACATGGAAGCACTTCCATGTTAAGAGCATTCAGCCCTCCGAGTAAGTGGTTTGGGGTCATATTGGATGCCTTGAATTGGTCTTTGCTTTGATCTGGCTTTCTCCCTGCTTTCCACTTCTTTTCTGCTTCATTCTAGGTGAAATTAGGGTTAGCATCTTAAAGATTCTCTTGAATTTCCCTCTTCCATAGCTCTATTTTCTAGGTAGGATTTAGAAATGGATCCTCCTGGCCTTCATTTTAGTAATCATAGGATTTTATGTCTATTCCTGGCATTTTGTCATGTTCTGGCATCATTTCTGGGTTTCTGGACATCCCTGGGACCTCCTAATTTAGTTTTGAGTCAACCTAAGAAAAAGGTCAATGTCTTAGGTCAACCCTGACTAGGTCAGAGTTGAGCTTGACCCCGACTAGGTCAGGGTCAATATCGACTTTGACCCCTTTCTCCAAAATTTCAAAATCTTTAATTTTCGGGCTTCGGGCTTTTGGAAAATTTATTTTCCTACCTCCGGGTCGGCCATTTCGGGGTTCAGGATGGTAAATCCTTTAATTTCATTTAATCTAGGTATATTTTCTAAAGCTAAGGACCTAATTGGGATTTAATTCTCCAAGGTGGCCCATCTAGAGGAGTGTGCCCTAGATCACTATAAAAAGAGGCCTTCCTCTCTCATTTTCACATCAAGTTTTCTCAATCAAGCTCTCAAGCTCTCAAGGTGATCAAGCAAGCATCCATTCAAGAATTCAAGTCTTCTTCTCCATCCAAGTTCTCCATTGAAGATCAAGGATTCAAGAATTCAAGCCATTGAAGGGATTTGGTTCAAGCATTCAAGATTCATCATTCAAACCCTAGATCTAGCCATTATGATGGTATGATCTTCCTTCAAGATCCTTTGTTCATCTTCAAGATTCATTTCATCCTTCTCTCAAGGTGGATTCCAAGCATACAACCATGAAGGTTTGATTTACATTTATTTTTGTGTTCAAGCTTTCATATCAATATACTTATTTACATTCAAAATACAATTGCATATCTATAGAATTGCATAGCTTCATTGTTAGATCTAGTTCTACTACTTGCTAGCATTCTCCATTTCAATTTCAATATTAAGGTTGATTCCAAACTGGGGTTTGACCAAGGCAAACCCCCCAAAAAAACAACAAAACCATTTTTCTTGTAGGTACATGTGCAGAGTTCCAGATCTAAGAGCGAATTTGGATACCCTTTTCGGCAAACTTCCAGGATCTGCAAATAGAATTCAAATCAGACTTCAAACAAAAAATGTAGTATTTAACCTTTTATGAGGGTCAAATTCAACCTTCCTCAAAATCGGAAAATATTTTTGCATTTTGTAGATCTCACAGTTTCGGTTCAAGATCGCTAAAATCAACAGTTTTTGAGATTGTTTGACAGTGTTTTCAGCAGGTTCTTTTTTAGAGGTAAGTACCTTTATTTCTTAATTTCAATATTAATCATCTACAATTACTTTCTATATCAATACAATTTCATGTAAGTATAAAATATTGGCTTTGGGGTCTCTTTTATGTGCAAGCCATTGCCCTAGGACCCCATACACTATTTTATCCTTTACACATATTAATATGTATTTTACAACTATGTACAAAAGGTTGAAAGATTGCAGAAAAATCATGGATGACCATTGAAAGAAGCAAAGGAAATCAATCAGCCATATAAAAATTTCATGGCCGGCCATTGAGGAAGAGAGAGACTGAGAAGGTGGTGGGGGCTAAGAGAGGAATAGAGAGAGAGAGAGAGAGAGAGAGAGAGAGAGAGAGGGGGGGGGGAGTGTAGGAGAGCTTGAGAGAAGGGGAAGGATAACCATTTCATTACAGTATTAATTAGTAAGGAGCAAGTCAAACTTAAATAATATCACTGCAGGCATTAGAAATCCAAATTCTAATTAGGAGTTTTAAGCAAAGTGAGTAAGGTCATGGATATGGACATTACATATCGAGACATTGTTCAGTAGATACCTCCAAGAACCCACATACACAGGAGTAGGTTTGAAGTAAGACTAAGATTGTTTATCAGTTCAAAAATATTATTGTGTTGTAGTTTTGAGTAACATCCAATGATTGGATGTGAAATTCACAAATTTGATTATATTACCACTCGTTCTATTTCAAATTCTGGAAAAATGAATATTTGACATATGTTGAGAGAGAGAGGGGGGGGGGGGGAAGAGTAGGAGGGAGAGAGAAGGGGAAGGGGAGAGAGTAGGAGAGCTTGAGAGAAGGGGAAGGATAACCAATTCATTATAGTATTAATCAGTAAGGAGCAAGTCAAACTTAAATAATATCACAGTAGGCATTAGAAATCCAAATTCTAATTAGGAGTTTTAAGCAAAGTGAGTAAGGTCCTGGATAGGGACATTATAGATCCAGACATTGTTTAGTAGATACCTCCAAGAACCCACATACACGACAGTAGGTTTGAAGTAAGACTAAGATTGTTTATCAGTTCAAAAATATTACTATGTTGTAGTTTTGATTAACATCCAATGATTGAATGTGAAATTCACAAATTTGATTATATTACCACAAGTTCTATTTCAAATTCTGGAAAAAATGGATATTTGACATATGTTGATAAATTTCAGTCAACACCATTTTAAAATAACACATCATTTTATTTTTACACATTGAGAATATCATCAATATGAATTGAACTAAAATTAACATAGGCCATAGGAAATAAATGCCCCAGCTATTTGTTGTCTTCTGCATTTTGAGTTTCTGATTATAATCAGGAGAAGAATATTACTCTCCAAATGGTTTTGGATAGTAACATTTGTACTTCATCTTCACAAATATTTATTCCCTCATCTTGCTACCTATTGATACTAACAAAGTGAATCTAGGCATTTCTACCATGTAATGGGAGAAAAATGGTTTCCTAATTGATATGTATCTAGAAATAATACATGCAAGAACCTTTTCTTTGATATTTCTCACTAACTCTTTACAATAGAAAATGTTTACAAAAATTGGCATGTACTTGCATGAGGACATTATATATTATAGAAATCCCGCACAGAAGTAGCTAGGAAGCCTCTCAAAAATTAGTAATTGATAGCAAGTGGGATAATGCAGATGCTTTAATAAACCACTATCTTCTTTACTCAAGCAACATCTAGTTCATCTGCTCAAATGGGGCATGTTTGGGAACAGATAGTCTCCATTTAAACTCAAGTCTCTAAAAGTAGTTATATTTTTCAATGGAGGAGATACACCCATTGGATCTATAATAAGTTTATGCTTACTAGATTTTCCATTTCTCTTCAATTGGGATACTCTTAAAAAAATTGCATCTACCCTTTTAGCAATTTGGGAAATCAATGGGTTTATTTGTGGACCTCGAAGGAGTTGGTGTTGGAGATTTGCCAATAGGCCAGTACAGACAATATATGTTTCATTGATGAAAACATATGGAAAGTAGCATGCATGGAAATATTATGAACTAATCTTTCTATATATGTAGCATGGACATGATATCATGGGCATAGAGGTTAACTATTAGTACAAACAGTTATATAGCAGCTTGTGTCAGCAGTGTTCCTGACAGAGTAACAGGTAGTATTCTGTGTATGGTTGTTTGTATAGTTATCATAGAGCCTTGCGTGCTTGGATATATTTTGAAGACATATTATTGTTTTTAAATTCATGGACACAGAGTCAGGATGATCAGTAGAAGTGAATTTATCCAGTCGTTATTCACTAGTAGCAATTTCATGTGTTTGTTCAAAAGAGCCGATAGAGATTATATTAGTTCTGGATTTGTGCCTATCATTTGGGTATGCACCCTTGGATTTAAGCTTAGAGGAGAGTTATTGATGTTTGGTTAAGTGTGCATGAAGTAATTCATCTTGAGGAGAAATATCCAATTGTTTTGGTAGATCCGATAGTGTGTAGCGTGCGTCTACAATTATCTTATTGGACAGGTCCTAGAATGTGTTGTGTGATTAGTAGAGCTGACTGAATTGATATTGGAGTTTATTATGGCTTCTCTAATATGATTTCAAGGTGGTTCTAATAGGTTGACTTGATTATATCATTTAGAGGAAAGATATTTATAGACAGTCATTTGTGATTGTTTGAGTGTGGTTCATAGTTGATTAAGCAGAGCAGAGCATAGTGTGCGAAGTGTTGAGCCATCAGAAGAAGGTCTATGTGATTAAGTAAAGTATTTTTTCTATACATTGGAACTGATCTAGATAGTAGGTCAAAGTGCAGTTCACCAAGATCTAGATATAGTGTGTATCTGTTAAAACAGAAGGTTGTAGCCTTCACCCCTTTGAGCAGTGTGCTCTCAGATAGTGCATCCTCTCCCCTAACAGGGACTATTGTAAAAGACCCCTAATAAGGCCCGACCCTTGACCAAGTCTACTATACTAAATATATTGTAAAGAAACTCCTAACATGGTTAAGGATCTTGATGAAGGGTACTCCCCTTAATACCACAAACACATAACAGAAATAGAGAAACAACAACAATATGCAAGAACAGAAAATGGGCTTCTTATTATCTCCACAAATGTGGAATAACAAACTTTCAAAATTAGAATATTTAAAGCCACATGGGCATTCCCTTACAATATTATGCAAGACAAAGCCTCGAATCAATACCCAGATCTACTACCTAGAACTACCCTAGACAACACTACGGGCCTTCTTTATATAGGCATTTTCCACCACCCGAGAAGGTTCCAAAAATTTAGCCCTTAGGCCCGACCAAATTTAGAATTATTTTATTTTTCAATTTATTACATCAGATTCAGCTCAAAATAACTTTTGAAACCCGAACATAAATTTTGAAGGAAAATTATTTTCTGTCATTTCAGGTGTCCCGACTTCCGGAGACCATAAGTCATCACCAGTTGACCCGATTGACTATTATAACCCCATTTCAGAAAGGCCATGAAGCGCTCTATAGGCTTGACTTGTGCAAGCGCCTATCACCCAAAGTTTCAACCTCATCTAGGGCCTGTAAAGCCATCAAAATTGAGTTCAAAGTTTATGTACCCTGTTGCCAATACCGAAAACCTTCAATATCTTCAAAACTAGACCTAATCTAGCCATGAAACTTTACTAGCAGGCTGATATGAATGAGATGAACCTCCACATGTAAAATCAGAACATTGTGAGATTGAATGACCAACTTACTAAAAATAGCAAGTTTCCATAAATAGCAGCTCTGCATAAGATAGCCCTTTTTGAATACAAAATAGAAATATTTTTGGGTGATGCAAGATTGCTCTTACACCTAGGATGCTCCTGCATCGAACACTTAGGGTAATTTGAGAAGTGACCCCGTCACGTCTCAGGTGTGTAGAGGAAAACCAAGGTGATTAACCTCCTCCTTTGTCAACCATGATGAATCTTCAATAGGTCATCCTTTCCACTTGACCAAATATTTTTCATATATCTTGTTCCTTGTGCTTCTGCCAACTTGACTATCTAATATGTCTTCAATCTCCTTGATATCTGAACTAGTTGCTGGAATACTCTACTTTGTTGTTGTAACCTCATCTTCAACACCTCCCTCATGATACTCTATCAAATCTGAAATGTTAAAAACTGGTGAAATATTTAGCTCAGTAGGTAATTCTACCTCATGCATTTCTTGAATCATGCTTCTTCAGTATCTTACATGGCCCAAACTTCTTCATTTTCAATTTGTTATATGTACCAACTGGAAATTGCTCCTTCCACAAATGAACCATGACTTCATCTCCAACCTGAAATTCCTTATGCCTCCTTTTCACATCTTCCTTAGTCTTATACTATGCATTCATCTTGGTAATATACTTCCTCACATCCTCATGGATGTTCTTCAAATGTTCTGCAAAATCCTCAGCTTCAGCACTACTTATTTCTCCTTTATCTATCTTTCTTAACTCAGATGCTTTTCTTGGACTATTTTCATATACAATCTGGAATGGTGATTTATCAGTACTCCTATTGATAGAATTATTGTATGAAAATTCTACCTATGGTAAAATCAAATCCCATCCTATTGGTTTATCTCCAATCAAACATCTCAGCAAATTTCTCAAACTCTTATTCAACACTTTTGTCCGTCCATCAGTCTGTGGATGATGTGATGAACTAAATTTCAAATATATCTTTAGTTTCTTCCACAATGTACGCCAAAAATATCCAACAAACTTAGTGTCCCTATTTGAAACTATGCTCTTTGGCAAACCATGTAGTCTCACTACTTCTCTGAAAAACAATTCTGCTACATGGACAACATCATTAGTCTTCTTGGAGGGAATAAAATGTGCCATCTTTGAAAATCTGTCAACTACCACAAAAATTGAATCATGTCCCCATTGTGTCCTCAGTAATCCAAGAACAAAGTCCATACTGATATCCTCCCAAAGATTCTCTGGTATAGGTAATGGCTGATACAAGCCTGTATTCTGCTTCACTCCTTTTTCCATCTGACATACTCTACAACTCTGTACAAACTTCTTCACATCTTGCTGCAACTGTGGCCAATAATATTTCTCACTAACCAAAGCAAGGGTTTTATCATGACCAAAATGTCCAGCCAATCCTCCACTATGCTTCTTCTTGATGAGATTCTTCCTCATAGAACTTCTTGGAATGCACAATTGACTCCCTCTGAATAGCATATCATCCTGAATGATGAAATCTAGCCACTTCATCCTATCTAGAGTAACATGTTCTTTACAAGCTTTTCAAGCTTCACCAAAATCAGGATCCTTTGGATACAAATTCTTAAGTTCCTTGAACCCAACCACCTCAATCTGCAGCTTTTTCAGCAATAGTTGCCTTCTACTAAGTGTGTCTACAACCCTGTTAGACTTTCCACTTCTGTGTTTCAAAACAAATGTATAACTCTGTAAAAACTCAACCCATTTCAAATGCCTTTGATTCAACTTTCCTTGACTATTCAAATATTGCAAAGCTTGATGATCAGTATACAAAACAAACTCCTTAGGAAGCAGATAGTGTCTCCACTTCTTCAATGCCTAAACTATAGCATAAAATTCCTGATCATAAATAGAATATTTTCTCTTGGCATCATTTAACTTCTCATTGAAATAAGCAATAGGTTTGCCTTCTTGGCTCATAACAGCTCCTATTGCAGTACCGCTAGCATCACAGTCTACTTGAAACACCTTATTAAAATCTGGAAGTGCTAAAATAGGTTGTTCTATAACAATTTGTTTCAACAATTGAAAACTCTTTTCTGCCCCATTAGTCCACTTAAACTCTTTTCTATCCCCTCTCATTATTTCAATCAAGGTACCACAAATACTACTGAAATTTCTGATAAAATTTTTGTAAAAACTAGCTAGACCATGAAAAGATCTTACCTTAGTAGCACTCCTTGGAGTAGGCCATTCAAGGATAGCTTGTACCTTCTCTGGGTCCATTTTTAGACCTTCTACTGAAACTAAAAATCCCAAATCTAACTCTTTCTTCACAAAACTACACTTCTTCAAATTAATCAACAATTTCTCATCTCCCAGCTTCTCAAACACCATACGAATATGCATCATATGCTCTTCCAATGTCTTACTAAAGATCAAAATATCATCTAGGTACACAATGACAAACTTACCTAGAAATTCTTTCAGAACCTCGTTTATGAGCCGCATGAAAGTGCTCAGTGCATTGGTTAGCCCAAAAGGCATGACTAACCACTCATAGAGTCCTTCCTTTGTCTTGAAGGTAGTCTTCCATTCATCTCCTTCTTTGATCTAAATCTGGTGATATCCACTCTTCAGATCTATCTTTGATACACAGCTCCACTCAAAGAGTCCATAATATCATCCATTTGTGGAAATGGAAACCTGTACTTGATTGTGATCTTATTTATTGCTCTGGAATCTATACACATCCTCCACTCTCCATTCTTCTTTGGTGCTAATACCACTGGTATAGCACATGGATGCAAGCTCTCCCGAATCAATCCCTTCTATAACAACTCATGTACTTGTCTATTCAACTCTTCACTTTCTCCTGGTGTCATTTTGTGTGCTGCCTTGTTTGGAAAGCTATCTCCTAGAATCAAATCCATCTAATGACTGATCTTCCTTACCGGTGGTAATCCATCAGGTACATTATCAAATACAATATCCTAAAATTCATTTAACAAATTTGCAACCTCTACAGGTACATCCTCTACTTCTTCGTTACTAGCTTTTGGAATTAAAGAAAAAAACACATGCTCATGCCTCATACCATCTAGGAATTTTCTTCCATCAATAAATGTTATTCTTGCATTAACGCATACCTTTTCTTTGGTCTCCTTCAATGGCTTTATCTTATGTTACACTCCATCCTTTGTCAAGGAATAGGTATTCGCACGACCATCATGTACAACACATCTGTCAAACTACCATGGTCTATGCAACAACATATGATATGCATTCATAGATATGATATCACATAGTACCTCATCTTGGTACCCACCAATCTTAAACTTTACCAGGCACTGTTCACTGACCATGACCTTGTGGTCATCTTGCACCTAGGAAATCCGATATGGATGTGGGTGTTTCTATCTCTTGAGCTTCAACATTGTCACCATCTCTTCTGACACCAAATTTTCAGTGCTTCCACTATCAATAATCACATCATAGCATTTACCCCCACACTTGCATCTAGTGTGAAACAGGCTCCTCCTTTGCTCAGGATCATTCTCACCACTCAACAAGACTCTTCTGTTAATCAACATTTCTCCTCTTTCAGCATCTTCATAATTTGATGATCTAGCATCTTCATCTACATGTGCAACTCTGGCCTAGCCTTCATTCCTCCTATCTATCCTTCCTTGGTGTTGAGGATATTCAAATTCCCTATGACCTTCTTCTCCACAGTGAAAACATGTTCCATGGAAGCCTCCTCTTCCTGAACCTTGTCCTCTTCCTCTTCCTCTCTGATCTCTATTTTTCTGATCTTGAAAATGATTGGAATTATTTCCTCTCTAATTTTGACTGCTATTGGCCTCGTCCTTCTATTTTGGATCTTCATTTTGGCCTCCATATGACCATCCACCAAATCATCCACTGTGACCTCTTCCATTTTGTCTGCTCTCAAACTTCTTGTTCAACATTTCCTCTACTTTTAGGGAAAACTGGTATGCCTCTTCAATAATATTCATTCGAACCAGATTTAGTTCCTCCTAAATGCTCGGCCTCAACCCATTAAGGTAATGGGCAACTTTCTCCTTATCTACTTTTGCATGGCCTGTTCTGATGAGGATTCAATAGAACTCTGTATACTCCTGAAAAAATCTTCCTTCTTTCTTCAAACTTTACATCTTCTTCAATAGGTCAAGCTAATAATCAACAAGAATGAACTGTCACTTCAATTTATCCACCATCCAATCTGATCTTGTGATTTTATCTTTCCCTCTTCTATTTCACTCCAATTGAATCTCTTGGCACCAGATCTTTGCATGAGCTTTCAGTCTGGCCTTCACAAATTTGACCCTATCAGGATCCTCAATATCTTCATACTCAAAATATTCTTCACATTCATTGATCCAGTCGATCAATTATTTTGGGTTAAGATTTCCTAAAAATGCAGGAACCTTGATCTTAGGTCTTTTTTCGATCTTGAAAATGGCCTGGAAAAGCCTTTCTTCTTCTCGATTCAAAATTTTGCCTTCTTCTTCTTGATCATCATTTCCTTCTTCGGCTTCATCCTCACTTTCATCTCTGACATTAAGATTCATTCATCTGTGAATCTCTTCTTGTAATGCTCGCACTTGTCTCTAGAGCACTCTAACCTTAGGTGTTACAACACCAGCTCTTCCACCATGTTCCCTTCATGGAGGCATTTTCATGATGTGCGCTAAAACCCTAACCATGGTCCTAGTGCAAACTACCTCACAGTTGGTGATCTATTTACACACTTAGGAACTCCTGCTCTGATACCACTTGATGAAGGGTACTCCCCTTAATACCACAAACACATAACAAAAATAGAGAAACAACAACAATATGCAAGAATAGAAAATGGGCTTCTTATTATCTCCACAAATGTGGAATTACAAACTTTCAGAATTACAATATGCATAGCCACATGGGCATTCCCTTACAATATTCTGCAGGACAAAGCCTCGAATCAATACTCAGATCTACTACCCAAAACTGCCCTAGACAACACTACGGGCCTTCTTTATATAGGTATTTTCCACCACCCGAGAAGGTTCCAAAAATTTAGCCCTTAGGCTCGACCAAACTTAGAATTATTTTATTTTTCAATTTATTACATCAGAGTCGGCTCAAAATAACTTTGGAAACCTGAACAAAAATTTTGAAGGAAAATTATTTTCCACCATTTTAGGTGTCCCGACTTCAGGAGACCATAAGTCATCACTAGTTGACCCGATTGACTATTATAACCCCATTTCAGAAAGGCCTGCGCAAGTGCCTGTCAACCCAAAATTTCAACCTCATCCGGGGCCTCTAAAGCCTTCAAAACTGAGTTCAAAGTTTCTGTACCCTACTGTCAATATTGAAAACCTTCAATATCTTCAAGACTAGACCTAATCTAGCCATGAAACTTTATTGGCAGGCTGATATGACTGAGATGAACCTCCACATGTAAAATCAGAACATTCCTAGATCATATGACCAACTTACTAAAAATAGAAAATTTCCATAAATAGCAGCTCTGTACAAGATAACCCTTATTGAATACAAAAATAGAAATATTTTTGGGTGATGCAAGATTTCTCTTACACCCAGGATGCTTCTGCATCAGATCTTCTAACAAGGATCATAATACTCTAGTGCAGAATATTAGTGGGTGTCAATTCCCACCAGGGTTTTTACCTATTTGGGTTTCCCTGTAACCAAAATATTGTGTTGAGTTCAAGTGTTCTTTCATTGTGTTTATGCTTTATGTTTAATTATACTTAATTGAATAAAGAATTGAAACTTGTAGATAACTGATTCACCCCCCCCCCCCCCTAAATTATCTCTTGTGACTACTCCTAACAGTTGGTCACCTAAAAGAGAACCTTGAGATGAATTAGGAACTTCTCTATGAAAGATATTAGTACCTTGAGAAGCTCTCCACTTGTTAGTTGAATTAAAACCTTGGACCATAGATGGCTGCCCTTTGTTGTAAAATGAGGAGTGAGACTGCCTTGCCAAAGGTGGCAATGAACTTACATTTAAGGGATAATGCCCAACATGAGTAACCTAGTTTCCCAAGTCCCGTAAATGCAAGGCCATTCATGAATAGGCATTTCTTATAGAAATATTTGTGGTGCTAGAATGAAGTGCATGACCAAATTCTTAGCTTGCTAATGAACCAATTTGAGGCTTCATTTCACATTGCTCTGTGGATAATTCCACAGCACTTGTTACTTCTCTATTTGAATTTTTTGTGTTAGTGTACATGTGCACTGGAGAGCTTCTATCACTACTTGAGCTACTACTAGATGGTGAGTACTCATCATCATCATCTGACATAGGTTCACACACATATCTTACTTCTTTCCTTTGTCGCTTTCCTTGCTAGCTCTTCCTCCTTATCTTTAACTTCTATCATGGGTCCAAGAAGCTATTCCCAGTATATCCCATTAATATGCAAATATTTTTGTCCGTAACAATATTTTCTACATTTATTATGATATTGATCTGATTTGATGCACCTTCACTATTTGATCCATACTTCCCTTTCATTTACTTTCTTTTCTCATTTTTCATGTCATAGGCTAGGATTTGACAGCGGGTATGACCTTAGTACTGTCGGTGTTAATGATAAATTTTACCTTTTAGCTATTAATTTTTTGTCATTTTTCCTATATGATGCTTTTGTATACAAATTGTGGATATTCTCTGGGAAACTTTTTATTTTTTCTTGTAGGATGCCTTTGTATACAAATTTTGGAGAATCTCTATTAAAGAGTAGGTAGGATGGCTAAGCTGAGTGCAATAGAGAGGGGGATGACTAAATTGACTTCTTGTAGGAAAATGGTATTGCTATAGATAGGCATCGCATTTGGTCAGATAATTGCACCGGTCAATTTAAGAATGCTAGAATGTTTTATTGGTTGTGTAGAATGCATGTGGAGAGAGGTGTACCTCATATTTGGAGTTTTTTTGAGTCAGGGTATGGGAAAGGGGAGCATGATGGAGCAGGTGTGTGTGTGTGAAGAGAGCTCTAGTTAAGGAGCAATAGAGGATTTCAGGTGCTGCACTTCTTGATGCTCATTCTATTGTTGATTGGTGTACTTTAACATTATCACAGGGGGAGACTCTTGATTCTACAGTGCATAGATTCTTTTGGTTGGTTGAGGAGGGAACTATAGGAGATAGATTGGATTGTCAAACAATGAAAGACTCTTCAAAAATGCATTCATTTCGAAGCTCCAATAGTAGTACATGGACCATTTGGACACGAGAGTTGGCTTGTTTTTGCACCATGTGTTTTCAGTTTGATTGGGATCATTGTGAGTCAAGTGAGTGGGTGTATACATGGGTTCCATAGTATCTAACTCCTTTATCTTTGACACTCTCTATAAGAAATGATGACATGGACACTTCAGTTGAGTACGATAGTCTTTCAGATCTTCTAAAGCTAGGAAATGCTTTTGCATTGGTTGCACCATAGGGGAATGATGAGAGGTCAGATTATTGGTTAGCATGTTGTGTACGAGGTAAACAGAAGCTTGTACAACTGATGATAGATGGTGATGCGTTCACATATCCTACTAGTTTAGTTGTAGTTGCGGGAACATGGCTCGAACATACATGATTAGAAATAGTGGAATTCCCACATTTGAAGACTATAAGAAGCACAAAACTATTCTCATGTATTCACACCTTGTTATAGCAACAAATGTCAAGTTGTCAAAGCATCAAGGAAGACCAAAGACAAAAGAACTTTGGACTATTAGTACTACTTATCATGAAGCACTATTGGAGACCCTGAAGCAAAGAGATGGCCCTTCAGGAACACTTGACTAGGTAATAAGTTAACTTAGAGCATTGTTTTCTAAGTTTGTTAAGCTTAATTTCAATACATTAATTTCACCTATCTTAGATTGTATTTTAAGTCAATAAACTTGGTTTTGTATGCAGATTGTAACTTGTGCAGGAGAACCTATGAAGACACCTACGATCACCATGGATCCAATCAGAGATAAAAGGACAAAAGGATCCTTAATGGCTAATTGAGATCTTTTTGAAGCCTATAATGGAAATTTTTAACAATAAATTTGATTTAAAAGTTAAATGTCCTAGAAGTCTTGATAAGGACTTATGACCAAAATCATGTATGGTTGGCCAATAGTGCCAACAAGGGATCTTACATGTCATTTACTTATGTCATTTGCATGGTTTGAATTCTTACATGTTTGATTGTTGTTTCTAATGCTTTAAGGATATTATTTTTTATCATTTCAAACAATCTATATAAGTTAAACCTCAAACATAATAATCTCCATGAATAGGGTATTCCAAAGTAAAGAAAAACATATGTCCTAATATTCAGTCTTTGTTATTGGGTTTTGAGAGGGGTGGTAGAATATTAAAAATAATTAAATTTTAGTAGAGTGTGACTAGCTTAATCATGATTAGTTTCATAGTTCAAATTTCAAACATACCACTAACAGTCATTGCAATGGAACTGGGTCAACAAAAGAAGTGTGCATGCTTTCCCATTTGGGTCTTCTCTTGTTTTAGAATGAAAACCTAATTGTTTCCACTATAGACAAGGACATGTTACTAAGGACTACTTACTCAATCTATAAAACACAACTACTTGCAGGCTATCCAGTGTACCATAATACATTGTGTGTTTTATGGTCTGCAAGTGATGTGGTTTCTGAGTTTGCATGGGAGAGTAAAAGGGTTAAATTTTTCTTTACTAAAAATGGTGGGGACTATAAGTTGGTGGTTCACTTTCATGACATTATAAATGTGAGTGACAACCTCATTCTTCCCATGAAGTCACTAGAACGCTTGTGATCACGCTCAACCCAAGTGACCCCAAAGTGCACTAAGCATGATTGGGAAATGATCTTTTGAGGCTTGTATCTTGGGCCTCGTGAGAGTTATTGACAAACTATTAGGGGCTATGGGATTGTTATTTGAAGGTCTACAATAACCTCTCTCAATTTTAGGTGATTCGAATTCATTTACATTTGGCAAGGTGATCTTAGTCGATGCCAAAACTTGTAGTGAGGGTCAGTTGAAAGTAGCTCAATAGTGTATCTTTCAAACCGTCTATCTTGGCATTGAACCATCTACTCCATCAGCTCTGGTTGGCTGGGTAAACACAAGTGACAACCCCATTCCACCCACGGAGTCACTAGAATGCTCACGACCATGCTTGATCCAAGTGACCCCAAGGTGCACTAAGCATGATTGGGCAGTGATCATCAGAGGCTCGTATCTCAGACCTCATGAGAGGTATCAAAAAACTATTAGGGGCTATGAGATCATGTTTCTGAGGTCTACAATAACCTCTCTAGGTTTTGGGTGATTCGACTTTGTTTGCATTTGGCAAGGTGATCTCAATCGATTCCAAAACTAACAGTGAGGGTAAATTGAAAGTAGCTCAATAGTGTATCTTTCAAACCATCTATCCTAGCATAAAAACTTCTACTCCATTGACTCTATTTGGCTAGGTAAATGCCAATGAAAATGCTATTCCATCTACGGAGTCACTAGAACACTCGCGACCATGCTCGACCCAAGTAACTCCAAGGTGCACTAAGCATGATTGGCTAGCGATCTTCTGAGGCTCCTATCTCATACCTTGTGAGAGGTGTTAAAAAACCATCAAGGGGCTACAGGATCATGTTTCTAAATTCTACAATAACTTCTCTTGGTTTTGGGTGATTCGACTTCGTTTGCATTTGGCAAGGTGATCTCAGTCAATGCCAAAACTTGTAGTCAGGGTCAGTTGAAAGTAGCTCAACAGTGTATCTTTCAAACCATCCATCCTGGCATTGAACCATCTACTCCATTGACTCCATTTGGTTAGATAAATGCCAGTGACAACCCCATTCCACCCACAGAATCACTAGAATGCTTACGACCATGCTCGACCCAAGTGACCCCAAGGTGCACTAAGCATGATCAGGGGCTACAAACCATCAGGGGTTAAGGAATCATGTTTTTGAGGTCTATAATAACCTCTCTCATTTTTGGGTGATTCAACTTCATTTACATTTGGCAAGGTGATCTTAGTTGATGGTAAAACTTGCAGTGAGGGTTAGTTGAAAGTAGCTCACCAGTGTATCTTTCAAACCATCTATCCTAGCATCAAACCATCTACTCCATTGGCTCTGGTTGGCCAGGTAAACACTAGTAACAACCCTATTTCACCCATGGAGTCACTAGAACACTCGCAACCACACTCAACCCAAGTGACCCAAAGGTGAAATAAGCATGATTGGGCAATGATGTTCTGAGGCTCGTATCTCAAACCTTGTGAGAGGTATCGATAAACTATTAGGGGCTACAAGATTGTGTTTCCAAGGTCTACAATAGCCTCTCTCAATTTTGGGTGATTCAACTTCGTTTGCATTTGGCAAGGTGATCTCAGTAGATGCCAAAATTTCCAGTGAGGGTCAGTTGAAAGTAGCTCACCAATGTATCTTTCAAACCATCTGTTCTAGCATCAAACTATCTATTCCATCAGCTTCGGTTGGCCAAGTAAATGCTAGTGACAACCCCATTCCTCCCATGGAGTCACTGGAATGCTCATGACCACACTCGACCCAAGTGACCCTTAGGTGCACTAAGCATGATTGGGTAGCGATCTTCTAAGGCCTGTATCTTAGACCTCATGAGAGGTATCAAAAAACCATGAGGGGATACAAGATCATGATTCTGAGGTCTACAATAACCTATCTCAGTTTTTGGTGATTCGACTTTGTTTGCATTTGAAAAGGCGATCTCAGTCAATGCCAAAATGTGTAGTGAGGGTTAGCTGAAAGTAGCCCTAAAGTGTATCTTTCAAATCATCCATCCTAGGATCAAACTATCTACTCCATCAGCTTTGGTTGGCCAGGTAAATGCCAGTGACAACCCCATTCCACCCATAGAGTCACTGGAACACTCGCGACCACACTTGACCCAAGTGACCCCAAGGTGCACTAAGCATGATTGGGAAGTGATCTTTTGAGGCTCGTATCTCAAACCTTATGAGAATTATCAAAAAAATGTTAGGGGCTACAGGATTGTGATTGTGAGGTCTACAATAACCTCTCTTAGTTTTGGGTGATTCAACTTCCTTTGCATTTGGCAAGGTGATATTAGTTGATGCCAAAACTTGTAGTGATGGTCAGTTGAAAGTAGCTATGAAGTGTATCTTTCAAACCTTCCATCCTGGGATCAAACCATCTACTCCATCAGGTCTAGTTGGCTGGGCAAATGCTAGTGACAACCTCATTTAGCCCATGGAGTCACTGGAACACTCACGACCACAGTCGACCCAAGTGACCCCAAGGTGCACTAAGCATGATTGGGCAGCAATCTTTTGAGGCTCATATCTCAGACCTCATGAGAGGCATTGACAAAATGTTAGGGGATATAGGATTTTGTTTCTATGGTCTACAATAACCTCTCTCAATTCTGGGAAATTCAACTTCGTTTGCATTTGGCAAGGCGATCTCAGTTGATGCCAAAATTTGCATTTAGGGTCAGTTGAAAGTAGCTCTAAAGTGTATCTTTCAAACCATCTATCCTAGGATTGAACCATCTACTCCATTAGCTCTAATTGGCCAAGTAAATGCCAGTGACAACCTTGCTCCACCCATGGATTCACTGGAATGATTGCGACCATGCTCGACCCAAGTGACCCCAAGGTGCACTAAGCATGATTGGGTAGAGATCTTCTGAGGCTTGTATCTCAGCTCTCATGAGAGGTATCAACAAACCATCAGGGTCTAAAAGATCATGTTTTCAAGTTCTACAATAACCTCTCTCGATTTTGGGTGATTCAACTTTATTTGCATTTGTCAAGGTGATCTTAGTCGATGCCAAAACTTGCAGTGAGGGTCAATTGAAAGTAGCTCAGCAGTGTATCTTTGAAACTGTTCATCCTGGCATCGAACCTTCTTCTCCATTAGCTCCGATTGGCTAGGTAAATGCCACTAACAACCCCATTCCATCCACAGAGTCACTGGAATGTCATGACCACACTTGACCCAAGTGACCCCAAGGTGCACTAAGCACGATTGGGCAGCAATCTTCCGAGGCTTGTATCTCAAACCTCGTGAGAGGTATCAAAAAACCATTAGGGGCTATGATATCATGATTCCAAGGTCTACAATAACCTCTCTCAGTTTTGGGTGATTCGACTTCATTTGCATTTGGTAAGGCGATCTCAGTTGGTGCCAAAACATGTAGTGAGGCTCAGTTGAAAGTAACTTTGAAGTGTATCTTTCAAACCATCCATCCTGTGGTTGAATAGTCTACTCCATCGGCTCTAGTTGGCTAGGTAAACACCAATGACAACCCCATTATACCCATGGAGTCACTAGAACACTCACGACCACGCTCAACCCAAGTGACCTAACAACACAAGTGTTACATTTCTTTGTGGATTTAGTAAACCCCAATATGATGAGTTATATACATAGTGAGTATATACATAGTATTGAAATAATGTAGTACTAAGTGGCTCAAGTGATTATATATAATGGTATGAAACATAAGAACATAGGAAATCTATAGAAGTTAAAGCTCAAACATAATAAGCTCCATGAACAGGGTATTCCAGAGTAAAGAAAAAAAAATGTAACTTCAACAAGAT
>BSBK01003526.1:227500-580000 GCA_027943335.1 Chamaecyparis obtusa | reverse complement strand
AAGTGTGTGCACATTGCTTCATTTGTGCACCATTTTATTGATAATTTGGGCTTTTTAGGGTCAACTTGTAATCTAGTTTTAGGATTCACAAAAAGAGAGGCTATATCTTCATTACTTATATTAAGGATTACAATCTCATCATGGTCAAGCCCGTCATCAAATTGGGCATGCATATCATCACAGCAATGAAGAGCAGCATTATGTTGTTGCATAAGTGTGTCAATATTTTCAACAATAGTATTTAATGTGGAAAGCATGGGACCTAATGTAGGTATATTCTGATATGTGTTTTGGAAACCCTGTATTGTGTTCAAATTATCTTGTATGAAATCTTCTAAAGATCAAGGGTTTTGAGATGGGGGATTGTTTTGGGGATCATTATTTGGTGCGGGAGGGTTATTTTCTTCATTGTTGTCATCCATGCTTGATTAAATTAAAAAAAAATCTAAATACAAAACCCTATTTCAACCAAAAAACCTACATTTAGCATCAAAATGAAATAAAATAATCAAAATATACAAAGAATTTACTTACCATATACTGCGTAGATCAAATTTTTTGTGGAAATCAAATACCCAAAAATATCATGTATATGATATTTCCAGCCGTTTTCCAAACCCAAAACATGAGGAGAAATGAGGAAAATGGCTCGCGGGTTTTGATTTATGCCACAGGTTTCGGGTACCGGATATGTTTTCAGGTACGCGATTAAGTCTGTGCTTTGGTGTTACATTTGTCTAGGTGTACTGACACCCAGGCCTACTAAATATTCAACAAGCATTTTCATGCGCTTTTAGACGAGTGAAAAGTGAATTTTTTCACATCGCCACTTTTTGGCCCCTCATGATCTTGCACATACCCAAATACAAGAAAATATTTATTTTGAAATTTTTTGTTTTTATTTGGTTATCTAAATAATTTTGTGTGGCCCTTTTCCATTGTTAGCAAAAAGGAAGAGAAAAATAAGGAGAGAAAAACTTAAAAGAAATATCTAACTCAGGAGGATTTTTTGGGACTTTTTGGATGATTGATTTTTTTGAATTTTTTCTTCTTTTTTTTTTTTTTCCATCAACGCCAAAGGGGGGATTGTTAACATATTAGCATTGTTGTCATTGATGTAAAAACCTTGCACTAGTATTTTCTTTTGATTTTGTGTTTTTAGATCAAATCTAATCTATGCACTATATTATAGTAATGAGCTCTATGGTTGGATGTCCCTAATTTGATAAATGATAAAATATATTTTTGGTACATCTATGGTATTCAATGAATGCATTAATGTGAAGTTTTGGTTGGATGTATTTAGCTACTATATTTCAGAGCTCTTCCATGTATCTATACTACATGTACATTCATGCAGTGTATCAGAAGTTTTTGGTATGAATGTTGTATTAAATTTTTGATAAGTGGACTATCTTGTGCTATCCTTCGATTAGTTCAAATTTTTTTGTAGATCAAGACATTATCTTTCTTATGGCATTCCCATCAGCCCTAGAATATATATATTTTTAGTAATTATAGTTTTTAATGTTTGTATCCTATGTGTGACCTATGTTTGGTTCTTTTGGAAGCATGGTAAAAAGTTCTCATACATGTGTGCCTCATCTTTTAGGTCTAGTGCTATTGTGTTGAGCTATATTGGAATATATTTTTGTATTCAAGACAACATATTTTTACTAGGATGACATATATATTTGTTTCACCAAAGATGTATATATATAATTTATAACATATATTTAGATGTGATGGTATGAGAATGAGAGTATGTTAAGGTGATAGGATGCAAGCATTCAATTATTTGGATGAATAGTTGTGTTAATATTATTTAGAATAATAGAGAAAGGGGGTGAATTAGTTGTTCTCAGGTCCAGATGTACCAATTGAACTTTTAAACACTTCAAAAATCTTAGATCTAATCACCAACACAACTCGATCACTAAATTATATATCAAAAACATATAACATGCAGTCCACTGTCCAAAAGTAATTAACTTGTAGAATATAGCACATTCACATCAAAAAATTCACACAAGTATAACACTGATATTTATAATGGAAACCCAATTTGGGAAATACCACTTTGTAACATGTTACTAATATAATCACTCTTCTGAAGTGAGCTCTGTGAAAAGCCAACCCTGTTAAAGGTTTACAAACACACTGCTAGGTGTGACCCTATTAAAGGATTTAAACACTCTATCAAAAGTGACCTAGTTAAAGGATTTAAGTACATTTCATTAGAATGCCACCTTGATTAAAGGATTTAAACAATGAGTATTAGGTCAACCTTGATTAAAGGATTTAGACCGATACAATGGTTAGAATGTAACAGTAGTTTCTAATCTGAAAAACATATAGCTCACTTTGCAAACAATAGATCCACTTCACACATATGTGTTGATTTAGTAACTGAGCTCCATTTCCATCTCCATCATTGATCTACTCAGAATTTTCTTCAAGTAATCATAACTCTGATAGCCTCCTTCACAATTTCACCTTTAGCCTTCTGCTTAGACTTATCAGTCAATAACATAAACAACTTCAGCCCATACTATAACCTCAGAATTATGTTTTCCTTTATACCTCTTCAATTAGGTAGATCCATCTTTTTCCACTTAATCTCCTTTGTAGATCTTTAGTTTAGGTCAAATTCATCGAATCCTTCCATCATTTAAGTTCTTCATCCTTCCTTCTAGATACATCTTCAAAATTCTCATTGAATCTATAATAAAATGATTTACCATCCATTAAATTCTCCATACAATCAATTAATAAAGTCAACATGATTTACATATCCCAAGAATTCAACTATGTCAGTAGGGAATCTCAATTCTTTCTCCAAATGTAAATTACTGACACTCGGTGAATATTGTGTTCATCTCCTCTGTCATCACTATGTAACTCGGTCATCTCTACAAATTTTCTTCCTCGGCTAACACTGTCTTGCTTGGTAATTTCTTGTCACTCGGCATAAACTAATGTTCGGTCAACACTAAATTTACTCGGCATATACTGGCACTCGGTCAACACTAACATCACTCAGCTTAAACTAGATTTTTTCACTTTTTCTTGGTTAAGCCTACTTCTCCAGTCTTTCCTCTTACTTAGATAAACAATACAATATCTTATCAATGTGCCAAATAATCAAGTACTACCCATTGAGGTATCAAATAACTCAACCTTTCCTTAGGTTCTCTTGTTATCTCCCTTTTCCTAATCCTTTTCATCAATCAATAGATATGGTACTCTCTTAGATAAAAATTGTCTTACCAGTTTAAGGTTTGACATCAATGATAATACAACAACTGTTTCAATTGTAGTTTCCAAAAATCTCCCTCTTTGGCATTTATGGAAATACCACATGAATAACACATGACTTAGCAACCAATCCAAAAACTTTGTTTGTGCATTAGAAAGATTTATAATATCCTTAGCTTCATTCTGATTCACAAAAACTTAGCCTTGATTGACTATTCACACAATTACTACCTTTGAATCTTTTATGTATCTCTCTAAATCTCTCCCTCTGATTTCTCTGAATCTCTAAATCTCAAGTTATATACCTTAGTGTTTTATATTCTTTTTTTTCATCTGAATCTCTCCCTCTTTAACAATAATGCCAAAGCAGTATCTAGCACTTACATCTTCCACATGTAAATGTCATCTTGTCAATTCAGTATCAATATTTCTCCCTTTTCCATCTTTCTTATGATTGATTATCATCTTTGTTGTACTTTTCACAACTCTAGGCACCTCCTAAAGTGTAACCTTTCCTTCATCAATTTGTCAGATATTCTATGTAGCACATTTGACGTAGTGCTCCAAGTTGAATAGGCAGCCTCAGTTACGGGAAGTACCTCTAGTTTACCTCTAAGATATTCATGACCATCCTTAGGTAAAGCTTTTGTGAATATGTCTGCTAGTTGTTCCTTTGTATTCACATATTCCATTCTCACTTCTTTATCTTGGACTGTTCTCTCAAGTAGTGATACTTGATAGTAATATATTTAGTCTTTATGTGCATCATTGGATTCTTTGATATGTTGATAGGACTCAAGTATTATCACAAAAAATAACAACCAGCTCATTGATTTCCTCTTTCATTCATTTGAACAATTTCTTGATCCATACCAAATTTGAACAATTCACTCCAGCTACTACATACTTAGCTTCTATTATAGATTGGGAAATGCAGTTATGTTTCTTGCTTGTCCAGGAGACTAATCTCTTTCCTAGAAAGAATGCTCCGCCACTTGTACTTTTCTTGTCATCAACATTTCCTACCCAAACTGCATTAGTGTAAACTCTCAGTTCAAATTTCTCATTCTTCTTGTAGTACAATCCATAATCTTCTCTCCCTTTCAGATATCTCAGTATTCTCTTCACTGCCATCATATGATTTTCCTTAGGATTGGCAGAGAATCTTGCCACAATCCCAACTACTATGGCTATATCTAGTCTTTTGTGGACAACATATTGTAGCTTTCTAATCATAGATGTATACATGGTTTGATTCACTTCAGCAGTATCATCATTTTTAGATAGTTTATGTCCAATATCCATAGGAGTACTTACTGGTCTAGAATCCTCCATACCAAAAAATTTCAGTATCTATTTGACATATTTAGATTATGTGATAAAGATACATTTCTCCATCTGATAGACTTTTAATCCAAAAAAGAATTTTATCTCACCAAACAAAGACATCTCAAACTCAATTTGCATCTCATTTGAAAATTTCTAACATAGGGCATCTTGTCCTCTAAATATGATGTCATACACAAAAATTTTAGCTAACAAAATCCTTTTACCTTCTTCATCTTTCATATATAGATTGTTTTTTTCATTTTTCCTTGTAAATCAAATCTTTATCAAATAATTGTGTAGCCTCTCATACCATTCTCTGGGGGCTTGTTTCAATCTATACATCACCTTGTTCAATTTGCAAACCATATTTTTCTTGCTTGGGTAAAAAATCCTTTAGGTTGTTCAATGTATACTTCTTCTTCTAATATACCATTTAGAAATGTAGATTTGACATCCATATGATATACTTTGAAATCTTTGTATGACTCATATGCAAGTAGAGTTCTCACTCCTTCTAATCTTGCTAGAGGGCCAAATGTTTCCCCATAGTCTATTCCTTCTTCTTGTGCATAACCCTTGAATACTAGAATCTTGCCTTTTTTCCTTGTGACTTGTCCATGTTCATTAAGTTTGTTTTTGAATACCCATTTTGTTCCAATAACATTGTTGTCTTCTGGTCTTGAAACCAGAGTCTAGGTATCATTTTTTTCTATTTGATCTATTTCTTCATTCATAGCTTGAATCCAATCTTCATTCTCTAAAGCATCTTTTATTGTCTTAGGCTCAAACTCACATAGTAAACATGTAGGGTCTTTCAAATTACTTCTGGTCAAGACTCCAGATATCTTATCTCCAATGATTTTCTCAGGCTTATGATGTCTTCTCACATACTATGCCAATGTAGGTTCAGATTATTTTCTCCTTGATCTTCAAGTTCATCATGCAAATTTTCAGTTTCTACTTCTGATTGCTCGGAAGCATCCTCCTGATGCTCGACATTGCTTACCCATAACTCTTTATCTGGTGTAAGTTTGTTACTTGTCTCTCCTTCTTCCATGTACACAAAAGATCTATAATCTTCAGGTTTTTGTTTTCCTTCCAGCTCATTCTTCTTTACATATTCATCAACTCTCACATTTGCACTTTCCACAACTTTGTTAGTGTTAGAATTCAAACACTTATAAGCTTTGCTCTTAGTGGAATAACTTAGGAATATGCCTTCATCACTTTTTGTATCAAATTTTCCATTCCTATTATCTTTTAGTATATAGAATTTACTCCCAAAGATTCTAAAATATTTCACATTAGGTTCATATCCATGCCATAATTCATAAGGTGTAGCATTTGTACCTTTCTTAATTTGTACTCGATTTAAGGTATAAAAAAATGTACTTACAGCTTCTCTCCAGTATTTTTGTGCAACATTCTTCTCAATCATTAGTGTTCTTGCACAATCCATAATTTTCATGTTTCTCCTCTTAGTTATACCATTTTATGGAGGTGTTCTTGGTGCAGACATCTATCTCTTTATTCAGCTATCATTGCAGAATAGATTAAACTCATTTGATATAAACTCTTCACCTCAGTTAGATCTGAGACATTTCAGGCTTATACCTATTTTGTTTTTCAACTTTTTCAAAATACCACTTAAACAATTGAAATGCATTAGATTTTTATTTCAAAAACATTACACTCATCATCCTAATGTAGTCATTAACAAATAAATTAAAGTACTTAGCACCACAATAACTTTGCACACCCATAGGTCCACAAAGGTCAGTATGAACCAAATCCAAAACATTTTCAAAATTAAATATCTTTCTCTTGAAACTAGACTTTGTCATTTTTCCCAACTAACACTTATTACACATCACATTATCAGGTTTCTTCAATCTTGGCAAACCTCTAACTTTCTTATTTTTACTAATATTTACCATATTTTCAAAGTTTACATGACACAGCCTCTTATGCCATAATCATACATCATCAAATTGTGCAAACAAAAATGTCTCTTTAGATAGGTCTAGATAGAACAAGTTACCTCTAGTCTATTATCCACTTCCAATTAGTTCACTAGTGGCATCAAATATTTTAGCCTTTCTGTGATAAAACTCCACTCAGTAACCAATGTTGTTCATCTGTGAAACACTCAACAAATTTTAGTTAAGACCTTCAACCTAATAGGAATTTTCACATGTGATCTTATCAATTAGCTTAATTGATCCTTTACCTTTCACAAGACATGGTGCATCATTAATGAACTTAACACTTCTACCTTTGTAATCATCTAGGGTTTCAAATTTACTTTTATCACTAGTCATGTGATGTGATCAACCACTATCAATAATCTATTTATCACCTTTACTCACATAAGAAATAAGTGCATTTTTCTCATCTTCACCAAAATCATCTTTCATAGCAACATAAACTAATTCAATATAAAAATTATCAGTGTCATGCTATCAGTTTCCTCTTCAGCAATATAACAAGATTTATTACCTTTGTCCTTGTAGTCTATGTACCTTCGGTGATCTTTGTTATCTCTCTTATCCTTGTACTTGCTTTCTCTTTCCTCATCCTAGTCATTTATGTTAGGACATCTTGTTGCAATATGGCCAGCTTTGTTAAATGAAAAATGATTATAGGAAGTTTACCTTTATATTTTCCTTTTCCTCTTTTCAATCTTCTAGCTATGAGTGCTTCAAGACCATCTAGTTCCTCATCAGAAGTGTCACTATCACTTTCACTTTTCACACATTTTTATTTTTTCCTCTTAGACTAATGCAAAACCATTTGTGACTTAAATGCAGATTCAACATTAGGAATGGTGTAGTTATCATAGTTAGATAGCTCAAAAGCAGTAAACTTGCTAACAAGACTTTCTAGAATTACAACATTACCAAGGTTACATCTTGATTCCTGAATTACATAAATTATGATAGCATAGATAGGAAGAAAAGTTCTCAATACCTTACCAATAACAATCTCATCATCAATGATTCCATTATCTCCTCTAATATCATTCACTATCTCCTTAATTCTACCATAGTAATGAGCAATATTTTTACCTTCTTGCATTGTCATTTCATCAAACTTACCTCTCAAGATTTCAGATTTTTCTCTCACTACATTTGTATCACCACCATAGATAGTTGAAAGAGTATCCCACATTTTCTTTGCAGTAGTTTAATCTTTTATATCTTCAAATTCAGGATAGCTTAAGGCAGATGCAATCTCCAACATTTCTTGATTGTGTTCCTATTTTTATTTCATCTCCTCGACAGTCAAAGGTGTAGTAGGTTCATCAGACTTTTCCATGAAGGTAAGTTCTCTTTGTTCAACTTTGGTACCTCCTTTTTATACATCTTGATCATTAGCTTCAAGTACCTTTAAAATTTTCTATGTAAGCACCAACAACTCTGATACCAATTGTTAGTATTATTTAGAACAAAAAAGAATGGGGTGAATTAGTTGTTCTCAGGTCTAGATGTACCAATTGAACTTTTAAATACTTCAACAATCTCAGATCTAATCACCAACACAACCCAGTCTCTAAAGTATATATCAGAAACATATAACATGCAGTCCACTATCCAAAAGTAATTAACTTGGAGAATATAGCAACATTCACATCAAAACATTCACACAAGTATAACACTAGGATTTATAGTGGAAACCTAATTTGGGAAAACCCACTTTGTAACATGTTACTTATATTTTCACTCTTCTGAAGTGAGCTCTGTGAAAAGACAACCCTATTAAAAGTTTACAAACACATTGCTAGGTGTGACCCTGTTAAAGGATTTAAACACTCTGTCAAAAGTGACTTGGTTAAAGGATTTAAGTACATTCCATTAGAATGTCACCTTGATTAAAGGATTTAAACAATGAATGTTAGGTCAACCTTCATTAAAGGATTTAGACTGATACAATGGTTAGAAAGTAATAGTAGTTTCTGATCTAAAAAATATACAACCCACTTTGCAAATAAAAAATCCACTTCACACATATATGTTGCTTTACTCACTGAGCTCAATTTCCATCTCCATCAATGATCTACTCAAAATTAGCTTCAAGAAATCATAACTCTAATCAACTTCTTCACAATTTCACCTTCAGCATTTTCTTAGACTTATCAGTCAATAACATCAACAACTTCAGCCCATACTATTTTTAATATGATTTAAAACAATAGAGAATGGGGGTCAATCAATTGTTCTTAGATCTAGATGTACCAATTCAACATTAAAACACTTCAAGAAACTCAGATATAATCACCAACTCAACTCAATCTCTAAAGAACATATATCAGAAAACATATAACATGCAGTCCACTATCCAATAGTATTTAACTTGCAGAATATCAAAACATTCATAAAAAAACATTGAGACAAGTGTGACACCAGGATTTATAATGGAAACCCAATTTGGGAAAAACCAATTTGTAACATGTTATTGATATTTTTCACTCTTCTAAAGTTAGCTTTGTTAAAAGCCAACCTTGTTAAAGGTATATAAACACACTATTAGGTGTGACCCTGCTAAAGGATTTCAATTACCCTATTAGGAGTGGCTTGGTCAAAGGACTTGAGTGTATTCCATTAGAATGTCACCTTGATTAAAGGATTTATCAATGACTATTAGGTCAACCTTGATTAAAGGATTTTCACTATTACAATGGTTAGAAAGTAGCTATAGTTTCTGATCTATAAAACATACAACTCACTTTGCAGATATTAGATCCAATTCATAAATATATGTAGATTTATTGACTGAGTACCATTTCCATCTCCATCACTGGTCTTCTCAGAATTCACTTCAAGAAATCACCACACTGATCTTCACCTTTATCCTTGTGCTTAGACTTATTAGTCAATAAAATCAACATCACCGGCATACTCTGTAACCTCACCATTAGGTTTCCTTTATACCTCTCTAGAAAGGTAGATCTATCTTTTGCCTGTTAATCTCCTTCGTAGATCTTAGGTTATGTCAGATCCAATGGATCCTTCCAAAATTGAAGTCCTTCATACATCCTTCTAGAAACATCTTCAATCTCCTTGTTGAAATCATAATAAAATGATTTACCATGCATTAAATTCTCCAAAAAATTAATTAATAAAGTCAACATGATTTACATAACCCAAGAATTCAACTGTGTTGGCTGGAAATATGAATTCATCCTCCAAATGTAAATTTCTATCGTTCAGTAAATATTGTGTTCATCTCCTTGGTCATCACTGTGTAACTCAGTCATCTCTACAAAATGTCTTCCTCGACTAACACTATTTTTCTCAAAAATTTCTTGTCGCTCGCCATAAGCTGATGTTTGGTCAACACTAGATTTACTTGGTATATACTAGCACTTGGTTGACACTAACATCACTTAGCTTAAACTAGATTTCTTCACTTTTTCTCGATTAAGCCTACTTCTTTAGTCTTTCTTCTTACTTAGATAAATAATACATTATATTATCATAGTGCCAAATAATCAAGTACTCATTGAACTATCAAATAACTCAACCTTTTCTTAGGTGCTATTATTATCTCCCTTCCCCTAATCCTTTTCATCAACCAATAGATATAGTACTTTCTTAGATAACAATTGTCTTACTGGTTAAGGTTTGACATCAATGACAATACAACAATTCTTTCAATTGTAGTTTCCAACAATCTCCCTCTTTAGTATTGATGGTAACACCACATGAATAACACATGATTTACCAACAAATCCAAACTTTGTCATTTCATCAGATAAATTTATAGTATCCTTAGCTTCATTCTAATTCTCAATAACTTAGCCTTACTTGACCATTTACACAGTAACTCCCTCTAAATATTTTTTGTGTTTCTCCCTCTTTAATTGTATCCTCTTGATGTGTATTTATCTTATTCATCTTTGAAATCTCTCCCTCTTTGACAAAAATGCCAAAGAATAAACTAGAACTTACATCATTCATATGTAAATGTCATCTTGTCAGTTCAGTAACAATATTTCTCCCTCTATCATCTTTCTTATGATTGATTATCATCTTTTTTGTTCTTTTCACAACTCTAGGAAGCTCCTAAAGTGTGACCTTTCCTGCATCAATTTGTCAGATATTCTATGCAGCACATTTGATGTAGTGCTCCTAGCTTAACTAGGCAGCCTCAATTAGGGGAAGCACCCCTAATTTACCTCTTAGATATTCATGAGCATCCTTAGGTAAAGCTTTTGTGAATATGTCTGCTAGTTGTTCCTTTGTGTTCACATATTCCATTCTCACTTCTTTTTCCTGTACCAATTCCCTTAAGTAATGATACTTAATTACATGTGCTTGGTCTTTTTGTGCATCACATGGTTCTTTGATATGTTAATGGCACTTGTGTTATCACAGAAGATAACAATAGGTTCAGTAATTTCCTCTTTCATTCCATTCAATAATTTCTTAATCCATACCAACTTTGAATAGTTCATTGCAGCTTCCACATACTCAGCTTCAGCTCTAGATTGGGGAATGCAATTTTGTTTCTTGCTTGTCCAGGAGACTAAACTCTATCCAAGAAAGAAAGCTCCTCCACTTTTCCTGTTATCAATATTTCCTGCTCAATCAGCATAATTGTAAACTCTTAGTTCAAATTTGTCATTTCTCTTATAGTACAATCCATACTCTTTTATCCCTTTTAGATATCTCAATATTCTTTTCAAATCCATCATATGATTTTCTTTTGTATTGGTAGAGAATCTTGCCACAATCCCAACTACTAGAGCTATATCTGGTCTGCTGTGAACAATATATTGCAACTTTCCAATCATGGATTTATATAGGGTTTAATTCACTTCAGTACTATCATCAGTCTTAGATAGTTTCCTTCCAGTAGCCTGTTGGTCCTCAAAATGCAGTTTTGAGGAACACCGTAAATTGCTTGAAATAGTGCTCCATTTGTCCCAAAATGTGTGTTTCTAATGGGTGGTCCGGAGGTCACTTCATGAAGGTGATGTGTTTCTCACCTTTCTTATACCTCTTTGAGGTATTTTGAGTCCTTAGATGGCATTTTCAAATGGGTTTTTGACAGTTGATTTCTAGGCGCTCTCAATTTGCAGAAATTGCTAAGTGTCAATTTCACTGGGAATGGTCACTTTGAATTTGAATATCTTGTGCCCTGTTGATTTTCATGGGAATCCGAAAGTGGGAACTTGTTTATTGTATTGAAAATAATCTATGTTTCAGGTTTTAGGTCATTACCACAAGTTTTGATAGGTTTTTCATATCCCTTTCCGGAGGCAGTTTCACAGTTTTGGAAACTGCACTTTTGCAACATTGTCCCAGGAGCCCTGTTTGAGAAGTTATAACTTTTGCCTCATGATTGATCTTGACGAAGTAATTGTGGATTTTTAATGTAGCCCTAGAGTTGTACCTATGTCAAAAATTTCAAGTTTCTAGGTGTCCGTTAAGTTAATCGACCAATGTCATTTCATTTCCTAGAATATTTTGTGCTGTCACATTTGTCATCTTTTTCTGGGTACACCACTTTGAGGGCCTACCATTTGTGGCCAGTGATGTTTCATGCCAATTTTTATGTTGCATTATACTATGTGCATGAAAGTGTTTAAGTGTTCCATATTTCATGCTTATGCGAATCCATTAGCTATGTTTTCAAAAGCCATTCCATTTGCAAAAAATCAATGTTCAGCTAATTGTGATTCCCAGAATTTCAAGTGACCTACTTTGTGCATGAATAAATTTTGGCTCAGATGTTGAATCAAGATGATTCCAGTTGCAGTGTATTCTATGGTCAAAACACTTCATCTGGCTGAAATTTCAGGTTGTTATCAATCCATTTGCACACTTTTCCAGATCGATTCCAAACGCAAAAAATCATTGTTTTGGTCTACCATTGTTTGTTGTTGCAAGTTGTCACTTTCAAATGGTCACCATTTGTGACTCGCTAATCAAAATCCTATGCCGTCAGTCACGTCATACTCAGCTTACCTATGTCTCCCATCCACCAAAGTTTTAGCCTCCCAAGTGTTAGTATGTTTTTATGCTAACGAGGTTTGAAGTGCAGGTTTTAGTGACTTGACAGTGTTTTTATCCTGAAGTTTTAATCATTTTGGATGATTAAAATTTCCTACCTCTAGATGGTGGAAAATTCTATAAATTTGTAGATTATGAGATGAAGGTACAAACTTCACATGTGCCAGGCAACGGACCCTGGTGATGTGTTTCAGTGTGCTTTCCAGGTCAGTCAACTGGGCTAGTTTGTTGTTTTTAGGCAAGATTTATCAAGTGATCCAAATGGTGTTTTTGGCTTTTCATTCAATGCCCAGTTTGTGAAATTTCTTCTTGAAGTGCCTAGCGTGTTCTTGGCAAAAGTTGTCTGAAAATGAAAAAAAAATGAGTCGGGCCCACTTCTGGACCTGACTTCATGCCTTGATTCCTTGAAAGAAAACATTAAAGAAAAGAAATCTATAGAAGATCAATTACATGCTGATAAATCCCATCTACAAGAGGAGGTTGTCTCACTTAACGAGAAGAGGGATGACCTTTCAAAAATTTTCAAAATGTTGGAGAAAAGGGTGCAATTATCAATTGAGAAGATCAAGAATATGGAATGTGAGAATGAAGGCTTGAAGACTCAAATTGAGGGTTTGAGATCATGTCTGGATGTTAAAAGGAATCTGCAAGCTGATCACGAGGAAGAAACTTCACTGGAAGTGTTTTATGCGACAAGCTTAGATGCAACAATACAGTTAAGAGATAAAGTTTTGACCTCTGTTGCAGATGAAAGCACTTATAAGGAAGAAGAGATGCTTCAGGATGAAGAAGACATTCCATTAAGGGATCTGATACAAACCAAAGAGAATGCACAAAGATTTTAGGGTTTTTAGCAATCTGGACACCATTTTGCCAAGGTGTTGATGGAGAAAAATAGTAAACAGAGTGGTTGTGGCCTGGTCTTCATGAGAAGAGAAATTTTGCTCATAGGGTTAAGCTATTGTGAGGGAGGTCATATTCAAACTTTTTGGCCTTCGTAGTCTTCATTGAGTTTCTTGGGGGAATTTTTAGCATTTGAAATAGATTCCTTCGGAGAGGAGGTATTACCAATACAAATGCCTAAAAGAAAAAAATAGCAACCTTCCATTAAGAAGATCTTTGCATGGTCTAGTGCAACGCCAGTTCAAGTTTTACCACCAGGAGATGCTTATGAAGATGACCATAATGTTGATCTGAATGAAAACTCCAGTTTATTGGGGTATAATGAGGATTATGTTGAAGAACTTGAAGGGGGAGAGCTTAGTTTACAAAAGAAAAGAACACCCAAAGCAAAAAGAGAGTTTCGAGAGGAGTGGAAAGATAAGTACAAGTGGTTGAAGACTGCTACACATGAAGGAAAAATAGTTATGAAATGCATATATTGTGAAGAACATAAGCTAGTTGGCCCCTGGGGAGCTGGTACTGGTTGCACTAGTATGCAACATGATGCACTAGTTACTCATGGAAATTCAAGGAACCATAAACTTTCAGAAGCAAAATGGATATCAGAGAATGAAGGAAAATCAAAATCTGGGGAGAAGTTGTAGTAATTGATGATATCAAAAAGGAAACAGCCCCAGCGTGAGCTAACAAAGGAAAGCCAGCGTTCAAGGATACAAGACTCTCAGCGTGAGTTGCCAACAGCCCCAGTGTGAGTTGCCAAGGGACCAGCGTGAGTAAACAAAGACCAGCTGCAATTAAACGGAGCTAGCGCAAGTGAAACAGCAACGCACTTGAATAAAGAAAGTTCAACATTGAGAAACTTGCACAAAGTGCTAAAAATCAAAGGTAGGGCCAGCGCAAAGTAGAAGGAGACTAGTCTGCAAAAGAGGAGGCTACCATTCAAAGAGAAACACCAGCACACTGTGAAAAGACTCCCAGCATTCTAAATAAACTCTAGCAAAGGAAGCCCAATGCATAATGTTGAAAAGGGAGCTGCATAACTAGTGCTAATGATTGTATATGCATGAAAACAAGGCCAGCATTCCAAAAGACTCTGTAATCAAAAGGAAATGCGTATATCTTTATCCCACATGTGTGGGGTTTCAGATGTTTTTAAACTTTAAATACAAAAACACACACAGTCTGGGTAAAGGAAAGTGGTGGAGATTCTATGCTGGCCGCTCAGGTGTAGCTCGTAGTGGGCCCACGCCCCTTAAAGTTTTGACATGATAGACAAGTTCAAAGACCCCTTCCATTCGTAGATTCACCAGATGAAAAGCATAAATATCTCGCGATTCAGCGCTGAATGAGCCCAGTCGCGTAGTTGCGAAATAAAATAAAGTAAGTGCAAAACATCTCGTGAATCAGTGACTAAGGAGCATCCGCCAATTCGCTAAATGAAGGTGGAGTTTGAGAAATAACTCCGCGAATCAGCGACTGATGAAGGTAATCGCGTAATCGCGAGATGAAATAAGGTGAATAAAAAATATTAAGTGATTCAGCGCTCAGGCAAAAATTTAATATGAGTTGGCGGATGAGGTGGCAGGCCGGATAATCTGGGCCTGCCATGTGGCATGTGGGTCCCACTCCGGAGAAATTAAAATAATATTTTATTCAGATCCCTGTGCACATTCAGAGTTCAAAAATTAAAATTATAAATATATTTTATATAGTTTTAACTATATAAAAAATCCAAAAAATTGAAGTTGTAGAGGGAGACTGAGATTTAATTGCTGGAGGTTGTATTTTTCACCTAAATATCAAGTGTTATATACCGCCGAAAAGGTGAGAAGACGAGGATTCCATTTTTGAGGTCAGATTTAATGCAAGTCCTATTGGTTACGAGATATTTCTAGTTGAATGTTTCAGGGGGGCCAGGAAGATATTTTCAAAATATCTTATTTTTGTATCCGGTGACTCATGAGCCTATTGGAGGGGATGAAAATAGGTGTTCTCAGGAGGACAGAGCAGAGGGTCATTCAGTTCAGAGCAGTGATTCATCAGCAGTAGTTCAATGTTTGACAAGTATCACTTTGTAATGCTTCCTGAATGTTCCCCTTCTCCTTCTTATTCTGATTTTCATTCTTTGTAAAGGGTTCTGAATTTTGGTTCTCCAAGGGGGAAATCCAAGACAAGTTCCATTAATGCAAGCTTGGTTTTGAACTTACTATTTTAGCCTAAGTGTAATGTTAATTTGAGTGTACCGAAATAGGTTTTATCAATAAAATATGATTGAAATCTCATTGCAATTATTCTGATGTCTCTGTGTGTTTTGGAAGTTCTTATGAATTGGATTTGTAAGGCAATGTCCAATTTGTCGTTTACAAGGTAGACTGTGAGTTTGTTCATAAGTTTCCTTCAAGGAAGGATTAAATCTGGTTGGATAATCTCTGAGAATTTCAATAATGTATAGATTTGATGATCATGTGTTTACAGTGAAAATGGTAGTCTGTAAGGCAGGGTATTGATTCTAGGTGTTTTTGAATTGATGAAGTTTTGTGGATGTTTTCTCAATTTGACTCTGCACCCTAGGATAAGGCACTGGTTTTGCACCAGACTTGCATCCAAATCATTAAAATCAATCACATTTCCTTTTATGTTTTGGTGTGTTGAAAGATAAACCAAGTATGATGGGCTAGAAGCCATCCCCTGATTCATTCAGAGTAATGAATCCCTTCACAGGATGTTAGTGTCCTATCTGATCCATGTTTATATCTGCCTATGATTTTTAGAGAAATTATCATTTGAGGTAGATGAATTGAGGTACACCCACCTGGGTCTATGGAGCCCGAAGTAGAAGAAGGATTTCATCCTTATCAATTAGCATTTCTCTTGCCAGGAAAAGAGCATCAAAGGGGAGAGATCAGGTTATGATCTAGTTATTTACCCATGCAAGAAAAATAGCTAACATAGCCATAGGAGTACTTACTGGCCTTGAATCCTCCATTCCAAAGGTTTTCAGTGTCTCTTTGACATATTTAGATTGTGCTATGAAGATACCTTTCTCCATCTAATAGATTTGTAAACCAACAAAGAATTTGATCTCAGAAAACATTGACATTTCAAATTTAGTTTGTATTTCATTTGAAAAATTTTGACATAGGTCATCTTATCCTCCAAATATGATATCATCTACAAAAATTTCTATTAACAAAATCCCTTTAACTTCTTCAGCTTTCATGTACATATTGATGTTGTCATTTTTCCTTGCAAATCCAATCTTGATCAAATAATTGTGCAACCTCTCATACCATTCTCTAGGGGCGTGTTTCAATCCATACAGTGCTTTGTTCAGCTTGCAAACCATGTTTTTCTTATCTGGATCAAAAAATCCTTTAGGTTGTTCAATATATACCTCTTCTTCTAATATACCATTCAAAAATGCAGATTTGACATCCATTTGGTATACCTTGAAATCTTTGTAGGCAACATATGCAAGTAGAGTTCTCACTCCTTCTAATCTTTCTATAGGGTAAAATGTTTCCCCATAGTCTATTCCTTCTTCTTGTACATAACCTTTGCATACCAGTCTTTCCTTGTTCCTTGTGACTTTTCTGTGTTCATTGAGCTTATTTGTTAAAACCCACTTTGTTCCAATAACATTCTTTTTTTTTGGTCTCGGCACCAGAGTCCAGGTATCATTCTTTTTAATTTAATCTATTTCTTCATTCATACCTTGAATCTAGTCTTCATTCTCCAAAGCACCTTTTAATGTCTTACGCTCAAACTCACACAATAAACATGTAGGGTCTTTCAACTTACTTTTGGTCAAGACTCCAAATTATTTATCTCAGTTGATTTGTTCAGGCTTATGATGTCTTCTCACATACGGTACCAGTGTAGGTTCAGATCTCTTCTCAGGTTCATCATGAAAATTATTAGATTCAGCTTCTAATTGCTCAGCAGCATCCTCCTGATGCTCGGGAGCACCCTTTTGATGCTTGACAGCATCCTACTGATGCTCAAGAGCATCCTTCTGATGCTCGATAGCATCCTCCTTATGCTTGGCATCATACTCATGATGCTCGGTATTGATTACCCAAAACTCTGCATCTGGTGTAGGTGTGTTTCTTTCCTCTCCTTCTTCAATATAGACAAAATATCTCTAGTCTTCAGGTTCTTTATTGCCTTCTTGTTCATTTTTCTCTACATATTCATCAACTCTCACATTTGCACTTTCCACAATTTTTTTAGTGCTGGAATTCAAACACTTATAAACTTTACTCTTAGTCGAATAGCCTAGGAATATGCCTTCATCTCTTTTATCATCAAACTTTCCATTTCTAGTATCCTTTAGTTTATAGAATTTACTCCCAAAGATTCTAAAGTAATTCACATTAGGTGCATGTCCATGCCATAATTTATAGGGTGGTATATTTGTACCTTTCTTGATTTGTACTTGGTTCAAGGTATAAATAGTTGTACTTATAGCTTCTCTCTAGTATTTCTATGCAACATTCTTCTCAATCATCAGTGTCCTTGCACAATCCATAATAGATCTTTTTCTCCTCTCTTTTATACCATTCTATAGAGGTCTTCTAGGTGTAGACATTTTTCTCTTGATTCCCCTATCATTGTAGAACAGATTGAACTCATTTGTTATAAACTCTCCACCTCGGTCAGATCTCAGACATTTAAGGCTTCTACCTGTTTCTTTTTCAACCTTAGCCAAATACCACTTAGACAACTGAAATGCATCAAATTTTTCTTTCAAAAACATTACAGTCATCATTCTAGTGTAATCATCAACAAATAGAATAAAATACATAGCACCACAATAGCTTTGTATTCTCATAGGTCCACAAAAGTCAGTATGAACCAAATCCAGAATGTTCTCAGAAGTAAATGTATTGCTCTTAAAACTAGACTTTGTCATTTTTCCCAACTGACATTGTTTACACATCACATTATCAAGTTTCTTCAAGTTTTCTTCTTTTTACTAATACTTACCATATTTTCAAAGTTAACATGACATAGCCTCTTATGTCATAACCATACATCATCAAATTTTGCAAACAAACATGTCTCTTCAGATAGATCTAGATAGAAAAAATTACCTTTAGTGTACTCACCACTTCCAATTAGTCTACCTATAGCATCAAATATTTTAGCTTTTTTGTGATGAGATTCCAGTCGGTAACAAAGTCTATTAAGTTGCGCAACACTCAAAAAATTGTAGTTAAGACCTTCAACCCAATAGGAATTTTCACAAGTGATCTTATCAATTACCTTTATTGATCCTTTACCTTGCACAGGACATGGTGCATCATTACTAAACTTGACACTTCTACCTTTGTAATGATCTAGGGTTCCAAATTTAATTTTATCACCAGTTATGTGATGTGAGCAACCACTATCAATAATCCGTTTATCACCTTTACTCACATAAGGAATAAGTGCAATTTTCTCATCCTCATCAGAATCAACTTTCATAGCAACATAAACTACTTCAATATCAAAATTATCACTGTCACTATCAGTTTCCTCTTCTGCAATATAATAGGATTTCTTACCTTTTTCCTTGTAATCTCTGTACCTTTGATGATCTATGTTATCTCTCTTATCTTTGTACATTCTTTCTTTGTCCTCATCCTTGTCACTCGTGTCAGGACACCTTGTAGCAATATGGTCAACTTTTTTACATGAAAAATAGATTATAGGAAGTTTACCTTTGTATTTTCCTTTTCCTATCCTCAATCATCTAGCCATGAGTGCTTCAAGATCATCCAATTCCTCATTAGAAGTTTCACTATCACTTCCACTTTCACTTTCACTTTTTACACATTTACCTTTCTCTCTTTTAGATTTATGCAAACCCATTTGTGACTTGAATGCAAATTCAACATTAGGAACAATGTAGTTATCATAGTTAGATAGTTCAAAAGAAGCAAGCTTACCAATAAGGCTTTCCAGAGTCAGAACATTATGACAGTTGTATACACCTAAAAATGGTCATCTAGACTATTAGCCCCTTTTGCTAAATCACTAATTGCTTATTCTTGATCAAATCCTAGTTCTATCATTTATTCGATTATTTTCTATGGGCTAACCATTTTATCCTAAGTCTTTATTTATTTAAAAGGAATATTTCCTCCCCTTTTAATAAATAAAAAGCCCCACTTTTCCTCTTATCCTAAGTTGCACAAATAAAGCATTATTCTTATTTTATAAAAAGGGAAAAAACACTTTTTGTCTCATATGGACACAAAAGTCAACTCCTATTTTCTCATTGGAGGATATTTGTGCACATGGATTGCTCCTCTTTTAAGCTCCACCATTGATTAAATCTTTTTCCTCTTAATCTCCATGGTCCATTCCTTCTCATTTCCTTTAAAAGGAGAGCTCTCTTCTTCATTTCTAGATCCCCAACTTTTTATGCTAACTTTATGCTGCAGGATTTCTAGGTCACTTCGGAGCTTTTGAAGATTTGGAGCATTCTTAGCATCTACATCTCATTCTTGCATTCTACATCTCATTCTTGCATTCTTATCTTAGCTTCATATTTATTCTTTCTTAGATTAGCTTCATTTCTATGCTCTAGATTAGCTCACATAGATTAATTAGCTTGGGTTGTAACACTTGCATATTTCCTTTCATAGCTTAGCTTGCATTTCCATTTCTAGCATAGCATTGCATTGCATTTTCATTCTTGATTCTTGAGGATATTGGCATTCTTGCCCTTGTCTTTATTGAATCTCCAATTGCATGGTTTACTAGCAAGGTTATAGGCTAAATAGCTCTAGCTGAGAGCATTCTTAAAAACCCTTGCACTCCATGCCTAGGGAGCTATGGATCGATTTAGTGAGGGCTCATTCTTGAGTTTCCTTGCATGTAATGATCCATAGAAGTGTGACACATTTATAGCACACATTTTTGGTGCCCACCATTGGGCAGAGTAGATAGGCTTTGCCCTTTAGTTTCTTGCATTTTTGTCATTTTTTGGATTATTTTTTGGAAATTTTGCAGGTTCTGGTTCTCTGTTTCAGAGTATCGCGCGATACTTCTCAGGTATATCATGCGATATACCTTACTATACGTGTGCGACACTTCATACCAGAGAAGAATTGCATGGTAGTATTGAGGTATATCACCTGGTGTCGTGTGAAGTATCGCCCGCCTATTGTGCAGTATATCGCCCGGACTGAGGTATATCGCTCGGCTATAGGAAACTATGTCGCACGATACTGGTGAAGTCTAAGGTATATCGCCTGAACTTGACAAAGAGCTATTTTTAGGCTATTTTATCTATCTTGCAAGTTTTAGGTTCTTTGCTATCTTTTTAAAAAATTTTGAAATTTCTAGCATTTTCAAATCCGTGCCACTCTGGAAAATGTGTGCCCATTTTTTTTTGAAATTTTGCAAATGGTATCAAAAGTTTAAGTGTGATATATCATTGGAAAGGTCTTTCTGAGCCTAATCCAACCATGATGGTTTCATTTTCAGATTTTATCATTTGATCAGTTATTTTTGTAGATTATCTAATTTTTCATGTACTAATCATTGTTAGATTTTGGATTTTGATTCTCCTAACTTTTGTTGGTCTAACAAGTTGTGGTTGTAGGTGCTTCTTGCTTGAAATTTGCTAAAATCGCATGTCAAAGAGGGTTACTAATGGTTTTTGCAGGGCTGCCCTAAGCATAAAAACCAAATCAAGTGCTTGTTTAATTGCTTTCTTTATTAAGTGTGGCATATACTAGTTGTTTCCTTTCATAGGCACTTAATACCTTGTTGTAGAAATTTTGAGGTGGTAGGAGAGTATGCTCTTCACCCTTGTGGTGAAATAAAAATCTTGACCCATCTTGTGATTTTGAAAGCAAGGGGGTAATTGAATATTTGCTTGGTGTGTTTGGGAGAGATTCTTGAGATAGGGGAGTATGCTCTTCACCCTTGTGGTGAACCAAAAACCTTGAACCTCAAGATTTAATCAACTTTTTGTTTAGTATAAGGATCTTTTAGCGGGCCTGCTCTTGAGAAATCAAGAGGAACGACCCAAGTGGGGACAACCTTGTCATCATTTTCCTTGGTGGCGAGTGATTCCAACTCACTATAATCTCAAGGCTATCGAGGACACAAAACCTTGGTAGACATAACACTTGTCTTCGCTTGATGTTAGTAGCTCATGGGATTGTGACCATGGGGAAAGCATTGAGCAAGAATGCTTAAGGTACTCTTGAGGCCGTGAGGTCCTAGTCCTTTATGAGGAGCAAGAGGGGTGTTATGAATGGAAGCCCTTACTACGAACCATTAGATAGAGGCCACCTTCTTTTAGCCACTTAGCTTTTTGGTGCAAGGATTGATCCAAGTGGACTTACCCGGATCACCCCAAGACACCCACCATATGTGTTCCTTTGGTTGTGTTTTTGACACTTCCATGACAATGCCAATATCTCTTGTGGGAAACCACTTGGTGTGAGGAAAGGGAGCATCAAGTTGTGGGCCACGTTGCTAAGTAATGAGCCTTGTCCTTCTAGGTAGTAATTACTTGAATTGTCTTCAATTGTGTTATACTAGTGTAAACGTCCTCAACATTCAAACAAACGGTAGCATTCATAAGGCTCTTTGTTTTGATATCATAAGTGCTTGTCTTGGCAAGGTTGATTTTGCCCTTCTTTCAAGTGTTCTATGACATGTTTGATCTTATACTATTTGCAAACTTGTCTCTTATCTGCTGTTACTACTTGTCAAACTAATAAATTGCACTATCCAACCTTTGAACTTGATCAAAATGCTTCAAAACTGAGACTTTTATGTTCACTGGTCAAAAAGTCATACAAATCTGCAATAGTATCACGTGCCTTCCTAAGATATCCCGCGATAGTTTGTGCCTACTTTCTATCGCTTGCTTTTCTTGAAGTCTATCACTCTGGTATAGTGAGGTCTATCGCCTGGCTTAAGGCGAAGTATCGCCCGACTGAGAAGTATCACCCTGTCTGCTTGGAAAGTATCGGCCAGAACCTTTTTGCTGTCTTGTTGCTGTTGCAATCCAGAGTTGCTAAACTTGCACTTTAACCTATCGTAGACTATCTTTTTCTATTCTTACCTGAAGCTGGCTTGCTGCCTACATGCTTAGATTTGTTCTAGACTAAAAAAAATGGGCTAAAACTATTGGATTTGAGCTTAACAAATGCTACTCTTGATCACTTGTCGCATCACGATTACCTCTCTAGCTACTTGCTTATTGAGCTTCTTGCTCGCTGCTCGGCTTTAGTCAATTGATTGCTGTAAGTGCTTGAGCACTTTTGACGAGTCATCTCTCTATTGTTCTACTTTGACAAGTGATCTTTATTAGCTTTGCTTATCTCAAATCTGAGAAACTTTTTCTCATTCTATTAGTCAACCAACATCTCTTTTCATGCCGGTTACAACTCGGTCTCAATTTGAACAGGAGAGTCATCCTCCATTCAATTATACACAGTTACCTTCTCCAACTAGACACTCACGAGTGCCCATTAGCAACAATAGTTCTAGTTCTAACCAATCTAAGGATTCTAAGGCTACCCCGTGGTACAAAGGAGGTTTCCTCTTTTCCGCATTCAAGACCCCCAACAACACAGACAGTGTCTCACTCACTTTGACTGAACAAGAAAAATTTCAATGCTTGCAAGAACATTTTGAGCATAAAGATAATCAAGCACGCTTAGAAAAAGAACATAATCAACAAAGGATGGATGCTGCTAGATGTATGACTTATAGAGGAATGTCTTATGAGCAACCCGAGACTAGTAACTATGAGCATAGACCTCTTTTTAATGGCAACAATGGCAACAACATGCCACCAATATCTCCTCCAAGAACCACTTTTGGTATGCCTTCTTCACCTCCTAGACCTCCTCCCTCTCAACATGAGGCAGAGGCTGATGATGAGATTTCTAGTGAGGATCTTATGAGATTTGAACAAGATGTGGTCTCCCAATGCATGATGCATAAGCTTTTAGAGCGTAATGGTGATCAATATTTTCAATATATGACTTCAAGAGGATACAAGCTTCCTCCCGACTATGATGTTAGACAAATTGTCCAACAAAGAGTACCAATAGAATTGGAAGTCCTTCAAGAAGAACTGCGTCGGACAAATCAACGCCTTACCCAAATGACATTAGAAAGAGAGCCTCCAAAGGTCTCTTTTGTAGAATCAATTTATGCTCTTCCTTTTGATAAAAGTCTATACATGGCCCCATTTCCTAGGGATATTGAGGTTCCCAAATATGACAAGTATGATGGAAATGGTGACCCCCATGACCATGTGCATCACTTTTACGCTCTTAGCATGGACTTTCTTCATGAAGACACATTTATGCTATGATTATTCCCTCGAAGCTTAAGAGGACAAGCTTTAGAATGGTTTGCAAAGTTGACACTTCCTTTGAAGACTTTTGATGAGTTGGCTATGCGCTTCACACAACATTATTCTTACAACATCCAACAACTTGTCACCATGATAGATCTCGGTAATTTAAGACAACATCAAGGTGAGCCATTTGCAACTTACTTACAACGTTGGAGGTCATTGTATTCTAGGTATCCTCGTCAGCTACCTGAAAGAGAAAAGATTGACATTTTCATCAACACACTTGTGCCTGAGCTATTTTATGATCTAAGGAAGCAACTGTTCTCCTCCTTCCATGACATGGTTGAAAGTGCATATCGAATTGAGGATGTAGCTATAAGAAAAGGGGAATATTTTTATTAATAAAGATGCTAAAGGCAATGGCAAAGACAAGAACAAACCTTGGAATAAGATCAAGTATGTTGTTAATGATGGGGTTGTTGACGCTCCTAAAGTTAAAGAGCCTGCTTTCAATCTTTCCAATGCTATCTATGCAGCAAAACAACAAGAAGTTGCCAATGCTCACAATGCTCCTAAACCTCAATATGCAGATAAGCCTAAGAAGTCATTTGAAAGTGAGTCTATACCAAGTTGGTAGAACCTTACGATGTGATCCTTAAGACTTTGGTTGACAATGGATATCTTACGCTTCTTGATAAACCTGGCAACTGGGATCCAATAAATAAGCCAGATTGGTGGAGAGAGGATCATTACTGCCATTATCATAGAAACAAGGGACATCCGATAGATAATTGTTTTAGCCTTAAGGATGATATTCAAGACCTCATTGATAACAACACAATCTCCACTGATGGCTTAACTAAAAATTCTGATCACACAGCTTTCAAAGATCCTCTACCTAAGCATGATAAGGGGGAAACCTCTCAAACACATAAGAAGAATCATGATGCAAAGATCAATTACACGTATCCTTCTAATACGCTTGTGATTAACATGGTAGAGCCCGTTGAGAGTGTTCTAATGATGAGGTCTCAAGATGATAATAAAGCCAATTATGTTAAGCCAAAGTTGGTCTTGCAAACACGTGATAGTTCATCTTCCCGAAGTGAGATATTGAATGTTGTTACTAGGGGGCAAGCCAAGGTTGTCCTTAAAACTGCGCAAGATCCCAAACAAGCTTTACCTTCCAAACATATAGCTCCTTTAGCCACCCCTAGCTATGATCTTGTCCAACATTTGCAAAAGACACCAGCTCAGATATCTATCCTTGAGTTGCTTCGGTTATCCCCTTCGCATAGAGAGATTCTTGATGAGGCTTTCCGTACAACATGTGCTCCCAATGACATTGATCCAGATCAATTATAGGCTATGGTTAACCACATTTCATCTCCGCTATCTCTCTCCTTTTCTGTAGAAGATGACATATCTATTGCTCACCCTCATAATCTAGCTTTACACATTAAAGTTCTAGTCTACAATACCCAAGTCCGCCGAGTCCTGATAGACAATGGTGCAGGGTTAAATATTGTTTCTTTCAATGTCATACAATAGTTGGGTTTGTCAAAATTTTCTATGGATTCTAAGAAGAAGATTACTATAAAAGCTTATGATGAAGTGGAAAGATCTTCCAAAGGTCTTGTCACACTACCTGTCCGAGTGGGCCCTATCACAAAAGATATTAGCTTCCAAGTATTGGACATCCCACTCACATATAACATTCTTTTGGGTCATCCTTGGATCCATGACATGCAGGCTGTTCCTTCCACTTATCATCAGTGCGTCAAATTTCCGTACAATGGCAATGAAGTTGTGATTCCTAGAGACCATACTATTGCTATTAATGCTCTTGCTGCTGCTGAGAAATCACTTAAGATGATGAGCCTTGGTATGGGTGAATATACGCTGGGTTCCTTTGCTTCTATACCTGTTTCTCCTAGGTCATATGGGAAACCTTCTGATCAAATGAAGCCTTCCACTTCTGCTATGATGATCTCTGATACTTTTGTTCCTTCATCCATTCCTCTAGAAGTAGACAGAGAAGAACAAGCTATTCAAGAGTGGATCTATAGAGAGGATTCTTGAAATACTCCCATGCTCAGTAATTCAGACACAGATACAGATGAGTCACCACTGCACACTATGGTTCAAATGGGAGATGATCTTCCTTCTACCTCACTTCTTTGGGGAGAAGAGTGTATATCTAATGATGCTTGGGCTGAGGCCTCTATGTGTAGAACCTATGTGCCTAAAGAATCATTGCACTATGATAGACAATGTCGCAACATTTCACGGTTACTACAAAGAGGTGATATATCACATAACGACATGAGTATCTCTACTTCTTTGCATCTTAAGCCTCTTCCAGAAGGTTCTTCCATGATAGATATGGATGTTGATGTAGTTCATACCTCTCATAACCCACCCGACGTAGTTGATGAGTCTTGTGCAGGGTCTGATGAGTTTGTTCCCCGTATTGCCTTAGTAGACTACGTTGGTTCTTCTATGATGAATCTAGATCTAGCTACTTTTGGAGCTTACCCTATAGGCTCCACCTCTCTTGTCACTAGAGATGACAACCCTCACATAAATGCTATTGAACCAGTCACTTCATTTCATCTCGCATCAACACCTGTTACTTCTTCCACCAGCGAACTAGCCACAAAAAATATTGAATCAGCAATCAAGCATCACAGTCATCAAGTCAAAAGAAAAGAGCAATGGTCAGATGGTGAAAACCACATTGTGGTGGTATCTGAACCTAACAAAAGTAAAAATAAAAATCTGCTCAAAAATATTGATTATCAAATAAAAGATGACAAGCTGATTCTCTACAAAAAAATGGTACACCACTTCAAGCATGATCTCATATCTGTTACACTTCAGCCCATTCCTAGAGCTAAGAACAAAGTTGCTAATGCCTTGATTACTTTGACATCCATCTTACAAATGAAAAAGCATAAATTTCACTTCAAGTTCCTGGTGGATGAATTATGCTATCATGCTCACAAATCTTACAACCCTACCATCTTTTCATGTCTTCCACCTCATATTCATCCTGAAGATCCAGCACGCCATTCTTTTCGCCATCCCTTACACTTTGCCTTTGTCTCTGGTGACTTGTATAATAAGGGTCTAGATAGAACTCTCCTTAAGTATTTAGAAATACAGGAGTCAGAAAAAGTGCTAGCTGAAATCCACGATGGCATATGTGGATCACATTCTAACAATCCTCCGCTAGCTCAGACATTGCTTAGGGCTGGTTATTATTGGTCAAACTAGTTGAGAGCTTCTATCATCATAGCTATAGCATTTGGGCTTGGGGCCTATCAGTTCTCTACATTAGAGGAAGTAGATTCTTGATGCCCGTTTCTATCTGGGGCATTCTTTGTACATATTTATTGATCCTAAAAATTCCAAAAAAATTCATATATGATGCTGAAAAAAATCCTAAAAAGCATAAAAAGTACTGAAAAAATGAGCATCCTAGTGAAAACCTAGCAATAGGTGCTTTGATGTCTCACCAAAAAAATAAAAAAAATAAAAAAATAAAAAAAAATAAAAAAATAGAAAAAGTGTTTTGGTGAAAACCTGGAAACAGGCGCCTTGGTAGCAAAAATACAAAAAAATTATAAAAAGTCTTGAAAAAATTGCAATAAATATATCAAGTGGTGAAAACCTGGAAATAGGCACTACTTGAGACCCTTTGCACCTATGTTTATCAATCTTGCATGGCGCTCATTCGCTCCACTTCTCGCTTTGCCTCTCCTAGCCTGGAATTGACTCTTGTCTTAGTCTAGAGGGCATACATTGTTTAGGCTTATCTTGGGTCTCTTTGTGCGTCTGGGTTTCTTAGACACCTCACAAATGGTGTTTTTCAACACCACCCCAATTTTTTTTTTCAACACTACCCTAGCATCGAGTGTTTCTCAACACTTATTAGATGTCTTACCCTACAGTCTAGTATGATGCGATATTTCTCATTTGTAGATGCGATGATCAAAGTTTGACTCTATGACCTACACACACGCACTTAAACATTTGACTTGCTAAGATTTGTTTGATTTTATTTCTGTGTGTTGTCTATGAGGATTTCTTTGCTAAGTGTTCTCCCCCTATGATCATTTTCGATGATGCATAGCTAGAAGACTAAGGGTATGAGAACATGTTTTATTGCTTTTTCTGCTTGTGGGTATATTTTGTTGGTCCTAACTATCATGAGCATTTATGCTGGTCTTGCTTGACACATTGGGATCTACAAGGTATTATCCTTGACTATTTCATAAGTGCATGCTTATAGTTATTTTGACTTTTCATGTGTCTTGATGATAGCATAATCTTGCCATATCAAAATTAGGTAATCTCACTGCACTAGTCATCTTGACCTACATGTCTCTGATGCCTAGGTGAGATTTCCACATTTCTATCTGATATAGATCATATTCATATCCACATAGTTATGCTAGTGTGTATTGTCTAATCTTGCAACGCTACCAATAATGCTCAATGATGAATATTAGATGTCTATTGGCTTTGTAACCTTGCAAGTAAACCACTTTTCATGTAGCTTGCATTCTTAAGTTCATGTTAGTTAGTTTTTCATTTTGCATATGGAGAGAGCTTTCCTTTCATCTTTCATGGACTTGTTAATCAACTACGCTCTCCTTTCACTTCTTCTCGATCATGTCTTTCACTTCTTGTCTTTCATATCCCATCATTTTCTCTTTATTTCAGGATCGAAACTGAAATCCGCATTCACCTTTCTTCTTTTTTTGCACAGTTGGATGACCTTTTGAGGCCTGATCCTTCGATCTTCGCTAGGCCATTCTTCACCTCTTCATCTCCATCTCTTTCAAATTTCTAGTCTTTCATTCACTTTCAATCTCAAGTTCAAATTCTTCCCCTCTGTGGTGTTTACAGGTTGAGGGACCGCTTGGTTCATGCCCCGGGTCCCATGTGTGGGGCATACCTTCACTGCTTGATGGTTATTTTGTTCTCTTTCTTTGATTATGATTTCTAGTGATTTGATCATGTTGCTCTTGCTTCTACATTCCCTCTACCAGATTTCACTTTCGATCCTAAGGGGGCAAACACATCATATCTTATTAGCTATCTCTTTCCTAACTATTCAGTACTGTTGCTACCGGGCTAACCATGCAGGATTTGCTATCTCTCTGCACTTCATTCTTTGGAGTCAGATTGCTATTTGCTTGCCTTCTTGGCTATCTCTTGCCTTCTTGGCTGATCTAAGTTGTTTTGTGGTCCCAAATCGATCTCACATTTCAACTTCATTCTTTGACTGCATGTGTTCCCAGATCGATCACACATTTGTCAAAGAGGGGCAAATGTATACACCTAAAAATGGTCATCTAGACTATTAGCCCCTTTTGCTAAATCACTAATTGCTTATTCTTGATCAAATCCTAGTTCTATCATTTATTCGATTATTTTCTATGGGCTAACCATTTTATCCTAAGTCTTTATTTATTTAAAAGGAATATTTCCTCCCCTTTTAATAAATAAAAAGCCCCACTTTTCCTCTTATCCTAAGTCGCACAAATAAAGCATTATTCTTATTTTATAAAAAGGGAAAAAGCACTTTTTGTCTCATATGGACACAAAAGTCAACTCCTATTTTCTCATTGGAGGATATTTGTGCACATGGATTGCTCCTCTTTTAAGCTCCATCGTTGATTAAATCTTTTTCCTCTTAATCTCCATGGTCCATTCCTTCTCATTTCCTTTAAAAGGAGAGCTCTCTTCTTCATTTCTAGATCCCCAACTTTTTATGCTAACTTTATGCTGCAAGATTTCTAGGTCACTTCAGAGCTTTTGAATATTTGGAGCATTCTTAGCATCTACATCTCATTCTTGCATTCTACATCTCATTCTTGCATTCTTAGCTTAGCTTCATATTTATGCTTTCTTAGATTAGCTTCATTTCTATGCTCTAGATTAGCTCACATAGATTAATTAGCTTGGGTTGTAACACTTGCATATTTCCTTTCATAGCTTAGCTTGCATTTCCATTTCTAGCATAGCATTGCATTGTATTTTCATTCTTGATTCTTGAGGATATTGGCATTCTTGCCCTTGTCTTCATTGAATCTCCCATTGCATGGTTTACTAGCAAGGTTATAGGCTAAATAGCTCTAGCTGAGAGCATTCTTAAAAACCCTTGCACTCCATGCCTAGGGAGCTATGGATCAATTTAGTGAGGGCTCATTCTTGAGTTTTCTTGCATGTAATGATCCATAGAAGTGTGACACATTTATAGCACACAACGATTACATCTTGAATCTTGAATTGCTGAAATTATGATAGCATATATATGAAGCAAAGTTCTTAATACCTTTCCAATGACAGTCTCATCATCAATTATTCCATTAGCTCCTTTAATAGCATTCACTATTTCTTTGTTTCTTCCACAATACTGAGCAATATTCCCACCTTATTGCATTTTCAATTCATCAAACTTACCTCTCAAAATTTCAAATTTTTCTCTTAGTACTTTTGTATCACCACCATAGATGGTTGCAAGAATATCCAACATTTTCTTTGCAGTAGTGCACTCCTTGATGTCCTCAAATTCAGGATAGCTTAAGGTAGATGCAATCTCCAACATTTATTGATTGTGTTCCTATTTTTTCTTTCAACTCCTTGACAGTCATAGGTGTAGCAGGTGCAACATAGTCATGCTCAACATAGTATTTTGTCGAATCACCAATACCAGCTAGATGCAGCTTCATGAGACTTTTCCATGCAGGGAAGTTCTCCTTGTTCAACTTTGGTACCTCCTCCTTATACATCTTGGTCATTAGCTTTAAGTACCTTTAAAAATTTTCTCTATAAGCACCAATAGCTCTGAAACCAATTATTGATATGATTTAGAACAATAGAGAGGGGGGGTGAATTAGTTGTTCTCGGGTCCAGATGTACCAATTGAAAATTAAAACAATTCAAGAAACTTAGATCTAATCACCAACTCAACTTGGTCTCTAAAGAACATATATTAGAAAATATTAAACATGTAGTCCACTATCCAATAGTATTTAACTTGCATAATATCAAAACATTCATAAAAAAACATTCAGACAAGTGTGACACTAGGATTTATAGTGGAAATCTAATTTGGGAAAAATCACTTTGTAACATGTTACAGAAATTTTCCACTCTTCTAAAGTGAGCTTTGTTAAAATCCAACCTTGTTAAAGGTATACAAACACACTATTAGGTGTGACCCTATTAAAGGATTTCAATCACCCTGTTAGGAGTGGCCTGGTCAGAGGACTTGAGTACATTCCATTAGAATGCCACCTTGATTAAAGGATTTATCAATGACTGTTAGGTCAACATTGATTAAAGGATTTTGACTATTACAAGGGTTAGAAAGTAGCAGTAGTTTCTAATCTATAAAATATACAACTCACTTTGTAGATATCAAATTCAATTCACACATATATGCTAATTTACTGAATGAGTACCATTTCCATCTCCATCACTAATCCACTCAGAATTCATTTCAAGCAACCACTACTTTGATCTTCACCTTCAGCCTTCTTCTTAGACATATCAATCAATAACATCAACATCACCATTATACTCTGTAACAAGGTGAGAAGGTGAGAACATTGTGAACTACAACTGATTTAGAACCTGAATGGAGAATTTGTAATTCAAGATTACTAAGGATTTTTTGATTAGATATGCAAGATGATTAAATCAGTATTATGTTGTCATTGATGTCAACTAGCTTGACAATACTTATCTTGTAAGTTACTATACTGACACATCTGAAGAAAGGTGAAAGAGATGAAGAAAATAAATATCTACATGAGAAAGATGTATATGTCAGATGAGGATAAGGACTACACAAAGTAACTTGTTGATGAGTCTATGACTTGATGAAATTGACTTTATTATGTTTCATTCATCTATGATGAAGGATAGAGCTGAAAGACACAAAGAAGTGTTGTCGGTAAATAAAGCATTCTAGTATACACAGATGAAATGTAGTGTATACCAAGCATAGTGTTAATCAAGCTTGTGTTCACTGACACATTTCTATGTTAACCAAGCAAAACAAAAAGGAATTAAATGATTAGTTTAGTCGATAAAGTGATGAGTTGTAAAGTGTATGAAATTGAGGTAACAGATAAGGTTTGTTATGAAGATCGACGGCTAACATAAATCAAAAAGGATCTAATGGAGCATATTGAAACATGTTACTAACACATCATTCGAGGAAGCTTAAAGAAAAAAAATCTATGAATATGATTAAGCAAAAAAATCTGATCGAGGAAAAGAAAACAATTTACTCGTCTATATAAGAGACATTGGTTTCATTATTGAAACATCACCAAAAGAAAGAAGATACTATAGAATTATCATGTGAACAAGTTTTCATGCATTCTGATCATATTGGTTAATAAGAACTGAGTTACAGAACAATTACCAAGCTACCGAGAGTAATTAACGACGAACAGTAAGTTGATATATGATGAAGGGTGCTCCCCTTAATACCACAAACACATAACAAAAATAGAGAAACAACAACAATATGCAAGAATAGAAAATTGGCTTCTTATTATCTCCACAAATGTGGAATTACAAACTTTCAGAATTACAATATGCCAAGCCATATGGGCATTCCCTTACAATATTCTGTAGGACAAAGCCTTGAACTATTACCCAGATCTACTACCCAGAACTATTCTGAACTGCCTAAGATAATAATATAGCCTTCCTTATATAGGCAATTTTCCACTGCCTAGGAAGGTTCCAGAATTTTAGCCAATAAGGCCGACCAAACTTAGAATTATTTTATTTTACATTTTATTACATCATAGTCGGCTCAAGATAACCTTTGAAACCCGAACAGAAATTTTGAAGAAAATTATTTTTATCCATTTCAGGTGGCCCAACTTCCGAAGACCATAAGTCATCACCAGTTGACCCGATCGGCTATTATAACCCCATTTCGGAAATGCCACGAAGTGCTCTATAGGCTTGACCCACGCAGGCACTTGTCACTCAAATTTTTGACCTCATCCGGGGCCTCTAAAGCCTTCAAAACTGAGTTCAAAGTTTCTGTACCCTACTGCCAATACTAAAAATCTTCAATATCTTCCAATATACACTTGATCTGGCAATGAAACTTTACTGGCAGACTTATATGACCAAAATGAACCTCCAAGAAAGAAATCAGATCATTCTGAGCACATACGAAAATTACCAAAAATAGTAACTTTCCATAAATAGCAGCTCTGCACAAAATAGCCCTTATTGAATACAAAAACAAAATATTTTTGGGTGATGCAAGATTGCTCTTACACCCAGGATGCTCCTGCATCAGACACCCGGGGTAATTTGAGAAGTGACCCTGTCACGACTCAGGTGTGTAGAGGAAAACCAAGAAAGTTAACCTCCTCTTTTGTTAGCCATGATGAATCTTCAACAGGTCATCCTTTCCAGTTGACCAAATACTCTTCATATGTCCTATTCCTTGTGCTTCTGCCAACACGACTTTCCAGTATGTCTTCAATCTCCTTGGTATCTAAACTACTTTCTAGAATACTCCACTGTGCTGTGGCAACCTCATCTTCAAGACCTCCTTCATGATACTCTGTCAAATCTGAAACGTTAAACACTGGTGAAATATTCAGCTCACTAGGCAATTCTACCTCATATGCATTTCCTGAATCATGCTTCTTCAATATCTTGCATGGTCCAAACTTTTTCATTTTCAGCTTGTTATATGAACCAACCAGAAATCGCTCCTTCCGCAAATGAACCATGACTTCATCTCCAACCTAAAATTCCTTATGCCTCATTTTCTCATCTGCCTTAGCCTTATACTGTGCGTTCATCTTGGTAATATGCTTCCTCACCTCCTCATGGATGTTCTTCAAGTGTTCTACAAAATCCTCAGCTTCAGCACTACTTATTTCTCTTTTATCTATCTTTCTCAATTCAGATGCATTTCTTGGACTACTTCCATATACAATCTAGAATGGTGATTTACCAGTACTCCTGTTGACATAATTATTGTATGCAAATTCCCCCTGTGGTAAAATCAAATCCCATCCTATTGGCTTATCTCCAACCAAACATCTCAGCAAATTTCCCAAACTCCTGTTCACCACCTCTGTCTGTCCATCAGTCTGTGGGTGATGTGATGAACTGAACTTCAAATCTATCTTCAATTTCTTCCACAATGTCCACCAAAAATATCCAACAAACTTAGTATCTCGATCTGAAACTATGGTCTTTGGCAAACCATGTAGTCTCACCAGTTTTCTGAAAAACAATGCTGCTACATGAACAACATCATTAGTCTTCTTGCAGGAAATGAAATGTGCCATCTTCAAAAATCTGTCAACTACTACAAAAATTGAATCATGTCCCCGCTGTGTCCTCGGTAAACCAAGAACAAAATCCATACTGATATCCTCCCAAGGCTTCTCTGGTACAGATAATGGTTGATACAACCCTGTATTCTGCTTCACTCCTTTCGCCATCTGACATACTCTGCAAATCTGTACAAACTTCTTCACATCTTGCTACAATTGTGGCCAATAATAATTCTCACCAACCAAAGCAAGGGTTTTATCAGGACCAAAATGTCCAGCCAATCCTCCACTATGCTTCTCCTTGATGAGATTCTCCCTCATAGAACTTCATGGAATGCACAACTGACTTCCTCTGAATAGCATATCATCCTGGATGATGAAATCCAACCATTTCATCCTGTCTAGAGTAATAGGTTCTGTACAAGCTTTCCAAGCTTCACCAAAATTAGGATCCTCTGGATACAAATTTTTGAGTTCCTTGAATCCAACCACCTCAATCTGCATCTCTGTCAGCAATAGTTGCCTTCTGCTAAGAGTATCTGCAACCCTGTTAGACTTTCCACTTCTGTGTTTCAAAACAAATGTATAACTCTGCAAAAACTCAACCCATTTCAAATGCCTTTGATTCAACTTTCCTTGACTGTTCAAATATTGCAAAGCTTGATGATCAGTATACAAAACAAACTCCTTAGGAAGTAGATAGTGCCTCCACTTTTTCAATGCCTGAACTATAGCATAAAACTCCTGATCATAAATAGAATATTTTCTCTTGGCATCATTTAACTTCTCACTGAAATAAGCAACATGTTTACCTTCTTGGCTCATAACAGTGCCTATTGCAGTACCACTAGCATCACAATCTACTTGAAACACCTTATTAAAATCTGGAAGTGCTAAAACAAGTTGTTCTGTAACTTTTTGTTTCAACAATTGAAAACTCTTTTCTGCCCCATTAGTCCACTTAAACTCTTTTCTATCCCCTCGCATTGTTTCAGTCAAGGGCCCACAAATACTGCTAAAATTTCTGATAAACTTTCTATAAAAACTAGCTAGACCATGAAAAGATCTTACCTCAGTAGCACTCCTTGGAGTAGGCCATTCAAGGATAGCCTGTACCTTCTCTAGGTCCATTTTTAGACCTTCTGCTGAAACTACAAATCCCAGATACACTAACTTTTTCTTCACAAAACTGCACTTCTTCAAATTAATCAACAATTTCTCATCTCTCAACTTCTCAAACACCATACGAATATGCATCATATGTTCCTCCAATGTCTTGCTAAAAATCAAAATATCATCTAGGTAAACAATGACAAACTTACCCAAAAATTCTTTTAGAACCTCATTCATGAGCTGCATGAAAGTGCTCGGTGCATTGGTTAGCCCAAAAGGCATGACTAACCACTCATACAGTCCTTCCTTTGTCTTGAAGGCAGTCTTCCATTCATCTCCTTCTCTGATCTGAATCTGGTGATATCCACTCTTTAGATCTATCTTTGAGAAATACATAGCTCCACTCAAACAGTCCATAATATCATCCATTCGTGGCAATGGAAACTTATACTTAATTGTGATCTTGTTTATTGCTCTGGAATCTGTACACATCCTCCATTTTCCATTCTTCTTTGGTGCTAATACCATTGTTAAAGCATAGGGATTCAGACTCTCACGGATCAATCCTTTCTATAACTGTTCATGTACTTGTCTGTTCAACTCCTCACTTTCTGCAGGTGTCATTCTGTGTGCTACCTTATTCAGCAAACTCACTCCTGGGATCAAGTCCATCTGATGACTGATCTTCCTGACTGGTGGTAATCCATCAGGCACATTATCAGATACAATATCCTGAAACTAATTCAACAAATCTGTAACTTCTATAGGAACATCTTCTACTTCCTCTTTACCAATTTTTGGAATTAAAGAAAAACATACATGCTCATGCCTCATACCATCTAGGAAATTTCTTCCATCAACAAAAGTTATCCTTGCATTACGACATACCTTTTCTTCAGTCTCCTTCAATGGTTTTAGCTTATGTCGCACTCCATCCTTTGTCAGGGAATAGGTATTCGCACGACCATCATGTACAACACATCTGTCAAACTGCCATGGTCTACCCAACAACATATGACATGCATCCATAGATATGATATCACACAATACCTCATCTTGGTATCCGCCAATCTTGAACTTCACTAGGCATTGTTCATTGACCATGACCTTGTGGTCATCCTGTACCCAGGCAATCCGATATGGATGTGGGTGTTTCTTTCTCTTGAGCTTCAACTTTGTCACCATCTCTTCTGACACCAAATTGTCAATGCTTCCACTATCAATAATCACATCACAACATTTACCTTCACACTTGCACCTGGTGCGAAACAGGCTCCTCCTTCGCTCAGGTTCATTCTGACCACTCAACAGGACTCTTCTGTTAATCAAAATTTCTCCTCTTTCAACATCTTCCAAATTTGATGATCTGACATCTTCATCTACATATGCAACTCTGGCCTAGCCTTCATTTCTCCTGTCTATTCTGCCTTGGCACTGAGGAAATTCAAATGCCCTATGACCTTCTTCTCCATAGTGAAAACATGTTCCATGAAAGCCACCTCTTCCATGTCCTTGTCCTCTTCCTCTTCCTCTCTGATCTCTATTATTCTGATCCTGGAAGTGATTGGAATTTTTTCCTCGCTGATTCTGACTGCTACTGGCCTCATCCTTCTTTTTCGGATCTTCATTTCGGCCACCATATGATCGTCCACCAGATCATCCACCGCGACCTCTTCCGTTTTGTCTGCTCTCAAACTTTTTGTTCAACTTTTCCTCTACTTTTAGGGGAAACTGGTATGCCTCTTCAATACTGTTCATTCAAACCAGATTCAGCTCCTCCTGAATGCTTGGCCTTAACCCATTAAGTTATCAGGCAATTTTCTCCTTATCAGCTTCTGCATGGCCTGTTCTAATGAGGAGTCGATAGAACTCCTCTGTATACTCCTGAACAGATCTTCCTGCTTGCTTCAAACTTTGCATTTTCTTTAGTAGGTCAAGCTCATAATCAACAGGAATGAACTATCACTTCAATTTATCCACCATCCGATCCCATCTTGTGATTTTATCTTTCCCTCTTCTATTTCGCTCCAATTGAATTTCTTGCCACCAGAACTTCGCATGACCTTTCAATCTGGCCTTTGCAAATTTGACCCTATCAGGATCCTCAACATCTTCATACTCAAAATATTCCTCACATTCATTGATCCAATTGATCAATTCATCTAGGTTAAGATTTCCAGAAAATGTAGGAACCTCAATCTTAGGTCTTTTCCCAATCTTGGAAATTGCCCGAAAAAGTCTTTCTTCCTCCTGGTTCACAATTTTAGCTTCTCCTTCTTGATATTCTTCTTCGGCTTCATCCTCTCTTTCATCTCTAACATTAAGATTCATTCCTCTGCGAATCTCTTCTTGCAATGCTCGCAGTTGTCTCTCCAGCTCTCTAACCTCAAGTGTCACAACACCAGCTCTTCCACCATGTTCTCTTCGTGGAGGCATTTTCACGATGCGCATTGAAACCTTAACCACGGTCCTGGTGCAAACTACCTCACAGTCGGTGATCTATTTACACACTCAAGAACTCCTACTCTGATACCACTTGATGAAGGGTGCTCCCCTTAATACCACAAACACATAACAGAAATAGAGAAACAACAATAATATGCAAGAATAGAAAATTAGCTTCTTATTATCTCCACAAATGTGGAATTACAAACTTTCAGAATTACAATATGCCAAGACACATGGGCATTCCCTTACAATATTCTATAGGACAAAGCCTCGAACTATTACCCAGATCTACTACCCAAAACTATTCTGAACTGCCTAAGACAATAATACAGCCTTCCTTATATAGGCAATTTTCCACCGCCTGGGAAGGTTCCAGAATTTTAGCCAATAAGGCCAACCAAAATTAGAATTATTTTATTTTACATTTTATTACATCATAGTCGGCTCAAGATAACTTTTGAAACCTGAACAAAAATTTTGAAGAAAATTATTTTTCACCATTTCAGGTGGCCCAGCTTCCGAAGACCATAAGTCATCACCAGTTGACCCGATCGGCTATTATAACCCCATTTCGGAAATGCCACGAAGCACTCTATAGGCTTGACCCATGCAAGAGCTCGTCACCCAAATTTTCAACCTCATCCGAGGCCTCTAAAGCCTTCAAAACTGAGTTCAAAGTTTCAGTACCCTACTGCCAATACCAAAAATCTTCAATATCTTCCAATATACACTTGATCTGGCAATGAAACTTTACTGGTAGACTTATATGACCAAAATGAACCTCCAAGAAAGAAATCAGATCATTCTGAGCACATACAAAAATTACCAAAAATAGTAACTTTCCATAAATAGCAGCTCTGCACAAAATAGCCCTTATTGAATACAAAAACAAAATATTTTTGGGTGATGCAAGATTGCTCTTACACCCAGGATGCTCCTGCATCAATATAGTATTGAATCTAAAGTGGTATATTGATCAGAAAGATTTGAATGATCTGAACATTGATCTATAAACTGCAATTGAATTTGTTTGGAGATCATCTATTGTTACACATTTAACCATTATACAGAGTAAAATCTCTTAACCGAGTGGACTATGAAATTATTTTTGATGTGTCATTCATAGAGTGAACATTATTATCCTGTCAACCCCAGAGTGACTGTTGGTTGGATGATAACTTCTAGTCTAAAATCCTCTAACAAGGTCACACCTAATAGTGTGTTTGTAACATTTAACAGGGTTGGGTCTTCACCGACCTTGCTTGAGAAGAGTGAACAATTTTGGGTTGCTAGTCCCAGGTGGCTTTTCCCTTCATAGGGTTTCCACGTTAAATCTCTTGTGTTATGTGTTGATTGTGATATTTGTTTGTTATTATACTTTGCATATTACATGTTAGATTTGATCAGTAACTGTTATACAGTTTAGACTAACAATCAGTAAAAACACAGACAGTGAAAGTATTTTATGTTTACCAAGTAGTAGAAGTTGAAGAATTGTTTTGGATTATACATTTTGAATTGGGACATTGGATAACTGATTCACCCCCCTCTCAGTTATTCTAACAATTGGTATCAGAGCTATGGTTTCTTAGAACAAAGTTTTAAAGACTCTAGAAAAAAGGTCTCAAGATGTATAAGGGGGAAGTGCCAAAGATAAACAAAGATAACTTCGTAGTATGGCAAAGCTGGATGAAGTTGCACATATCTAGAATTGGGAATTCTGCACTAGAACTGATGGAGAATGGCTACATTAAACTAACCACTGGTCCCTTAACTCTTGATCAACTGAAAGATAGGCATGAACACAATATTATTATGATGGAACTTGTTACTGCCTATATCAATGCTGAATTTGAAGACATCAAGGGTTGTGATACAGCTAAGAAGATGTGGGACAAGATGACTCTAATATATAGTGGAGATGTGAATGTTAAGAGAGCTAGAGCATAAAGCCTAAGAGGTCAATTTGATGATATGAAGATGAAAGAAGGTGAGAATATTGTGCAATACACAAACAGACTAAAAGAGGTAGTACATGCTATTAGAGCATCCAGTGGAGTTATTGACGATGAAACAATGATAAGAAAGATTCTCAGACCTTTGCTACCAGTTTATGCGATTAGAATCTCTGTAATTCATGAAACAAGGGCTACATCCAACCTTACTCTTGACACTCTGATCGGTAAGCTTACAACCTTTGAATTGAATAATTTTGACAATAGTGTTGTACCTTTTGTTGAATCCACTTTCATGTCTTCTTTGAAGATTGGTAAGTTTAGTAGTAGGAATGATAACAATAATGATAGTGATAGTAATATTGACGATGAACTTGATGAACTTGAAGCTCTTATGGCTAGAAGATTTCCCAAAGGTAAGGGAAGGTATAGAGGCAAGTTACCCTTAGCATGTTTTAATTATAAAGAAGTTGGCCACATCACTACTAGATGTCCGAATAAGAAAGATGATGATAGATCCAAAGACCGATCTGAAGGAAGCTATGGGAGAAGAGTCAATAGAGGCTACCATTACAATGACAGAGATAACCGAGATAGCTATGACAAAGGGAAAAAGGTATGTTACATAGCCAAAGAATTTGAATCTGAATCTAACACTAATGATGATGTAGAAGTAGTATTTGTTGCTATGAAAGATGGTTCAGAGGAAGAAGAGAAACATGAAGAAACAAAACTAATCTCTAAAGTAAGTAGAAATGATACATGGATCATAGATAGTGGTTGTACACATCATATGATTGGTGATATATAGAAATTTGATCTACTTGATGAATACAATGGAGGATCTGTTAGAATGGGAAATGATGCTCCTTGTTTGGTGAGAGGTAAAGGTTCACTGATGAATAATGATAGAATAAAATGTGAAAATGCATATTGGTTAGATGGACTGAGCTATAATTTTTTAAGTGTGGCACAGCTAAATAACTCAGGCCACCGACTTTCTTTTGAGAGTAGAAAGGTAAGAATGTATGATAATGGAGGAAGACTTGTCGAAACTGGTACACAATCCAGAGGTAATCTATTTTATCTTGATATTGATCAGTCTTCTTGTTTATTAATGAAGGATGAAGATGCATGGTTGTGGCATAAGAGGTTATGTCATGTGAATTTTGATAACATGATCAAGATTAGTAAGAAGAAAAGAGTTAGAGGGTTTCCTAACTTGTCAAAACTAGATCATGCTATGTGCCATGAATGGTAGAAAGGTAAGATGACTAAGTCTAGTTTTAAGAGCAAAGACTACTCAACAAAGAAGATACTTGATTTGGTTCATACCGACCTATGTGGTCCTATGATAACTCAGAGCTATTATGGTGATAGATACTTTATTCTTTTCGTTGATGACTATACTAGATTGATGACTACTATGTTCTTGAAAGAGAAATCTGAAGCATTTAAGATGTTTAAGTGGTATAAGGCAAAGGTAGAAAAAGAGACTGGTAAATAAATTAAGTGCTTAAGATCTGATAGAGGAGGTGAATTTATCTCTGATGAATTTACTAATTTTTGTAATGAGCATGGTATTAAGAGACAGGTCTCTACACTGAGAACACCTCAGCATAATGGGATTGCTGAAAGAAGGAATAGGTCATTTATTGACTATGCTAGGACACTAATGATACAAAAGAATGTTGCTCAGACATATTGGAGAGAAGCTGTTAGTATATATGTATATGTACTTAACCGAGTACAACTAAAGAAGGACACCAATTAGATAGCTTATGAGCTATGATTTGGACACAAACCCATTGTAAGTTATTTCAGGATTTTTGGAAGCAAATGTTTTATTCTAAAAGATGAGAGAAATGGGAAATTTGATTCTAAAGGTGATGAAGGAATATTCTTAGGATATTCTACTAAGAGTAAAGCATACAAATGTTTCAATAAGGTTACAAATAAGATGATTGAAAGTACTAATGTCTATGTTGATGAGTTTGATGACAAGAACACAAAAGAAAGAAAGGAACTGGAAGACTATGGTAGATTCACTTACATTGAACTTCCTAATTATCTACTAAAGTCACTACCTATGATAACCGGTCAACAAGAAAATAACCCCAAGGAACAGGAAAGGAAAACTGATGAACAAGATGGTGCTACCAAGCAAGCACATGAACGTGAACAGGATGAACAAGAAAGAAGAAACTGAGTATTGGCTAGTTTTTTCAGAAGACATCATCCTAAGACAAATTATTGGAGACAGAAAAGCTAGAATGCAGACTAGAAGCAAAAAAAGACAAGGTACATGTCTAGTCTGTGAATTTGAACCAAAGAATGTGAAAGTTGCATTAGAGAATGAAGAATGGGTTAATGCAATGAAGGAGGAAATAGAACAAATAGAGAAAAACAAAACTTGGTCCTTAGTACCCTGACCTAAAGATAAGAATGTTATCGGTACTAAATGGATACTCAGAAACAAGCTGAATGAAAATGGTGAAGTAACAAGAAATCAAGTGAGATTGGTATGCAAGGGATATGCACAAGAAGAAGGCATTGACTATGGTGGGAAATTTGGACCTGTTGCTAGATTGGAAGGAGTTAGAATGCTACTTTCATATGCTGCACACAAGAAATTTAAGGTTTATCAAATGGATGTGAAGTCAACATTTTTGAATGGTATACTTGAAGAAGAGATCTACATAGAACAACCTGAAGGATTCATTGATCTAGACAATAGAAACATGGTATGTAGATTATACAAAGCTTTATATGGTTTGAAGCAAGCACCGAGAGCATGGTATGAAAGGCTACATACTTACTTGTTAAGTATTGGATTTGTAAGAACTAGTGAAAACAACAATTTGTACATGAAAGGTGATACTGATAACACTATTCTTATTGTTGAAATTTGTGTTGATGATATTATTTTTGGAGGTCAAGATCATGTATGTAAATCTTTTGCTGATGACATGAAGAATGAGTTTGAAATGTCTATGTTCAGAGAGATTAAATTCTTTCTTAGATTACAAGTAATTCACCAAAGTGATGGGATATTCATCACATAGTCCAAGTACATAAAGGAAGTCTTGAAGACATTTGGCATGGAAGATGCTAAACTTGTAGGAACACGGATGGCTACTAGAAGTAAACTAACAAAGGAAGATGAAACTACAAAGGTAAACCAGACACTTTACCGATCCATGATTGTTAAACTAATGTATGTAGTTCATAGTAGACTAGATATAGCACATGTTGTGGGAATTGTTGCTAGATATTCTACTAATCCTAGAGAATCACACATGATTGCTACTAAAACAATCTTAAGATATATAAAAAAGATAGAGGACTATGGATTATGGTATCCTAAGGAAGGTAATTTTGAGTTGAAGGTTTATACCGATGTGGATTGGGCTGGAAATGTGGATGACAGAAAAAGTACCACCGAAGGAGCATTTTTCTTTGCTGAAAGACTTGTAACCTAGACAAGTAAAAAGCAGGCTTGTATTTCTCAGTCTATAGCTGAAGTAGAGTATGTTTCTACTGCTACTAATTTCTCAAACATTGCATATATCAGGCAAGTGTTAGAAGGAATGAATGAGGTAATCACTGACCTGGTGATTATATACTGTGACAACACAAGTGCTATTAATATTTCAAAGAATCCAGTGATGCACTCTAAGACAAAGCATATATCAATTAAGTATCACTACATAAGAGAACAAGTGAAAGAGAAGCAAGTGAAGTTAGAATTTGTTACATCCAAAGAACAACTTGCAAATATCTTTACAAAGCCTCTACCAAAGGACACATTTGAATATTTGAGGACTAGACTTGGGGTCTGTCCCCTGTCTATCAGTCCCTAATGTGATCTAGATGTTGCATCAGCCTAATCTTATTAGATGATCACACATGTTGATGTAGCATAGTTCACACTTTGGATATTGTTCAAGGTTTTGATTAAGTTTGAAGAACTAAAATAGATTGAGATATCAGTATATTAAGATACAGAGAATGTAATGGACAATAGAGAGTTACTTAGCTACTACAAGAGCTGATTGTTTATTTGTTTGTTTGGAATTGTTGTCAAAGGGAGAGATAAATAATATGAAAAGGAAAAGGAGAGCTATGCACCAATGAGAACTATCTAAGGGAGAGATAATCTAAAAGAAAAAAATGAGAACATGAACCTGAGAGCTAAAAAGATTATATCTACAAAATGACAAAGATGATTTTTTTTAATGTTGTTTAGTGATGTAGTCATTAAACATATTAAGCTAGGGAGAGATTACACAACATTTGATTACAGAGTTTTAGAATACATGTTTTGTATGTGTATGGTACATTTCATATTACTTGAGTTGCCATCAATGACAAAGGGAGAGATTGATGAACTACAACTGATTTAGAACCTGAATGGAGAATCTATAATTCAAGATTACTAAGGAGTTTCTAATTAGATATGCAAGATGATTAAATCATTATTATGTTGTTATTGATGTCAACTAGCTTGAAAATACTTATCTTGTAAGTTACTATACCGAGACATCTGAAGAAAGGTGAAAGAGATGAAGAACATATATATCTACATGAGGAAGATGTATATGTTAGATGAGGATAAGGAATACACTGAGTAACTTGTTGATGATTCTATGACTTGATGAAATTGACTTTATTATGTTGCATTCATCTATGATGAAGGATAGAGCTGAAAGACACAAAGCAGTGTTGTCAGTAAATAAAGCATTCTAGTATACACTGACGAAATGTAGTGTATACCAAGCATAGTGTTAACCGAGCTTGTGTTCACCGACACATTTCTTTGTTAAAAAAGAAAAATAGAAAGGAATTAAATGATCAATTTAGCCGATAAAGTGATGAGTTGTAAAGTGTATGAAATTGAGGTAACAGATAAGGTATGTTATGAAGAACGATGACTAACATAAATCAAAAAGGATCTAATGGAGAAGATTGAAACATGTTACTGACACATCAGCCAAGGAAGCTTAAAGAGGAAAAATCTATGAATATGATTAAGCAGCAAAATCTGATGGAGGAAAAGAAAATGATTTACTCATCTATATAAGAGGCATTGGTTTTATTGTTGAAACATTTCTAGAAGAAAGAAGATACTGCAGAATTATCGCATGAACAAGTTTTCATGCATTCTGATCATACTAGTTAATAAGAACCTAGTTGCAGAACAGTTACTGAGCTACAGAGAGTAATTGCCGATGGATAGTAAGTTCATATAGTATTGAATCTGAAGTGGTATATTGATCAGAAAGATTTGAATGAGATGAACATTGATCTGTAAACTGCAATTAAATTTTTTTCAAGACAAATCATCTACTATTACACATTTAACAATTGTACATAGTCAAATCTCTTAACTGAGTGGACTATGAAAGTCTTTTTCATGTTTCATTCATAGAGTGAACATTGTTATCCTGTCAAACCCAGAGTGACTGCTAGTTGGATGATAACTTCTAGTCTAAAATCCTCTAACAAGGTCACACCTAACAGTGTGTTTGTAACCTTTAACAAGGTTGGGTCTTCACCGACCTCACTTCAGAAGAGTGAACAATTTTTGGTTGCCAGTCCCAGGTGGTTTTTCCCTTCACAAGGTTTCCACGTTAAATCTCTTGTGCTATGTGTTGATTGTGATATTTTTTTGTTATCATACTTTTCATAATATTTGATCAGTAACTATTATACAGTTTAGACTGACAATCGGTAAAAACACAGACAGTGAAAGTATTTTATGTTTACCGAGTAGCAGAAATTGAAGAATTGTTTTTTATTATACATTTTGAATTGGGACACTGGATAACTAATTCAAACCCCTCTTAGTTATTCTAACAATCAAAAAATTCATAAAAAAACATTCAGACAAGTGTGACACCAGGATTTATAGTGGAAATCCAATTTGGAAAAAACCACTTTGTAACATGTTATAGATATTTTCCACTCTTCTGAAGTGAGCTCTATTAAAATCCAACCTTGTTAAAGGTATACAAACACACTATTAGGTGTGACCCTATTAAAGGATTTCAATCACCCTATTAGGAGTGGCCTAGTCAGAGGACTTGAGTACATTCCATTAGAATACCCGTCATGCCCCTGACAGTCTCTGGTTTTTCTTATTAATGTTTTGTTCTAATTTGGTGTCTGTTTATTAGCTTAGCTCCTTCTAGAACAGTTCTGTTGTTAGATCTTCCTTGAAGATTAATTTTCTAATGTCACTTACCTAAGCTTCACTGAGAGATTAGGTTCATTATAATCTGATTTCCAGAATTAGAACGTTCAATTACTATTATTGTTATGTCTAATTAACTGGTGGATTATCAGATGTTATTTTTCTAATTTTTTTTATGTTGGTGAAACCTATACTTGTTTGTTTTTGATAGTGATTATGTTGATGAAATGTTAGTTAAAGATCTATATTTGGTATCAAGTTTTGTTGGTAACTGTTTTAATTGGTTTACTTTTCTGTTATTACTTCTGTTATGAGGTTATATCTGCATATGTCAAGTTCATAGTATTGATTTAATGGATAGGATTACTATCCTCATTCTGTTAATAAAATCTTAATTTGAAAGGTGTATATATATGGTATTTATGTATATGTATAATATATTAATTGTTTTATGCTTTACTTAATTCAAAGTTAATGTTAGTAAATCCTAACTATATGTTAGTATCTTTAATTTCGAATGTTAGTAGTTATCATTTTGTTAATTTAGTTAGATGTTAGTAAAATATGGTGAAGGTATGTTAGAGTTATTCAATAACCTAAAGTATACCTAAACACATCTTATATCACTCTCAAGTTTTCCTATCGACCACTAAACTCAATTGCAATATACTCTACACGGCATTGAGTGTAGTGAACTATTTTAGGCGTAGTGGGCAATTAATTTTGCAGGCATTGGGTTTTGAATTTGGTACGCTGCAGACAGATGGTAAGCATCACATGCAAGTAGCATATTCATCTTGTCGAGGGATGAGATTGTAGCTGTTAACCTGTTAGTCATTTATTTGTGAAAGACCGCCATTAACTTGGTGAAGGGATTTCAGTTGTTGAAGCTAAGTTTTGCTTCAATTTTTCTGGGTTAATGGTTGGTTATGGAGGCATATCTCAGTCGATTACCTTGTGATAAAATGACTGGATTATGTAGAGGTTTTTTTGAGGCAAGCTTTATCTCTATGATCCCAGTCATTTGAGAGATTTTATGCTCTAGGAGTGGGCTAGGACATTTTGGTTTCAGATACCCCGCACGAATACCAGGCAGGGACAATTTCTGACTCAATCTCTTGCTTATCTTTTATATTTTGTTCTTAAATTTAAGTCTGCAATAATGTATATCATCGTTATATGAATGGTCAATGTAAATCTGGAGATTACTTTTAGAATCTTTGGTTATGAATCTCGATCTTGTAGTGTTGATGTTTCTGTTGGGGATTGGTTAAATGTTATGTGTATTCATAGATTAGAAATAAACAGAGATGATGTTTAGGGCATATTCTTAATGTCTAGTGTTCTTGTCTTTGTATTACCCGGTGAGATGGTTTACATGGTTTAGAGGGTTTCTCTAAGTCTTGCGATTGTGATGTATCTAATTTGAATACAAGGTAGCTTCGGTTTAACAACATGGAGTCTTGGGAGTTTTGTATTTATAGATTGGGTCTGTGTCGTACCCGTGAGCTTACTAATGTTTAGCTGAGCTTTCGGTCTAGTGAACTTGAGTTTTGAGAATGCAATACTTTGGTAGGAAGTCTGGAACGTGTATAGGATATTGGGTGTTAGGAATTCATTGTAACAGAGTAATTTTATTTGAGACCACTGTTCTATATGTGTGTTTCTGGGTGCAAATGTTATGTGGTTTTGCTCTGTGGAATAGGGTTTTTATGATAGCTCACATTTCACATAATCTGAAGTATCGATTACTCATATTCTTGCTTTGTAGGTGTTGATAAGGTGGTTCTTGGGTTTTCTTTTCAGTTATCTGGAACATGTGATTTGTCTGTTGATAGTAATCTCAATGCGGTTGTAAGGAAATTGAAGTTGCCATACTTCTGAAGTTACTATGTGTTGTTCATGGTATTAGAGTTTGATGCTCACCATGTTGTATTTGAATTTTGTGGAGCTGGTATCTGATGGCAGTTGTGGGTCGGATGTTGAACTTCTTGTTTAGTTGAGTGGTGTCTACTGTCGAGGAAAATAGAGTCTTTATTTTTTTGACTTTTAAATCTTTCGTATAAAATGTAATGAGCTGAAGGTTGGTATATCAAGGAAAAGTGGATAGTTTATTATCTATCATCAGATAGTAGATGTCTTTTATCATATTCTTCAATATTTTTGCTTTGTAGCATGGTTATTGTCATATGCGATAGTAATATACGTTTATTTGAAGTATTCGAAAGTTATTTTGTGTAAATTGGAATACCAAAAGGTTACCAGCCTGTAAACTAAGATGATAGTGTATTAGAATGTTATAAAAGAGTCGATTTTGAATATCAGTTATGGGAAGTTTGAGTCGATAAAAAGAGCTAAGGATTATGCGATTAGATGATTGTCTGTTAAAGGTCGAATGCAGTAAATGGATTTTTGAGTTCGTTTTGAAATTGTCTTTAATGTAGTCGACTGTTCTATTCTATTATTGTATACTAATGTGATTGAAGGTATAATATTAAATGACTATTTGGAAGTTCTGTAAATAGATGTAATTCTGTAAAAACCGAAATGATGGATTTGATTCTCAATGTATATCTTTGGGCTTGGAGTTGCTATAAAGTTTTAGAATTAGAATTTTGTTTTTATCTTATGCCACTGTTAGTAAATAAATGTGGAAAATTTACTTGTCACTCCGAAATGTTATTAATAAGAGTATACAATTATATATCTGTTGGAATATGTAGATGCATACTCGAGCCGTGGTGTATGCATGTACATACATCAAAACGTATATAAGAGTATGATCTTATAAATAACAGAATAGGATGTTAAGTAAATATAAATACATTTAATTGGTTATGGTGTATTTATTTGTATATTAAATGCAATGTTTATTGAAATGTTCCAGTAGATATTTGTTTATGATTCGGTTCTATTTAATGGAGTTATTTATATTTTACTATACCATATATAATGCTATTTTAAATGTTAAATGGATTTAATTTGAGATGGTTATGTTGGAATGAGATTGTGGTAAAATAGGAACTTGGATCTATATGGATTTCTGATTGCTGATTCAATTTCATTATTGATGCAATAGAAATGGAGATATAGTTGAAAATGAGAAATATAGTTTATTTTATTTCAATTATTAAATGCTAGTACAAGTGTTTTGAGATAATGCAAGTGTGATCCTTAGATTGGGTGGCTGACACTAGTCTAGTACCTTGTGGTGATAGAATTTCTGTCGGTTGCGACTGACACTAGTCTATATCCTTATGGGAAATAATTTTTGTTAGTTATTTAATTAAGTTATAATTATAAATTTATGGGTTATGGGATTTCATCTAACAAGATAAAACATTATGGTTTCATCAGACATAATGGATTACTATGAGGTTTCCTTATGGATACATATCGTAGATTCTTATGTGGACACCCCAGGAACTATTGGATCATTACCTTGTCATTTTCTTTGCGAGTTTATTTCTGTTGGAAAAGAAATGCAGTGCTTGCGGATTTCAGTGTTAAAAGAATGGAATCATGTTATTAAATTTTAGTAACATCTATATTTTATTTGCATGGATAATAGGTTATTCTGATTTTATTATGGTTGCAAATTTCTAGAAGTACTCCGTTATCTTAATTAATGTGGCTGAGCCCTGTCTGCATCTATGTTTGTGTTTACTCTTGACTTTCAGGTTTAAATGGATAAATCAATGAGTTTGGGCTAGTGGTTAGCTACTGTTAAGATTTATGGAAGGCAGATCATTTCTTGTTTATTAGTTATCAGATCTATTCGTAGAATGTAAAAGGCTTAGAAGAAATATGTATTAGAAAATAAGTCTTTGAATAAAGAGTATTCTTATTTACTCTTATGTAACTCAGTTTGGAAATTGTAAAGCTCTTAGAAGCAGTTACTATGTACTTTTGTTCCGCTTTGGAGTATTAAAACAAAAAAAAAATTATCATGCTTTTGTGGTTGTGTATGGCTGGATCTTCATGGTTTTATCTTTTAGTTTTTTATGGGTTGTTACATTTGGTATCAGAGCCAAGTTTAAACACTCAGGGCTTGAGGGTTTAAAAGATAAGGGGTTTTATCATTATGCTTCCGTTAGTGATTTTTATTGATCATTTCTATAGGATTTCAAGCATGCCTCCTGTTACACGAGGAGCACAAAGACGTGGTGACCCAGTTGATGCTGATTTAGGTAGAGGTAGGGGTGGATGACGCGGTCATGGTCATGGCCAAGGAAGAGGACGTGGTCACCAAGGAATACTTGGTGATGAACAAGTTGATCCTTTAATAGGAATGGATCAGGAAGATCGAGAGGTACCACAAGTTGAAGTTCTCCAATGGATCCTTGAGAGGTTGGATAACATTGAAGCAAGGAACAATGTTCTAGTTGATGTAGCAAATGATCATATTATACGAGTCCCTGTAGTAGAAAATCCTATTATCAGGACTCAGTTAAAAGACCTTTCTAAGCTCAAAGGACCATATTTCAATGGAACAGAGGGTGGTGCTGAAGCTAAAGCATGGCTCTTGAACATCGAAAGATGTTTTATTCTCCATGATTATCATGGTAATATGAAGGTTCGTTGGACCGTAATGTAGCTAAGATCCTTTGCTTCCATATGGTGGAATATGGAACTAGAGCAACTTGGAATTCTTATCTCTCAGGTTACATGGGAGCTCTTCGTAGAAAGATTCTGCGAGAGATTCATGTCGGATTATTGGCAGCAAACTAGATCCAAAGAATTCTTCAATATTTCTCAAGGCAACTCAATGGTGGAGATGTATGAGAGGAGGTTTTTCCAACAGAAGAAATATTCTGGTTGGTTAGAGAATGATAAGCCTTTGGTACAACACTTCATTAGGGGTTTGAACCCTAAAATTGGAGAAGAAGTGAGAACTTTCAAACCTAAGATAGTGAAAGAAGTTGCTGATCAAGCCAAACTCACAGAATTGAAGTCAGGATTTTTAGCCAAAGGATCAGTGGATCCACCAGCTCAAAGCAGTGGGAAGAATCAGAAACCTTATCAAGATAATTTCAAGGCATTTTCTAGTGGATCGAGTGGTAAATTTTAGAAGAGGAAGTTTGAAAAGTTTTCCAAATCAAACAAGAATTTCAAGGTTCCTGAGCAACCTAAGTCCTTTACACCAACTCAGAGTGTACAACAGAGTTATGCATCACCTCCAGCGAACTCATCACAGGATAAAAGTACCAAAAGAGGAGCAGTATGTTGGCAATGTGGGCAATTGGGGCATTTGCAATGGAATTGTCCCCTTCGAGGCAATAGTCAGGTCAGGTCTAAAGCCACAGGTTCTGAGGCTACTATTGGTGATTCTGGAAGGAATCATCGCATCCTTGCTACTGTGGATCAGAAACAAGTAGATTATCAGAACACTGTGATTGAAGCTAGAGGTAATTACCAAGGGAAGAAGATCTCTATTTTATTTGACTCCGGTGCCACTGGCTCTTTTATTTCTTCCAATTTGGTTAAGAAATGTGGAATTCCTGTGAGTAAAGCTAAATTGGCATGGCAAGTTGAGTTAGCATCAGGGACTAAGGTTGAATCGGGGTTTATAGCTGAATAATGTAAGGTACAATTTAAGGCTTTTACTACTATAGTTAGCCTTAGGGTTATTCCTTTAGGTTCTTATGACATTATTCTGGGAATGGATTGGTTAGAGAAACACCAAGCTATCATCAATTGTAGAGAGAAGACCATTAGGTGTATCGATGATAATAGAACCATCAAGATTATTATAGGTATTAAGAGGCCTATGTCAGTCAGAACTATTTTTGCTAAGCAACTTCAGAGATGTTTACAAAAGGGATGCAAATTGTTTGCTATTTCTATCAATGATTTTGATGAACCAGTTGCTTGGAACACCAGCTTAGATCATCCAATTTTGAAGGAATTCTTAGATGTATTCATTACAGAGATTCCGGGAATCCCACCTAAAAGAGAAATTGATTTTAGGATTGATCTTTTGCCGGGAACCAAACCGATTTCCAAGACTCCTTATCGTATGACTGCTCCAGAATTAGTGGAACTCAAGGTTCAACTTGAGGAACTCCTTGAGAAGGGACTTATTAGACCTAGTGTTTCACCTTGGGGAGCACCTGTTATCTTCATCAAGAAGGATGGATCTTTGAGGCTTTGTATCGACTATAGACAACTGAACAAAGCTACCATCAAAAATAGATATCCTTTGCCTCGCATCGATGATTTGTTTGATCAAGTGAAGGGTGCCAAGGTGTTTTCCAAGATTGATCTCAAATCTGGATACCATTAGTTAAGGATTCAAGAAGTTGACATTCATAAAACAGCCTTTCGCACAAGGTATGGGCATTATGAATTCATAGTAGTACCATTTGGGTTGACTAATGCACCATCAGTATTCATGAGTTTGATGTAGGGAGTATTCAGGACTTTCTTAGATAAGTTTGTGGTAGTGTTCCTTGATGACATTTTGGTATATTCTAACTCCTTGGAGGAGCATGAGCAGCATTTGAGGCAAGTCTTTGAATGTCTCCGCAGCAACAAGCTATATGCCAATCCTGAAAAATGTGAATTTTTCAAAACTGAAATAAGTTATTTGGGTCACATCATTATAGGAGATGGAATAGCTGTTGATTCTGCTAAGATCAGGGCAATTGTAGAGTGGCCAACTCCTACCAATGTATCTGAAGTATGAATTTTTATGGGTCTAGCTAGCTACTATAGAAGATTTGTGGCTAATTTTTCAAATATAGCCCATTCCATTACTTCTCTCCAGAGAAAGGGTAAGAAATTCATCTAGTCAGATAAATGTGAAGAAGCATTCCAACATCTTAAGGAATGTTTGACTAGTGCACCAATTTTAGTGGTACCTGATCCTTCTAAGGAATTTGTTGTGTGCACCGATGCCTCATTGGATGGTTTAGGGGCTGTCTTGATGCAAGATGGTAGGGTCATTGCTTATGAATCTAGGAAACTAAAGGATCATGAAATTAATTATCCTACTCATGATTTGGAACTCGCAGCAGTGATTCATGCTTTGACCAAATGGCAGCATTTTCTTCTTGGTCAACTTTTTGAGCTTCATACCGATCATAGAAGTCTGCAATATTTGTTCACGCAACCCAATCTTAATGCATGTCAGCGTAGATGGATGGAGTTTTTGTGTGAGTATGACTTTGAAATGAAGTATATTCAGGGTAAAGAAAACAAAGTAGCGGATGCTCTTAGCAGAAGGCATCATGAACTCTCTTCTTTGATTCTCACAATTGACTTGAAAGAGAGAATACTTCTGAATTTGGCTACTGATCCTTGGTACTTAAATGTCAATGCAGTGATTGATAGTGGCAGTGTATTAGAAGGCAGATTTGAGGGTTACTCTATTAGCACTGAAGGACTGATGACTTACCAAGGTAGCATTTATGTGCCAGAAGTCGGGGATCTTCAGAACCTAGTTATGACTGAAGCACATAAGGCACCATATTCAGCACATCCTAGTGTGAAGAAGTTGCATGCTGATCTTAAGCAGCATCACTACTGGCCAGGTATGAAGAGGGATATTGCTGATTTTGTGGCTAGATGCTTGGAGTGTCAGAGAGTAAAAGCTGAATATCAACATCGAGCTGGTTTACTTCAATCTCACAGCGTGCCTGAATGGAAATGGGATACCATATCCATAGATTTCATAGTGGGGTTAACATTATCAGCTAGGCGACATGATGCCATTATGGTTGTTGTTGACCGGTTAACCAAAGTTGCCCATTTTATTCCTATAAGATCCACTTATAATGCTGCATCTGTGGCATGGATTTATGTGGAATAGGTTGTTAAGCTGCATGGGATTCCTAAGAAGATCATATCTGATAGGGATTCAATTTTTACTTCATCTCTGTGGAGGTCTTTGCAGCGTGAATTAGGTACTCAGCTAAACTTTAGTTCAGCATATCATCCCAAAACTGACGGATAGACTGAGCATGTCAATCAGGTTTTGGAAGATATGCTTAGAATGTATGTGATGGATAGGCAAAATAGATGGGAAGAGTACTTGCATCTGGTTGAATTTTCTTACAATAATGGTTACCATAGTTCTATTGGTATGGCTCCTTTCCAGGCTTTGTATGGAAGACCATGTAGAACACCTTTGAGCTGGGACAATCTTGAGGATAGAATTCTTTTAGGTCCCAAGATGCTTCAGGATTTAGAATAGTAGGTTAAGCGCATCAGAGAACACCTATCTACAGCTCAGGACAGGCAGAAAAAGTATGCAGACCTGCATAGGATTGAACGTAAATTTGAAGTTGGGAATAAGGTATTTCTTCGGGTTAGGCCCCGAAAAAGTCCTATTAAGTATGGTAAAGGGTCAAAATTGTCTCCAAGATTTGTGGGACCATTTGAGATCCTAGAATGAGTGGGTATAGTTGCCTATAGACTTGCTTTGCCTCCCAGCCTATCATGAATTCATGATGTATTTCATGTTTCTATCTTAAGGAAGTACATACCTGATATTGCTCACGTTCTAAACTAGAATCATTTATAGGTGGTAGATGGACAACTGATACTGGAGCTAGTACTAATTATTTAGCAAAGAGAGCTAAACCTTAGAGGACGCAAGGTGGAGCAGGTAAAGGTGTTATGGGATCTTAATGATGAGGCTTCTGCAACTTGGGAAGATGCAGGGGTAATGAGAACTGCTCATCCACATTTGTTTTCAGGCTTCCAGGAGTAAGCCTAGGCTGCTGGGGGATGATGTCATGCCCCTGACAGTCTCTGGTTTCACTTATTAATTTTTTGTTCTAATTTGGTGTCTATTTATTAGCTTAGCTCATTCTGGAAGAGTTTTGTTGTTGGATCTTCCTTGAAGATTAATTTTCTGATGTCACTTACCTAAACTTCGCTGAGAGATTAGGTTCATTATAATCTGATTTCTAGAATTAGAACATTCAATTACTATTATTGTTATGTCTGATTAACTGGTGGATTATCAGATGTTATTTTTCTAAATTTTTTTATTTTGGTGAAACCTATACTTGTTTGTTTCTGATAGTGATTATGTTGATGAAATGTTAGTTAAAGATCTATATTTGGTATCAAGTTTTGTTGGTGACTATTTTAATTGGTTTACTTTTCTGTTATTACTTCTGTTATGAGGTTATATCTGCATATGTCAAGTTCATAGTATTGATTTAATGGATAGGATTACTATCCTCATTCTGTTAATAAAATCTTAATTTGAAAGGTGTATATATATGGTATTTATGTATATGTATAATATATTAATTGTTTTATGCTTTACTTAATTCAAAGTTAATGTTAGTAAATCCTAACTATATGTTAGTATCTTTAATTTCAAATGTTAGTAGTTATCATTTTGTTAATTTAGTTAGATGTTAGTAAAATATGGTGAAGGTATGTTAGAGTTATTCAATAACCTAAAGTATACCTAAACACATCTTATACCACTCTCAAGTTTTCCTATCGACCACTAAACTCAATTGCAATATACTCTGCACGACATTGAGTGTAGTCAGCTATTTTAGGCGTAGTGGGCAATTAATTTTGTAGGCATTGGGTTTCAAATTTGGTACACTACAGACAAATGGTAAGCATCGCATGCAAGTAGCATATTCATCTTGTCAAGAGATGAGATTGTAGCTGTTAAACTATTAGTCATTTATTTGGGAAAGACCGCCATTAACTTGGTGAAGGGATTTCAGTTGTTGAAGCTAAGTTTTGCTTCAATTTTTCTGGGTTAACGGTTGGTTATGGAGGCGTATCTCAGTCAATTACCTTGTGATAAAATGACTGGATTATGTAGAGGTTTTTTCACGGCAAGCTTTATCTCTATGATCCAAATCATTTCAGAGATTTTCTACTCTGGGAGTGGGCTAGGACATTTTGGTTTCAGATACCCCGCACGAATACCAAGCAGGGGCAATTTCTGACTCAATCTCTTGCTTATCTTTTATATTTTGTTCTTAAATTTAAGTCTGCAATAATGTATATCATCATTATATGAATGGTCAATGTAAATCTAGAGATTACTTTTAGAATCTTTGGTTATGAATCTCGATCTTGTAGTGTTGATGTTTCTGTTGGGGATTGGTTAAATGTTATGTGTATTCATAGATTAGAAATAAACAGAGATGATGTTTAGGGCATATTCTTAATGTCTAGTGTTCTTGTCTTTGTATTACCCGGTGACATGGTTTACATGGTTTAGAGGGTTTCTCTGAGTCTTGCGATTGTGATGTATCTAATTTGAATACAAGGTAGCTTCGGTTTAATAGCATGGAGTCTTGGGAGTTTTGTATTTATAGATTGGGTCTGTGTTGTACCCACGAGCTTACTAATGTTTGGCCGAGCTTTCGGTCTGGTGAACTTGAGTTTTGAGAATGGAATACTTTGGTAGGAAGTCTAGAATGTGTATAGGATGTTGGGTGTTAAGAATTCATTGTAACAGAGTAATTTTATTTGAGACCACTGTTCTATATGTGTGTTTCTGGGTGCGAATGTTATGTGGTTTTTCTCTGTGGAATAGGGTTTTTATGATAGCTCACATTTCACATAATCTGAAGTATCGATTACTCATATTCTTGCTTCGTAGGTGTCAATAAGGTGGTTCTTGGGTTTTCTTTTCAGTTATCTGGAACATGTGATTTGTCTGTTGATAGTAATCTCAATGCGGTTGTAAGGAAATTGAAGTTGTCGTACTTCTGAAGTTACTATGTTTTGTTCATGGTATTAGAGTTTGATGCTCGCCATGTTGTATTTGAATTTTGTGGAGCTGGTATCTGATGGCAGTAGTGGGTCGGATTTTGAACTTCTTGTTTAGTTGAGTGGTGTCTACTATCGAGGAAAACAGAGTCTTTATTTTTATGACTTTTAAATCTTTCGTATAAAATGTAATGAACTGAAGGTTGGTTTATCAAGGAAAAGTGGATAGTTTATTATCTATCATCAAATAGTAGATGTCTTTTATTGTATTCTTCAATATTTTTGCTTTGTAGCATGGTTGTTGTCATATGCGATAGTAATATATGTTTATTTGAAGTATTCGAAAGTCATTTTGTGTAAATTGGAATACCAAAAGGTTACCAGCCTGTAAACTAAGATGATAGTGTATTAGAATGTTATAACAGAGTCAATTTTGAATATCAGTTATGGGAAGTTTGAGTCAATGAAAACGGCTAAGGATTATGCGATTAGATGATTGTCTGTTAAAGGTCGAAGGCAGTAAATGGATTTTTGAGTTCGTTTTGAAATTGTCTTTAATGTAGTCGACTGTTCTATTCTATTATTGTATACTAATGTGATTGAAGGTATAATATTAAATGACTATTTTGGAAGTTCTGTAAATAGATGTAATTCTGTAAAAACCAAAATGATGGATTTGATTCTCAATGTATATCTTTGGGCTTGGAGTTGCTATAAATTTTTAGAATTAGAATTTTTTTTTTATCTTATGCCACTGTTAGTAAATAAATGTGGAAAATTTACTTGTCACTCCGAAATGTTATTAATAAGAGTATACAATTATATATCTGTTGGAATATGTAGATGCATACTCGAGCCATGGTGTATGCATGTACATACATCAACACGTATATAAGAGTATGATCTTATAAATAACAGAATAGGATGTTAAGTAAATATAAATACATTTAATTGGTTATGGCGTATTTATTTGTATATTAAATGCAATGTTTATTGAAATGTTCCAGTAGATATTTGTTTATGATTCGGTTCTATTTAATGGAGTTATTTATATTTTACTATACCATATATAATGCTATTTTAAATGTTAAATGGATTTAATTTGAGATGGTTATGTTGGAATGAGATTGTGGTAAAATAGGAACTTGGATCTATATGGATTTTTGATTGCTGATTCAATTTCATTATTGATGCAATAGAAATGGAGATATAGTTGAAAATGAGAAATACAGTTTATTTTATTTCAATTATTAAATGCTAGTACAAGTGTTTTGAGATAATGCAAGTGTGATCCTTAGATTGGGTGGCTGACACTAGTCTAGTACCTTGTGGTAATAGAATTTCTATCGGTTGCGACTGACACTAGTCTATATCCTTATGGGAAAGAATTTCTGTCAGTTATTTAATTAAGTTATAATTATAAATTTATGGGTTATGGGATTTCATCTAACAAGATAAAACATTATAGTTTCATCATAAATAATGGATTACTACGAGGTTTCCTCACGGATACATAGTGTAGATTCTTATGTGGACACCTAGGAACTATTGGATCATTACCTTGTCATTTTCTTTGCGAGTTTATTTCTGTTGGAAAAGAAATGCAGTGCTTGCGGATTTCAGTGTTAAAATAATGGAATCATGTTATTAAATTTCAGTAACATATGTATTTTATCTGCATGGATAATAGGTTATTCTAATTTTATTATGGTTGCAGATTTCTAGAAGTACTCCGTTATCTTAATTAATGTGATTGAGCCCTGTTTGCATCTGTGTTTGTGTTTACTCTTGACTTTCAGGTTTAAATGGATAAATCAATGAGTTTGGGCTAGTGGTTAGCTGCTGTTAAGATTTATGGAAGGCAGATCATTTCTTGTTTATTAGTTATCAGATCTATTCATAGAATGTAAAAGGCTTAGAAGAAATATGTATTAGAAAATAAGTCTTTGAATAAAGAGTATTCTTATTTACTCTTATGTAACTCAATTTGGAAATTGTAAAGCTCTTAGAAGCAGTTACTATGTACTTTTGTTCTGCTTTGGAGTATTAAAACAAAAAAAAAATTATCATGCTTTTGTGGTTGTGTACGGCTGGATCTTCATGGTTTTATCTTTTAGTTTATTATGGGTTGTTACAATACTGCCTTGATTAAAGGATTTATCAATGACTGTTAGGTCAACCTTGATTAAAGGATTTTGACTATTACAATGGTTAGAAAGTAGTAGTAGTTTCTAATCTATAAAATATACAACTCACTTTGTAGATATCAAATTCAATTCACACATATATGCTAATTTACTGAATGAGTACCATTTCCATCTCCATCACTAATCTACTCAGAATTCATTTCAATCAATCACTACTCTAATCTTCACCTTCAGCCTTCTTCTTAGACTTATCAGTCAATAACATCAACATCACCATCATACTCTATAACCTCACCATTAGGTTTCCTTTATACCTCTCCAGAAAGGTAGATCTATCTTTTGCCTCTTAATCTCCTCCATAGATCTTAGGTTAGGTTAGATCTAATGAATCCTTCCAACATTTAAGTCATTCATACATCCTTCTAGAAACATCTTCATTCTCCTCATTGAAATCATAATAAAATGATTTACCATGCATTAAATTATCCAGACAATTAATTAATAAAGTCAACACAATTTACATAACCCAAGAATTCAACTGTGTCAACTGGAAATCTGAATTCATTATCCAAATGTAAATTGTTGATGGTCGGTCAATATTGTGTTCATCTCCTCGGTCATCTCTACAAACTGTCTTCCTTGGCTAACACTATTTTGCTCGTTAATTTCCTATCACTCGACATAAAATGATGTTTGGTCAACACTAGATTTACTGGGCATATACTGGCACTCATTCAACAATAACATCACTCGGCTTAAACTAGATTTCTTCACTTTTTCTTGATTAAGCCTACTTCTTCATTTTTTCTTCTTTCTTAGATAAACAATACATTATCTTATCATAGTGCCAAATAATCAAGTACTCATTGAAGTATCAAATAACTCAACTTTTCCTTAGGTGCTATTATTATCTCCCTTTCCCTATTCATTTTCATCAAACAATAGATATAATATTTTCTTAGATAGAAATTGTCTTACTAGTTAAGGTTTGACAACAATGACAATACAAAAATTGTTTCAATTGCATTTTCCAACAACTGTAACCTCAATATTAGGTTTTCCTTTATACCTCTTCAATTAGGTAGATCCATCTTTTTCCACTTAATCTCCTCCAGAGATCTTAGTTTTAGGTCATATTCATCAAATCCTTGGACATCATTTAAATTCTTCATCCTTCCTTCTACATACATCTTCAAACTTCTCATTGAATCCATAATAAAATGATTTACCATGCATTAAATTATCCATAAAATTGATTAATAAAGTCAACACAATTTACATATCCCAAGAATTCAACTATGTTGGCTAGGAATCTCAATTATTTCTCCAAATGGAAATTACTGACACTCGGTCAATACTATTTTCATCTCCTCGGTCATCATTGTGTAACTCGACCATCTCTACAAACTGTCTTCCTCGGCTAACATTGTCTTTCTCAGTAATTTCCTATCTCTCAGTATAAACTGATGTTCAGTCAACACTAAATTTACTCGACATATACTAGCATTCAGTGGACACTAACATCACTCGACTTAAACTAGATTTTTTCACTTTTGCTCGGTTAAGCCTACTTCTCCAGTCTTTCTTCTTACTTAGATAAACAATACATTATCTTATCAATTTTCCAAATAATCAAGTGCCCATTGAGGTATGAAATAACTCAACCTTTCCTTAGGTTCTCTTGTTATCTCCCTTTCCCTAATCCTTTTCATCAATCAATAGATATGGTACTCTCTTAGATAGAAATTGTCTTACTAGTTTAAGGTTTCACATCAATGACAACACAACAATTGTTTCAATTGCAATTTCCAACATACTTGGTGGTGAAGTGTGAAGCTAAAATAAGAAGTGTGAAGGATAAAAATCAAGGTAGAGGATAATAAAAAAAAAATTCAATTTTTTAAAAAGTTGTTAGAATATCTATAACTGAATCTTTTGCAATTATATATTGTGGTGTTATTAACTAGAACTATTTCATGCATAGGAATATGCAACTATATTAGTTCACATTTTTTCTGTAATACCTTTTTATAATCAATATTTTATATTATGTTAGTTATCCCAATCAATATTTATCCTTCTTGCAGTGAGTAAACCAATAGTAAGCCCTTGTAAAAATCACCTTAATTTGTATTACCTTAATTGGTGTTCTATTCATTAGAATTAATTTCTCCATATTTTTTCCCATCTTGGGTTTCCACATTAATTTTGGAGTTGTGGTTTTTTTTATTTGTGTAATTTCATGTTTATATCTATTTTGAGTTTCAGATTACTTTAAGTTTGTACTTGATTAATTAATTTTGAGAAAAAATTTCAAAATAATTGATTCATCACCTCCCCTCTCAGTTATTTGTCTTGTTCAATAGGGTTCTTACTCTCAAGTATGCATAAATGATTAACAACCCATAATAGAGCCAATTCTATGTATATTCATGTATGTTTTTGTAAAATTTGGTTGAGAGTTATATGCTAAATGTAATATTATTAAAAAATGCATTAAAAATTATGAATATTATAAGGTCTGCCCAACTGAGTTTTGCAAAGCCCAAAGTGTATAAGGATTTATTCACTTTCTAAGAAAATTTTTTTTATTGGCCATTGATTTAATATACATGTTGATAGGAGAAGGTAAATATTTAGGTTTATCTTAAACATCAATTGGAGGAGCCAACAAATTGGTGACTCTACTAGGGATAGAGAAGTAAAAAACATACTATCTTAGAATCTATGGTATTATTTATTAACTTTTTATCCAGTTAAGTTAGCCCATCTGAGTCACTAAAAAACTAGTGACACTCCTCAAGAGTTAATGCCAAGCCTATTTAAGGAGATTCAATAATATTGTGTGTTCTAAAAATTTGTTTCGGAACATTAAATATTCAAATCTAGAGACTTTGTTCCATCAAATTTAAAATATTTTTGTGTGACTTTTCTGGTTTTGAGAAAATCTAGACTGAATGTGTCTCAAATTAATTCCAATGGTTAAAAAATTTCTTCTATAAGGAGGTGGCAACTCTGAATGAAGAACTTAATGGAGATACAAGGAAGATCTCAAATATATGAGATTATGAATCAATAAAGAAGATGAACAACTGCTACAATACTCCATGTATGAACCTCAAAAATTTCATGAGGGTATCAAATGTTCCCTTCAAGTGAGTTAAGCACTAAGTCAAGGAAAGAATAGAAATAGATATTTCATACTCCTCTATAGTCTATAGTAATTTGCATTCTTTGTATTAAAGAGAGGAAGTATGTATGCTACATTATTTCATGTTCATTGAAATATATTTTAGCATTTGTTGTAGAAGTCGAGTATTATGTGCCATATAAGATTTATTGATGTAAAAGAAGATTTGTAAGAGGAATAGTTTAAAAACATTTAATGCATGTATCCCTATATGGTCCCTAGTGAAACCATGATTTGTAATCAGTCACCATTATATTATTTGATAAGATATGTTATTATTAGAGGATATAGAGCTCTAAATTTTAGTGGCATTCATGGTTACCCAAACCTTATTTCGCTTAAGATTATATAAGGACTATAAATTTTGTGATATGAAAGGAGAATTAACTGAAAAATATATGAAAAAATTCATTAAGTTAATAGAGAACTATGAATTTGATCACAGTGACAACATTATGAGGTTTTTTGTACAATTATTTATAGATGAAGCTATAGAATGGTTTTTAAATCTATTCCCATATTAAAATAACTCTTGGAAGGAGTTTAAATTAGAATTTAATGAATATTTTATTGATTCAGTTAGTGAGTCTACCTTTCTCACTAGTATCTTTGATATTCACATCAAAGATGATGAGTTAGTCTTAGCCTTCAATCTCAAATTTATCTTGAGCCACTAAAGAGAATTATTGAGAAATGTAGAAGGTGGCCAATTTTTGAATGAATAGGAAATTTGTCATGCCCAACAAAAACACACTAAAAACACACCAATTTTTTTTAAAAGATAAGTTAAGTGTAACTCAAAGTTGCAAAATGACGGGGTAATCTTAGGCAACGATTCTCAAGACATCAATTAAACAACTAGTCAATCAAAGATGGTCTACAAGGTCACTAGGATAACGTCAAAACAAAGGGGACTGCACTAAGACTAAGCACGATATGCCAAGTGGGTTTACAAGCTAGGAGGTCTCGTTAATCGAATAATCGAACAGTTCGAAGTGTTAGCAATCACATAGGTCATAAAGGATTTAAAGAACAATGCTTAGATTATTCCCTAAACAATCATTTTCGATCTTGAGGAGTTAAGTTGTATCCTTCGAGATAAAACAATCTCTTGAATGTCGAGGCATATATTAATAACTATTATTTGTAATATACCATATATGCTAAGTCCTAGGAACCATTGAATGACGTTTATAAATATAAGAGATCAACATGGATAATCTAATTAATCCTCTAAAACATATTTTTAACTATATATATATATATATATATATATATATATATATATATATATATATATATATATATATATATATATATATATATATATATATATATATATATATATATATATATATATATATATATATATATATATATATATATATATATATATATATATATATATATATATATATATATATATATAAAAGAAATTAATAATAATAGTAAGTTAATTAATAGTTATGAATTATTTAATTCTCTACAATATTTCAACTTATTACATTATATGACAAAATTCAAACTCAACTTGTAAAGCCTACTTTATCACCCTATGCCTAACTATAGCCATAATTCATTGATAAAAACAATATCAAATCTTATTATTAAATAAAACAAAATGCTAAGTTTAATTAATATTATTATTCTAAATAACATACCAATCCACATTATATCACATCAAACATCTAATTCTATCTAAACCTATTCTATCTCTAATTCTACCCCTTTACACATGTCATCTCCCTTCATCCAAGGACTAGCTACCTAGAAACTCTCTACACACTTGCCCCAAGATGCATGTCAAATCAACCTGGGCGCACATTTACTAAGGGGTTTGAAAAGCCCACCAAGTGGCGCCACTTTTGGGGAGGATAAAGCAATTTTAAAGAGCATTTGGAATATATTCCAAAAGATGCCCCCTCCAAATCTAAACAAACTCATAAACAAGTCTTTGCTTTCCCCAAAACATGATGGTGCGCCTAACAAGGAAGAGGGTGAGTACTATGTGAATAAAACATGTCAGAAAAGTCTTTTCCTTGGGGGGGGTACGCATGGGGAGAAGGAAATTTCAAATTTTCATTTGTTGATATTGTCATAGCCAAAACCAACGTAGGGGATAATGAGACAAGGAAATTAATTAGAGAATCTACCCTTTGCTCATCACCTGCGCCTAGGAGAGGCTTTTGTGGGGTCCACTACAAGTGGGTGATGAGGTTTAAAGTTTTCTTTTGTAGTAAAGTTTATATTTGTTTCTAATCAGTCATTTAGAATCAGTTTAAAAGGTAGATTAGTGCATTAACCATGATTAGCAATAATGTTAATTAGGAGGAGGAGAATATTCTCTGTGGTAAGAGAATATTTTCCTCCTTCATACAATTTCCAGAGAGCAAAATGCTCTATTAGCTTGATATGAATGCCTTTTTTTGCAAAGAGATTTATATGACAATTTGATTTAAATTTGATAGTATGCCTACATTTAGGTGATGAATTGAATTTATTATGAGCTACTCTCAAGAACTAATAAAACTAATTTCTATTGATGATAAATAACTAATGATTTACACCATCAAAATGACAAAATAAGCTATTCTGTTATGAACAACATGTGCTTTAGAGATTGCTTTCTCCATTGAATTTGACACATTTATAATCCCTATTACATGATCTAACTTATGAAGAACTCTATTTTTTTTTTTTTGTCAAAAGCCCTTATTGAATACAATGCAAATAACATTTAGTAATAAAGGTAATTCACTACTTTCTCATCAACAACTACACCTGATTTAAAACAAGATTTGGAGATGAAATCTTCATTACAAGTTTACAAGTTTATGAACTACTCAAGATCTCCTTTCAAAGATTCACACCCCATACAAAATACTCTCATCAGGAAAATGATAACATTTCAACAACACATATTATAACACAAGATTTGAAGAGTGAATCTCCATTTCAAGGTTCACAAAACTCATGGATATCTCAAGATATCTCTTCAAGGATTCAACACAATTCAAGTTACTCCAATACAAGAATGATACATTTTCAACTCCTCACAAAATTGCATCTCCCTCAAGGAGACTTCATGGCTCCAAATCCTGCAACCAAACACAAGAAACCCAAAACAACCATGGTACTCTCCTCCCTACCATAGGCCCATTACATGGACCACCCCCGAGCAAGGGAAGTTCAAGCCAACGGGTAGACTCACAAACAACATTACATATCCATTCACATATGCATTCTCTCAACACACACACAGCCACAAAGATAAACTTCACATATACACAAGAGAGGCTCTTTAATGAGACTTTCACATACATGGCTTCCATAAGAGGCTCATTCTCAAGCCTTCAACAAGTGAGTGGGTTCTTGCTCAACCCAAAATCAAAACTCAAGTGCAAGTAATAAACACAAACACATGAAGAATCCACAAGCTCAAGAGAGCATGAAATCCACAAAACTACACTACATACACTACCACAAGATGCATAAGCACTCCTCTTATTCATTCCATTCTAAAACCATATTGCATAGGAGAGAAGGATTCACTAACCTTGCTGCAAGTAAAATGCATAATGAATGTGGAGTCCTCTTCTTCTTCAACCAAGCTCTAACTTTCTCCAAACTCCTAGTTGTCTCCAAAGTTGGAGAGTGGGTCCTTGGGGAGCCCAAAGCTAAACCTCCCTCTAAATACCCTCTACACACTCTCCCATGCCCATGGAAGAGTTGGAAGGTTCCTATTGGGTGTTCCATCCAAGGTCTTCCATGAAAACTCTAGAAGGTGAGTGGGAAAGAGTGAATTGTAAGCTTTTGACTCAAGGGTACCTATGTGACTTAGGATTTTCGCCACTTTACAACATGTCACTTTTGGAGGGCTTCCCAAGGTGCTCCTAGGGTGTCCTATGGTCAAAAGGGTCCCTTACCCATAGGTATAACCCATGGACCTTCCTTATTCATGCAAAATATCTCCCTAGGTGCCTATCTGACCCCCTAAAACCTCCCTACAAGGTGAACTTCGAAATTCAAAGTCCAAGAATTGGGACCATCTCATGGGTGCACTTACCAAGCTTATGAAGAAGGTTGGGCCACCTAATACTAGGCTAGGAAGGTGACATGAATTCCTTCCATGTGGATCATTGCCAACACATAAAACATTGCACATGTGTCGATTGACACCTCTACACATTACAATCACACTTGACAATATCTATTAACCAATTTTAATTACATAAAACATCTTACTCCCTAAATACACACAAACCTACATACATTACGAAATGAACATCACAACACAAGAAGGTCCTATATCCCATCGGGACGCGACCTTGGTGTCACAAACAGATGTTGGCTTGACTCCCCCAAAACCATGGTTAGTACCTGCACTCATTAGACAAGCATTAGTAACTCTGGTAATGATAATAACATAATCAAGATGTGCAGAACGACGTCACATTCAATTAACTTCTGAATAGTATATCCTCTATCTATTCATCCATTCATGACACAATAACGCAACATCATCTCCTAAGCTAACAATTCCAAATTGCACAATCATTTCTAAGAAAATATATATTTAATCTCATATTCAAAAGTAATTCTTAACTGCATGTGCATTCTAACATCAATAAATCTAAATCTTGCTTTCCTACATGTTATCTTTTCGAATTAGAAACACATTCATAATTGCCCTAGCTATATAGCTCACATACTAATCACATAATTTTCAACGTGTCTATCATACATAATTAAATAATCCAATTCATCATTTCAATGTCATAGCAATGTCTTGTGATTATAATCAGGATAAAATACCTTAATGTCATTGCTAGAATAAACACACATATAGTCTAGAGTGTACTGAAAACATAATTGAAGAATCATTATAAGGGTCTCAATTCCTTAGTCTGTTGCATAAAAATAAAGTACCATGATGATTCTGAGTAAAGCCCACGTATAAATTTAAGGAAAATTGCAAAAGACAATGAGAATTCTTACCAGAGTGTTTTTACCATGATGCGAAAAATGGAGGGGTCCTACAAAATTTAACCCTAAGAAAATTAACTTCATATGAAAGAAGAGAGTATATATCTAAAGTTGGAACTGACATCGAGAATGAATCTATTATTGTTTCCTTAAATTTTTTGTAATTACATATGATAAACTACAACTGATTGAATATTTGAATGAACTAAAGAAACAGTTATTAGAGATCAGTGAGCTAATAAAATGATATGTAAGATGATTAAACTAGTCAATATGTTGTCATTGATGTCAACTAGTCTTGATAGTACTTATCATGTTAGTTACAAACATTTGAACATTTGTTGAAGGAAGCAAATATGAAGAACTGAGATATCTACATAAGGAAAAGATGGATATGATAGATAAGGATAAGGAAAACATTGGGTAACTTATTGATGAGTCTATGCCTTTATATTGTTAACTTGAGCATGTTGCATTAATCTACTATGAAGAAGAGATTTGAAATTGAACATGTTAATGTGGTCGTTAATTGAAGCCTTTTGTATACACCGAGCCAGTGCAGTGTATATCAACTGGCAGTATTAACCAAGCTAGTTCAACTAGTTATCACCTACGCATTTATATATCAACAGAATATGGATGAAAACATTAAATGCTAAGAATAGCTAGCTGAAATTGATGAGTTGGATATTGGTATGATTTCAAGATTAAGGACGAAGTTTGTTATGAGATCCATGACTGACAAAATTTGGAAAAGATCTAAAGGATGAGATTGAAATGTGTTAATGACACATCTACCGAGGAAGGTTTAAGAGGCAAAATGGACAAAGGAGATTAAGTGGAAAAATCTAGTGGTTGATATGAAAATGGTTTACTTGTCTATATAAGAGATATGAGTTTCATTATTGAAACATGCTAGAAGAAGGAGACTACAGAGAATTCACGTGAAAAACTTATTCATGCATGTCTAATCAGACTAGTTAGTGAAAGAGCTGAGACAACAAAGTTTACCGAGTGTCAAAGAACCATTTACCAAGTGAAAGTAAGTTGAAGAATATTGAGAAAGTGAATTGATTAATTATCAGAGGATTTTTATGCACTTAGCATAGATCTGAATATCTGCAATTGAGTTGTATTTGAATCAGATCATTACTGTATTAGTTTAACCATTGATTCATAAAATCTCTTAACCAAGTGGACTTAACCATCTTATATTATGCTCTATGTCATTTAGAGAATGTACATTATTATCTTGTTGACCCCATAGTGAATGTTGGTCAAAAGTTAATTGTTAGTGATAAATCCTCTAACCATGTCACACCTAACATTGTGTATTGTAACCTTGAATAGGGTTGGCTCTTCATCGAGCTCACTTTAGAAGAGTGAATTATTTTGGATTACTGGTCCCAAGTGGTTTTTTCCTTAACAAGGTTTCCATATTAAACCATTGTGTTATGTGTTATTTGTGATGATTTTTTTGCTATCATATTTTACATACTCCATAGTTGATTTAGTCGGTATTCACATTTGGATAATTACTGGTAATCGATATATAGGACAGATAGATTAATATTTTATGTTACCGAGCTGCATAATTTGTTGGAATTATTTTATAAGGTACATATTTTTATTTGGGACTATAGGATAACTGATCTAACTGATTCACCCCCCTGTCAATTATTCTAACAATTGGTATCAGAGAAAACTAGTTACTTGGAAGAAAGTTTTAAGGACTTGAGCAGAAAGATTACAAGATGTATAAGAGGGAAGTGTTGAAGCTAAACAAAGACAAATTTACTACATGGAAAAGCTAGATGAGACTTCACATAGCTAGAATTAGATAATCTACTATACACTTACTAGACAACAACTACTTACAACTGAATCTTGGTCCTTTGACTCTTGATCAGTTGAGAGACTGTCATGGATAAAATATTACTATGATAGAGATTGTTGTTTCTCTAGCTAATGCTGAATTTGAGGATGTCAAAGATTGCACTACAATGAAGAAAATGTGCAATAAACTTGCTCTAGTTTATGGTGGTGATGTGAATGTGATGAGAGATAGAGCTGAAAGCCTGAGAGGCATATTTGATGACATGAAGATGAAGGAATGAGATAATATTACAGAGTACACAAACCAAATCAAAGAGGTATTTAATGTCATACGAGGAGCTAGTGGTATTATATCTGAGGACATAGTGGTAAGTAAGATACTGAGAACCTTGTTGCCTATCTATGCAATTAGAATATCTTCTATTCATGAAATGAGGTCTGGACCTAATAGCACTCTTACTCTTGATAGTTTGATTGGAAAGTTAACAACTTTTGAGATGAATAATTTTGATAATAGTGTTGTACCTAGTGTTCATTCTTCTTTTATGTCTTCTTTGAAGATTGGGATATCTATCAGTAAGCATAATATAAGGAATGAAAGTGATAGTAATACTGATGATGAGCTTGATGAGCTTGAAGCACTTATGGCCTGAAGACTACATAAAGGTAAAGGTAGATATAAGGGAAAGTTACCTTTACCTTTTTTTAATTGTAAATAAGTTGGCCATATTGCTACAAGATGTCCTAACAGGAAAGATGATGATAAAGGTAAAGACTAATCTGGCGATGGGAAGTATGGAAGAAGAAACAATAAAGGCTACTGAAACCACAATAGAGACAACCGAGATCACAAAGATAAGGGAAAAAGGCATGTTACCTTGCTAAAGAAGATGACTATGACACTGACACTGATGATGATATTGAGGTGGTGTTTGTTGTAATGAAAGATGATTCAAAAGAGGAGGAAAGGTATGTAGAAATAGCACTCATCTCTAAAGTTATTAAGAATGATACTTGGATCATTGATAGTGGTTGTACACATCACATGACTGGTGATGAAGATAATTTTGATCATCTTGAGCATTATAATGGAGTGATAAGTAGGAGATACTTTTCCACAGCAAGTCAAATTGTGATATTGCTATCAGGATTTAACTGTGTAGTTTTTGAGTCAAACTCATTGACCCATAATTCATGAGTAGTGGTTCAACATGAACCCATCTCTCATGAGAATGAATGGAACACTTAACACTCATTGGATCTAGGTGATGCTCATAGAGGTGAAGCATCGTGACTTCCCGAGAGGTCACCCATCCCAGTACTACTCTAGCTCGAGCGCGCTTAACTATGGAGTTTCCTCCATTGTTAGACCCACTCTACTTGCATCCTAATTTGCAAAACCTTCACCAAGTGTTGTGCCTTATGAACCATTCATTAAAAATCCCCTTAAGCCTCATCAATTGATAAGTAGGAGATACTTTTCCACAGCAAGTCAAATTGTGATATTGCTATCAGGATTTAACTGTGTAGTTTTTGAGTCAAACTCATTGACCCATAATTCATGAGTAGTGATTCAACACGAACCCATCTCTCATGATAATGAATGGAACACTTAACACTCATTGGATCTAGGTGATGCTCACAGAGGTGAAGCACCGGGACTTCCTAGGAGGTCACCCATCCTAGTACTACTCTAGCTCGAGCACACTTAACTATGGAGTTTCCTCCATTGTTAAACCCACTCTACTTGCATCCTCATTTGCAAAACCTTCACCAAGTGTTGTGCCTTATGAACCACTCATTAGAAAGCCCCTTAAGCCTCCCGGGAAGTCCTAGTGCTTCACCTCTATGAGCATCACCTAGATCCAATGAGTGTTAAGTGTTCCATTCATTCTCATGAGAGATGGGTTCGTGTTGAACCACTACTCATGAATTATGGGTCAATGAGTTTGACTCAAAAACTACATAGTTAAATCCTGATAGCAATATCACATTATAATGGAGGTTCGGTGAAAATGAGAAATGACACACCTTGCATGGTTAAAGGAAAAGGATCTATTCTATTGAATGATAAAAGTAGATGTGATAATGCATATTGGTTAAAAGGACTTAATTAAAATTTGTTGAGTGTAGCGCAGTTGAATAACTCAGGTCATTGAGTTGCATTTGAGAGAAAGAAGGTGAAAATATATGATGAAAATAGAAATCTTTTCAGAATAGGTGGACAATCAAAAGGTAATTTATTTTATCTTGACAATGTTGAGACTTCTTGTTTACTGGTGAAAAATGAAGATGCATGGTTATGGCATAAGAGGTTATGTCATGTAAATTTTGATAACATGATTAAGATTAGTAGAAAGAGAAAAGTTAGAGGATTGCCTAGTCTAACCAAACTTGATCATGTTATGTGCCATCAATGTCAAAAGGGAAGATGAAAAATATAGTTTTAAAATTAAGGACTACTCATCTAAAGGAATTTTGGAGTTGGTTCACACCAACTTATGTGGTCCCATGAGAACTCAAAGCTAGTATGGTGATAGATACTTTATTCTATCTTTTGATGACTGTTACGTTCTTGAAAGAAAAAGATGAGGCATTCAAATTGTTTAAATGGTGTAATGATGAAGGGTGCTCCTCTTAATACCACAAACACATAACAGAAATAGAGAAACATCAACAATTTGCAAGAACAGAAAATGGGCTTCTTATTATCTCCACAAATGTGGAATTACAAACTTTCAAAATTGCAATATAAAAAGCCACATTGAAATTTCCCTTACAATATGCTATAGGAAAAAGCCTCGAATCATTACCTAGATCTACCCAGAACTATCTCGAACTACCTAAGACAACACTACAGCCTTCCTTATATAGGCAATTTTCCACCACCTAGAAAGGTTCCAAAATTTTAGCCAATAAGGCTGACCAAACTTAGAATTATTTTAATTTTCATTTTATTACATCATTTTCAGCTCAAAACAACTTTTGAAACCCAAACAGAAATTTTGAAGGAAAATCATTTTCCACCATTTCAGGTGGCCCAACTTCCAGAGACCATAAGTCATCACCCGTTGACCTAATTGACTATTATAACCCCATTTCAAAAAGGGCTTGAAGTTATCTACAATGCCTAAATCAAGAAAGCTTCATTTAGCTAAAGTTTTGACCTCATCTGGGGCATCTAAAGCCTTCAAAATTGATCTCAAAGTTTCTGTACCCTACTGCCAATATCAAAAAAATTCAATATCTTCAAAACTACACTTGATGTGCGAATGAAACTTTACTAGCAGGTTGATATGACCAAAATGAACCTCCAGGAAAGAAAATAGACCATTCTGAGCTCGAACGTAAAACTTACTAAAAATAGTAAATTTTCATAAATAGTAGCTCTGCACAAGATAGCCCTTATTGAAAAGAAACCAAAAATATTTTTGGGTGATGCAAGATTGCTCTTACACCCAGGATGCTCCTACATCATGTAAGGATAAAGTTGAAAAAGAAATTGGAAAATAATTGAAATGCTTAAGGTCTGATAGAGGAGGTGAGTTTTTTTTGATGAATTCACTAACTTTTGTAAAGAGAATGGTATAAAAAGGTAGGTTTCTACGCCTAGAACACCACTGCTGAATGTAATTGCTAAAAGGAGAAACTAATCCATTGTTGATTGTGCTAGAACATTGATGATTGAGAAAAATCTTGCACAGATGTACTGGAGAGAGGCATTTAGTGCTGCAGTATATGTCTTGAACTGAGTTCAAAAGACACAAACAAGACACCTTACGAGTTATGGTTTGGATACACACCGAGTGTAATTTATTTCAAAATCTTTGGTATCAAGTGTTATATTCTAAAAGATGACAGGAATGGAAAATTTGACTCTAAAGGTGATGAAGGTTTATTCTTAGGTTATTCTACCAAGAGTAAAGCTTACAAATGTTTCAATAAGGTTACTAATAAGATGATAGAGAGTACTAATGTTAGAGTTGATGAGTTTTCTGAAAAGAATGAAGAAGAAATCATGAAGGAGTCGAAAGATTATGGTAGGTTTACTTATGTTGAAGATCCAGACTATCTACTGAAGCCATAGGCTGAGTCTACTAAGCATCAGGAAAATTCTACCAAGAATCAACAAATGGAAACTGTGAATCAGGAAGAAGCTACCAAGAAGAAAAATTTACCTGAATTGAATGATGAGAAGAGGAGAGATCAAGTTCTCACAATATTTGTTAGAAGACATCATCCTCAGAACCAAATCATTAGAGATAAGCAAGTTGGCATGATGACCCGAAGTAAGTTAAGGAAAAATACATGCTTAGTTTGTGAGTTTGAACCTAATAATGTTAGGGATGCACTTGAAAATGATGAATGGATCAATGCTATGAATGAGGAAATTAAACAAATTGAGAAGAATAAAACATGGACTTTAGTGCCTAGACCAAAGGATAAAAATGTTATTGGTACTAAGTGGATTTTTAGGAATAAGCTGAATGAAGATGGAGAAGTTAATAGGAATAATGCAAGACTTTTTTGCAAAGGATATGCACAAGAAGAAGGTATTGATTATGGTGAAACCTTTGCACCAATTTCTAGACTAGAAGGAGTTTGCATATTACTTGATTATGTTGCACATAAGGGATTTAAGGTATATCAAATGGATGTGAAATTAAGGTTTCTGAATGGAATTCTTGAGGAGGAGGTCTACATAGAACAACTGGATGGGTTTGTTGATCAAAATCATAAAGACATGGTATGTAGATTTCACAAAGCCTTGTATGGATTAAAGAAAGCATGGAGGGCATGGTATGAAATATTACATGCTTATTTTATAAGTATTGGTTTTGTATCTTGAACTAGTGAAAATGCTAATTTGTACATGAAAGGAGGATCTAATGATAATATTTTGATTGTTGAGATATTTTTTGATGATATAATCTTTGGAGGACAAGATCTAATTTGCAAATCTTTTGTAGATGACATGAGAAAGGAATTTGCAATGTCTATGTTTGGAGAGGTTAAATTCTTTCTAGGTTTGTAGGTTATACAATAGAAAGGTGGGATTTTCGTCACTCAATCAAAATACATTAAAGAAGTATTGAAAACTTTTGGCATGTAGGATGCTAAACAAATGGGAACACCAATGGTAACTGGTTGTAAATTGACAAAAGATGATGAATCTAGAGAAGTCAGACTCTGTACAGATCTATGATTGGTAAACTGATGTATGGTGTACACATTAGGCCTGATATTGCACATGCAGTGGGGATTGTGGCTAGATTTTCTACCAATCCTAAAGAATCTTGAGATACTTGAAGAAAATAGAAGGCTATGGATTATGGTATGCATTTGAAGGAAATTTTGAACTTAGAGTTTACACCGATGCAGATTGGGATAGAAACATAGATGACCGGAAGAGCACAACCGGTGGAGCATTCTTTCTAGGGGAAAGGCTTGTAACTTGGACTAGCAAGAAACAAGAATACATTTCTCAGTCCACTATTGAAGTAGAGTATGTTGTTGCTACTAGAAATTGTTCAAATATAGCTTGGATTAGACAAGTGTTGGAAGGAATGAATAAGGTAATCACTGACCCGATGATTATATATTGTGACAACACTAGTGCTATAAATATTTCTAAGAATCCTGTGATGCATTTGAAGACAAAGCACATATCCATTAAGTATCACTACTTGAGAGAACAAGTTCAAGAGAAGCAAGTGAAACTGGAATTTGTAAGATCTAAGGAACAACTTGTCGATATCTTTACTAAACCATTACTGAAGGACACATTTGAGTATTTGAGGACTAGACTTGGGGTCCGTCCCCTATATATCGGTCACTAAGGTGATCTGGAGGTTGCATTAACCTATACTTATCAGACGATCATTCATGTTGATACACATAGCTCACACTTTTTATTTTGTCTAAGGTTGTGAAAGATTGTAGAAGCTAGAATATAAATTTGTTTATCTATACACCGAAGGTACATGATATGAACCGAACAATAGAGAATTCCTTGGCTGCTACAGAGTTGTTTGTATATTTTCTTTGGCATTTTTCTCAAAGGGAGAGAGACTGAATATGAAAAGGAAATTAGTTATCGAGAACACAGAGAAAGGGAGAGACATATTTTTTGCTGAGAACAAAGGGAATCTGAGAACTGAAAAGATCAAATCCATAGGGATTCTACACTTGTAATGCTATTATGCTTTGTAGGGATTAAACATATTAAATTTGAGCTTACCAAGCTACAACATTTTCTTACATAGTTGTATAATACATGTTTGGTATGTGCATGGCATATTTTCATATTGGTTATGTTGCCATCAATGCCAAAGGGAGAGATTGATGAAATACAACTAGTTGAATATTTGAATGAACTAAAGAAACATTGATTAGAGATCACTGAGCTACTAAAATGATATGTAAGATGATTAAATTAGTCAATATGTTGTCATTGATATCAACTAGTCTTGATATTACTTATCATGTTAGTTACAAACATCTTGTTGGAAACTGCAATTGAAGAAATTGTTGTATTGTCATTGATGTCAAACCTTAACTGGCAAGAATGTTGCTATTTAAGAAAGTACTATATCTATTTGAGTGTTGCTAACAAGATAGGCAAGGTTGGTAACAATAGCACCTAAGAAAAGGTTGAGTTATCTTGATACTTCAATGAGTACTTGATTATGTGGCACAATGATAAGATAATGTATTGTTTATCTAAGTAAGAATGAAGACTAAACTGGTAGACTTAACTGAGCAGAAGTGAAGAAATCTAGTTTAAGCCAAGTGTTGTTAGTGTTGACTGAGCTAGTATATGCCAAGTAAATTTAGTGTTGACCGAACACCAATTAATTTCCAAGGAAGACAGTGTTAGCCGAGGAAACAGTGTATGTGGTGACCGATCTTTCTAGTGAAGACCGAGAAGTTGAACACAGTATTGACTGAGCTTCAGTATTTTGCATTTGAGGAAGAATTCAGATTGCCAGCCGACATCATTGAATTCTTGGATTATGTAAAATGTGTTGAATTTATTTATTGATTGTATGAAAGCATTTAATGCATTGTAAAATGTTTTATTGTAAATCTATTAAGAGATTCAAGATATTTCTAGAAGGATAGTTGAAGAACATAATGTAGGATGAATTCAATGAATCTGACCTAACCCTAAGATCTACAAAGAAGATTAAGTGGAAAAAGATGTATTTACCTAATAGAGGAAGTATTAAGGAAACCTAAGCTAGAGGTTGGTGATAGAGAAGAAGTGGATGCTGGAAGTATTGTTGATGTTATTGGTTGTCTAAGCAGAGAAGGTTGAAGGAGAAGTGTTGTGATTGCTTGAAGAGAGTTCCTAGCAGATTAGTGATGGAGATGGAAAAGGTTCACTGTCAATAAGCTAGCATATGTGTATGGAATTAGATATGATATTTGCAAAGTGAGTTGTATGTTTTTCAGATCAATACTACTACTACTTTCTAAGCATTGTAACAGTCAAAATCATTTTAACAAAGGTTGACCTAACAGTCATAGGTATAAATCCTTTGAACAAGGTTGCATTCTAATGGAGTGTATGTAAGTCCAATAACAAGGTGCGCTTTTAACAGAGTGGTTTAAATCCTTTAACCGGGTCACACCTAACAGTGTGTTTGTAACCTTTGACAGAGTTGGCTTTTCATAGAGCTCACTTCAGAAGATTGAACATAATAGTAACATGTTACAAAGTGGTTTTTCCCTAATTGGGTTTCCACTATAAATCCTAGTGTTGATACTTGTGTGAATGTTTTGGTTTGAACATTTATGTGTTTTACAAGTTAGATGCTATTGGGTAAGTGGACTACACTGTTATATGTTTCTATTATGCAATCAATAATGACCGAGTAGCTGTTGGTTATTAGATCTTATTTGTTAAAGAGTATTAAAGTTTGTTTTATACATTTGGACACGAGAACAACTGATTCACCCCCCCTCTCTATTGTTCTAAATCATATTAATAATTGGTATTAGAGCTATTCGTGCTTACAAAGAACAAGTTTGAAGGTACTTTAAGCAAATGATCAAGATGTATAAGAAGGAGGTACCAAAGCTAAATAAGGAAAAATTTCATGCATGGGAAAGCTTGATGAAGCTGCATCTAGCGGGTATTGGTGATTCTACAAAGTATTACATTGATCATGACTATGCCACACCTATTGCACCTTTGACTACCGAGGAAATGAAAGCTAAACAAGAGCCCAACCAATCAATGTTGGAGATTGTGTCTACCCTAAGTTATCCATAATTTGAAGACATGCAAGAATTTAGTACTGCAAAGCAAATGTGGGACACCCTTCCAAACATTTATGGTGGTGACATAAATTTGTTGAGAGCTAAAGCCGAGAGCCTAAGAGATAAATTTGATGAAATGAGAATGTAAGAAGTGAGAATATTGCACAATATTGTGGTAGAATAAATGTTGTAAATGCTATTAGAGGAGAAAATGGAACTATTGAGGATGAAACTATAATAGGAAAAGTATTGAGAACTCTGCATCCTATCTATGCAATCAAAATTTCTACAATTCAAGAATCTAGATGTAACTCTACTAATGCTCTTACTTTGGAAAGTTTGGTTGGTAAGCTTACTTCTTTTGAACTTTATAACTATGATAACTTCACTGTTGGTAATATTGAATCTTCTTTTAAGTCACAAATGGTTCTGAGTAAGTCAAAGAAGGAAAAGAAAGATGCATCAGTGAAAGTCAAAGTCAAAGTCAAAGTGACATTGACACATCTAATGAAGAACTTGAGGATCTAGAAGCTCTTATGGCTAGAAGACTGAAAAGGGGGAAAGGAAGGTACAAAGGTAGACTCCCTATTATATGTTTTTCATGTAATAAAGTTGGTCATATAGCTACTAGATGTCCTGATAGGGATAATAAGGATGAAGAAAGGGACAACAAGCATAAAGACAAAAGAGAAGATAGAGGTTACCAAAGATACAAGGACTACAAAGGAAAAGGTAAGAAATCCTGTTACATTTCCAAAGAAGAGACTGACACTGATAGTGATGATTTTGAAATTGAGGTTGTCTATGTTGCAATGAAAGATGAATCTGATGAGGATGAGAAAACTACATTGATATCTTATGTGAACAAAAATGATAAATAGATTATTGATAGTGGTTGTTCACATCATATGACTAGAGATAAGAGTAAGTTTGATACCTTAGATCATTATAAAGGTAGGAGTGTAAAATTTGGAAATGATGCACCATGTCCTATTAGAGGAAAATGATTAATTAAGTTGACTGATAAGATTACTTATGAAAATGCTTATTGGGTTGAGGTTCTTAACTATAATCTATTGAGTGTTGCATAGCTTAATAGCACTAGCTACCGAGTGGAATTTCATCACAGAAAGGCCAAAATATTTGATGTCACTGGTGAACTGATTGGAAGTGGAGAACATACAAGAGGTAATTTGTTCTATCTAGACCTATCTGAAGAAACATGTATGTTGCACAACTTGATGATATTTGGTTATGGTATAAGTGGCTATGTCATGTTAACTTTGATAATCTAGTAGAGATTAGTAAGAAAAAGAAAGCGAGAGGTCTACCTAGATTGAAGAAACCTAAGAATGTAATGTGCAACGAATGTCAGTTGGGTAAGATGAAAAAGTCTAGTTTCAAGAGATAAAATTTTACTTCTGAGAATGTCTTAGATTTGGTTCATACTGACCTTTGTGGACCGATGGGTGTACCAAGCTATTGTGGTGCTAGATATTTTATCCTATTTGTTGATGATTATACCAGAATGATGCATGCAATTTTCTTAAAGGAAAAATCTTATGCTTTCCAATTTTTTAAGTGGTATGTGGCTAAGGTTGAAAAAGAGATAGGTAAGAACCTAAAGTGTCTGAGATCTGACTGAGGTGGAGAATTTACATCAAATGAATTTAATCTATTTTTCAATGATAGAGGGATCAAAAGATAGATGTCTATACCTAGAACTCCTCCACAGAATGGTATAGTAGAGAGAAGGAACAAATCTATCTTGGATTGTGGAAGGACATTAATGATTGAAAAGAATGTTGCACAGAAGTATTGGAAAGAAGTTTTAAGTATAGTTGTTTATACTCTTAACCAAGTATAGATCAAAAAAGGTACAAATCTTACACCTTATGAATTATGGCATGGGTATGCACCGAATGTAAAGTATTTTAAAAAATTTAGAAGTGCTACAATTAAAGGATAGTAGAAATGGAAAATTTGATGCTAAAAGTGATGAGGGTATATTCCTAGGCTATTCCACAAAAAATAAAGCTTATAAGCATTTGAACTCTAACACTAACAAAATTGTGGAAAGTGTGAATGTCAAATTTGATGAGTATGCAGAGAAAAATGAAGCTGACAGTAATAGAGAACCAAAAGATTATAGAGCTTTTGTGCATATAGAGGAAGAAGAGGCAAGTGACAGACCTAAACCTGATGCTGAGTCTTAGGTAAGAAATGTTGAGCATCAGGATAACAATGTCGAGAGAGAAGAAGAATGTATCGAGCGACAGGAAGAAGTTGTCGAGTATCAAGAAGAGGTTGTCGAGCATTCAGAAGTTAAATCTGACAATCTTGTTCGTGAGCCTGATGAGAAAAATGAAAGGAGAGCATAACCTCTTCTAGCACAATATGTAAGGAGACATCACAAGCCTGAATAGATTATTGGAGATAAAGATACTAGAATTTAGACTAGAAGCAAGGCAAGAGATCTGACATGTTTACTATGAATTTGAGCCTAAGAAAATAAAGGAGGCATTAGTAAATGAAAACTGGATAGAAGAAATGAATTAAGAGATAGACCAGATAGAGAAGAAAGATACCTGGACTCTGGTGCCATGACTAGAAAATAAGAATGTCATTGGGACAAAGTGGGTATTTCGTAATAAGTTGAATGAGCATGGTCAAATAATAAGAAACAAAGCTAGGATGGTATGCAAAGGCTACGCACAAGAAGAAGGAATAGATTATGGGTATACATTTGCCCCTGTGGCAAGATTGGAAGGAGTAAGAACTCTTCTTGCATATGTTGCCTATAAATATTTCAAGGTATACCAAATGGATGTTAATTTTTCATTTTTAAATGCTATATTAAAAGAAGTGTATATTGAACAACCAGAAGGATTTTTTGATCCAAACAGAAGAAACATGGTTTGTAAACTGAACAAAGCACTATATGGACTGAAGCAAGCTCCCAGAGCATGGTATGAGAGATTGCACAACTACCTAATATAGATTGGATTCTCAAAGAAAAATGACACAAGCAATCTATACATGAAAGATGAAGAAGGTAGAGGAATCTTGTTAGCTAAGATCTTTGTAGATGATATTCTATTTGGTGGACAAGATGATTTGTGTAAGAAATTTTCAAATGAAATGCAAACTGAATTTGAAATGAGTATGTTTGGGGAGATCAAATTTTTTGTTGGTTTGCAAGTATATTAGATGGAAAAAGGAATTTTCATCACCCAGTCTAAATATGTTCATGAGATATTGATGTGTATGTGAATTTTGTACCTAGCTGTGGACACAACACTTCAGTAAAACATTAGAGGTTAGCAAAACTGAAATCTATAAGTAATTGAAACTATGCTAACTAGGTGATATACTTCCTTCTAGTAGGTGTGAGTATGATGTTCTCATATTGGAATTGAGATCGGTGACAATGCAACACTTAAATGAAGGATTTGAATGCAAAATATGGAAGACTATATGACTGCAAATTAATCTATATTTTTGGATTTTCTGTGCAATAATATGAAAAACTATATGAAATTAATCTAGAATCAAATTGAATGCAGATTTAATCTAAGAATGATATGAATGAATATGAATGTAAAGCTATGATGTGAAAACTAGGCAATTATGACCAATAATGAAAGATCTCACAAATCGCTTGTCGCAAGTGCTCAATCCTTCATTTGCCAATTCGCCAAAGTAATTGCGCAAATTCGAGTGTTGATAATTATGAAGAGTTGAGCCTTGTTTTTATAGAAATCCAGGGCTTGAGGATGAATTGATAAAATCCATAAATCACTCTTGATAAACTCAAGTTGATTTTTAAGTTAACAAGAAATTAGAGATAATTAACTCACAAAAATATGCAAAAGCGGGGTTTAACTCAAAATAGAGTTTAGATCAAATTTCAACTCATCATCAGATGTTGAGTTTCAATTTAAAATTGATTGGTAATTTCTAGTTGTCTTCTTTTCTGATTGTGCATGATTTATTTATAAGTTAATTTTAGAAATAAAGTGATTTATTCTCAACTTAACTAATTTTTTAAATTAAAATAATTGATTTATGGTTTAATCAATTATTAAATCAAACTTTTATTCAAAAACTATATTATTAAATATTGACAACTGACTTTAATTAATTAAATAGGAATTTAATCAATTAGTCATAAGATTTTTTGATTTATTGTCAAAATTAAAAAATATAATTTAGGAATAAATATAATTAAATTTAATTAAATAATTAAGTGGTAGTATTAAATCTAATTAATTAAATATTTAGAATATTCAATTAATCAAACTTTAGGATAAATAATATTTATCTCCAAATAATTATGAAATTAAAGATAATTAGGATAATATAGGAATATTGCTAGGAATATTCCCCGATGCAGAATTTAGGATAATCAATTAAATTTGATAATGTGAAAATGTGCCTTAGGTTAGGACTTTGATGTTGATTTCATTCGAATTGTTGATGTAGGAGGTTAATGAACCTATAGCCCATTTTTGGGGTATTTCATTTTTCCCCTCTTTGAATTACTATGCAAAGTGTAGTGGTTCAAAGAATAGTCTGTGTATGATAAAGATGTATGAGATTGAAATTGATTTGAAAGATTAACCAATTCTGAGATAAAAATCGATTGAAATATTTAAAGATTCAAAATTTAAGATTTAGGTCCTGAATGACCAGAGATAATGTTAACTATAGCAACAATGAACCAATGATTACGAAAAAGTGCCAAAACACCTAATTTTGAACCTTATGATTGCGAAGAAGTGAGTGACTGATTCCAGACCTGAATGTCCTTGTATGAATCATATTGGTATCACATCCTGAACCCATCAGTTATGAAGAACCAAGGAAATAACACTAATGGACCGTTGGTTACAAAAAGTTGATACAGTTTACAAGATAGATTTAGGATACCAGATTGATATGGATCTTGATGAATCTGATATGCCCCGAGAGATAATATATTTTCCCCAAGCAATGAGGAGTTTAGATGAATCAGCAACTAGATGTGGTTGTTGTCTTCATTACTAAGAAAGATTTGATTTTCAAATAGATTGATAGACTTTGAATGATGTGTAATACCATGCCCCCTTCGGGATAAAAATTGAAATCTGACAAGAAAAGTCAGTGTTGAATGGTTTAGAAGCATGTTAATTGATTTGAGAAGTGGTTGTGTACATCTGAGAACACGTTCTACATCATTTAGAGGTCCTGGAGACCAAGTTTGACTAGATTTGACCATGAGTTGACCATGGGTGACCAAGTTGAAATTTCCATAGTTTGATGTGAGATAATCAATTAAGTTGAATTTTGGATTTTTGTGATGATTGAAGGTCGATTATGCAAGCAGTTTGCAATATAAATGATCTCATATTTTGATTTTAATCCTGAAAAGGATTCTACTTTTTGTTTCATTGGAGGGACCTTCATAAAATGCTCAGTCTTTGTGTCATGTTTAGCATCTTTGGTTTTGAAGAATTGTAAGTGTTCAAGCAATTTGTGAGATCATGCAAAGTGCAAAATGAAATGCAGAATGAAATGCAAACCTAGGACCTACGACCTAGTCACTAATCATGGGTTGATTTGTTATCATCATTGAAATTTTTAGGTAAACAAATAAATCAATACAACATCCACTAGTTAGGAAACTATAGACATATGAATATTGATTTGTATGTGCAAGAATTAATACAACACCCACTGGCTAGACAACCTTGGATATATGAATATTGATTTTATTTTCAGAATGTCAGATTAGATATAAGCACCAAGGCACAAATGCCAGAATGACCTGAATATCATGTCCATTTTGATATAGCAATTTGTATAAGCATCAAAACATAAATGTCGTGATGACTTGAATATGACTTGCATTCAAACACATCAAATAGTCAAGAGATCATACTAAATCTAGTGTGAATTACCTGTAGTGACCCTTTATCATTCACATCCTTAGCCAAGATCATGTTTCATAGTAGGAGAAAGAACTCACTCAAAAAGATAATAGAACTTCTTTGAATTTTCTAGGTATCAATGGTCAAGGTACTCATGGTCATCCAATATGAGATGGACACTCTTACAAATAGACACCATTTCAATCCAAAATTTCCAAAGATGTTATATTTTCACATACAAGCAGAAGACAAAGAAAAGATTATGCCCCAAGTCATCACTCTGTAAATCCTATAAAGGACATCATCAAAGAGCTCAAAGGACATAGTATGCAAAAATCTCAATGTGAATCAGTAAGCATACAAGGAGATAAAAGTATGTAAAAAGCATAGATTATTTTCCATTTGTGTTTGATTGCGTTGTTGTAGATGCAAAATCCTTTCTGGAGAGGAGACTGACTGACTGCTTAAATAAAGCTTCAAAGGACTCTGACTGGATATGACTCATCTAAGATACACTAGAGGCCATAGGATATGACTGTGATTGCCCCCAAGTTTGAACATTGATAGGATACAAACACTTGAGCTGATTGGTGTACAGACCGACTTATTGAAACAAGGATATATACAGACTAAAGCAGACTGAAAGCTGAGAAAGACCAAGATTGCGCTGATAGATGGAGTGTTTTGAAACAAGTGGCACCCATTTTCTGGGTTTTCACCATCTTAGCTGAGATTCTATTTTTGCTACCAAGGCGCCTGTTTCCAAGTTTTCACCAAGGCACTTTTTCTTTTTCTCATTTTTTTTATTTTTCATTTTTCCAATTTTTTTGATATTTTTGGTATTTTTTTATTTTTTGTGAATCATCAAGGCGCCTATTGGTAGGTTTTCACCAAGATGTTCATTTTTTCAGGACTTTTTCAGATGTTTAAGATTTTTTCAAGACATTTTACCATAGATTGAATGCCTTAGGCATAGAATTTCTTCAAAAAGAGAATGTTGATTGGTTCTCGGAGCTGTTCTCCTTCAGCCATTGAGAGTTGATAGGCTCTAGAGCCAAAAGTAGTAGTGATAATAGAGGGACTCAGCCAGTTGGGTTCAAACTTCCCCTTGCATTCTCGATGTGATTGATTTTAAGGATTCTCTCTCAAGACTAGATCACCAACCTGAAATTGTCTATGTCTAACTTTCTTGTTGTAGCCTCTAGAAATTCTTTTCTGATACACTCTGAGATGATCATATGCTTCTTTTCTATGCTCATCTAGTAGTTCAAGTTCTTGCAACCTAGACACTCTGTAGTCATCATCAGTTACTAGACCATGCACTCTGATTCTTAGTGATGGGATTTCAATCTCAATAGGCAATACCGCTTCAGACCCATAAACTAAAGAGAAAGGTGTAGCCCCAGTGGGCATTCTGATACTTGTTCTGTAGGCCTAGAGAGATGGATTGATCATGAGATGTCAGTCCCTTCCAATTTTATTAACTGTACGGTGCAATATTTTCAATAGATTCTTGTTAGAAGCCTTTGCTTGTCCATTCCCTTGAGGATAATAGATAGATGACCAATGTTGTGTAATCTTGAATTTAGCACATAAATCATCTAGATCTTTGTTTTTGAATTGTCCACCATTAACTGTGACTATAGAATGTGGAATACCATACCGGCATATGATGTAGTTCAAGATGAACATAGATATTTGTTTTTTAGTTGCTTGAGTTAAAGGAACTGCTTCTACCCATTTTGTGAAATAATATGTAACTGTGATTATATGGGTATGCCCATTAGATGAAAGAGGATGTATGGATCCTATAAGATCAAATGCCCATTGGTGAAAAGGCCATTGTGTAGTAAAGGGAATTAAATCTCTCCCTAGAGCATGAATTAAGTTACCATGTACTTGGCACTTCTAAGAGTTCTTAGCAAACTTGATTGCATCTTTCTCCATTTTTGGCCAATAGTATCCATCCCTAATAAGTTTTTGGGCTAGTGTTAAACCATTCAAGTGTGACCCACATATAACTTCATGGACTTCCTCAAGTGCACTTTGAGACTCTTCCCATTCTAAACATCTAAGTAGTGTACCATCTAGACTTCATTTGTATAGATTGTGACCAATGATAACATATTGGGAGGCATTTCGGATAAGGTATCTCTTTTCATGGAGGTTAAAGGTATCGGGAATGATTTGGTCTTTGAGATGGGAGAATAGGTTTTTATATATAGATGAATCATGACCTACAACAATGCAAATCATGTGGGTTTCAGGGGAATCATATGCAAGATAAGATAGTGCTTCCATCAGGAACTCATAGTGTAACTCATGTTTAGGCTGCTATAATAAAGTAGATAGCGTTGCCATTGCATCGGCAACCCTGTTCTCTATTCTAGGAATTTTCTCAAATGTGATAGATATGAAATATTTCTTTAGATCATCTACCATTCTTTTTTATGGAATGATTTTTTCATCTTTCATTTGATACACATCATTGAATTGATGGATTACAAGTTGTGAGTCTCCATGAATGTGCAATTCTGTTACTCTCCACTCAATTGCTATTTTCATACCATTTAAAAGGGCTTCATATTTAGAAATATTGTTTGTATAAGGAAATTTGATTCTAAATGCCTTAGGAATGGAGTATCCTTGAGGAGTGATAAACAAGATGCTTGCTCCAGATCCATTCTATGTATAGGAGCCATCAAAGAACAATTGCCATTCTCTAGAAGAAAGATTCATGATAAAGGAATCCAAGAATTCCATTTGCATTGGTGTGTCATCAAACAAAGGTGCATCTGCTAACTAATCAGCAATAACTTGGTCTTTAATAGCTTTTCCTTCAACATATTCAATGTCAAATTCACTTAAGAGCATGACCTATTTAGCTAATCTACCCGTGAGGGTAGCTTTGCTTAGTAGGTACTTTAGTGGATCAATCTTAGCTACTAAATGCATGGTATGAGACAACATATAATGTCTCAATTTTGTGATGCAAAGATCATAGCTAGACAAGCCTTTTCAATCATAGAATAGTTCTTTTCATATGCCACCAATGTTCTACTGACATAGTATATAGCTCTTTCCTTCTTGTTCTCATCATGTTGTGCAAGCAATGCACCCAGTGATGTATATGTAGTGGAGACATATAAGGTCAAAGGCTTCCATTGAATAGGAGGCATCAAGATAGGAGGATTTGATAGATATTTCTTGATATGATTAAAGTTATTTTCACATTCCTAATTCCATGCAAAGATCACACCTTTATGTAATGTCTTTGTAAAAGGTTGTGATATGTCCGCTAGCTGTGATATGAAGCATCTGATGGATTGAACTCTCCCTTGCAATGTTCTCATTTGACTGATGTTCTTTGGGGGTTGCATCTCCATTATATCCTTTACTTTCGCTGGATCAACTTCAATTCCCTTCTTTGAAACTATGTATCCTAAGAGCTTTCCAGAAGTGACACCAAAAGAACACTTCTTAGGATTTAGTCTGAGACTAAATTTTTCCATTCTATCTAGTATCTTGCTCAAGTCATTTAGATGTTCAACTCTAATCATAGATTTTGCTAAAGTATCATCAACATAATCATCCATAGTTTGATGCATCATGTCATGAAAAATAGATGGCATAGCTCTTTGATAGGTAGCACCAGCATTCTTAAGCCCAAATGGCATGACATTCCAACATAAGGTACCTCACGCACATGTGAAAGCAATTTTCTCTTGATCCTCTGGAGCAAGTTTTATTTGATTATATCCAGAAAAACCATCCATTAAAGAATACATCTCAAAGCCCGTAGTCATGTCCACTATCATATCAATGTTAGGTAGTGGAAAATCATCCTTAGGGCATTCTTTGTTTACATCTCTAAAATATGTGCATACTCTTATAGATTTATCTAGTTTAGAAATAGGTACAATATTAGAGATCCATTCAGCATAGTCAATAACTCGGATGAATCCAGCTTTTAGTAGCTTCTCTAATTCAGCTTTTACCAAGAGTGCAACATGTGGATGCATCTTTCTCAATTTTTGCTTAACAGGTTTCACTCTAGGAGCAATAGATAAATGGTGCATTATGAGATCAGGATCCAACCCTGGCATATATGAATATTTCCATGCAAAGTTGATCTTCTTTTCTATTAGGAATGTAGTAAATTTTTTCTTTTCTTCTTCTGATAAGGATTGTGCTACATGGATCAACTATGGTTCCTCTGTTGTTCCCAAGTTGATAGACTGAGTGGGCTCAATTAGAACTAGAGATATGTCCTATAAATGACTCGGAAGGACATCAAATATCTCATACTTAGGCACCTCAGAGAGGTTTTCACCTTCGGATACATCTTTTATTTTTACTTTTGTAGGTTCTGAGACTACCACAAAGTGCTTTTCCCCCTTAGAACTCCTTTTTTTTTTTTTATTCTTATTCTTTTAACTAAGATACTTGATGTCTGACTCCATCATGCTGACACTTGGTTCACTAATGGAAGTCTTCATAGGCTCAACTGCATTAAGGTAGCAAGCAAGGGCATAGTCATTGGGAAAGGTATAAATACCTTGGCTCATATTTGTAGAAGTTTGGTTAAGAAGGTCAGGATGTTGGATAGTCAAAGTGGTGAAAGATTGGGAAATAGTGTTTATGGATATGGATCTTTCATCATTGGTCCTAACCCGACGCTTGAGTTCAAAGGTGATATTACAACTTAAGACATTCAATTTGTGAATAGGCTCAATGTCATTGTGGAAGTCCACTTCAGCCATTGGTGGATCAGACTTGATAAGTTCATCATTTCTCTCTAGACTTACATTGGGTTTAGGTGCATGCTGGTGAATAACATCAATATTTTTCTCTTTAATAAGCTCATCTTCTTCTGGAATGGCTCCCCATTCATAGTCATTGGATTCTTCATCTATGCCTCTAGGAAATCTAAGAACATGAGTAAAGTCAGGGTGAATACTCCAAGAAGGGTTACCCTAAGATTCTGATTTGAATTCATACTCATGGGAATCTATTTGAGAATAACTACCACCTTCCTCTTTGTTTGTTTGATTGTCTTCATAATTAGTTGGTTCTTGTGGTGCAACTATCTCTTGTTCTATAGTAGGTTCTTGTGTTTCTACTACATTAATTCTTTTTATTGGATCATCTTCAGCTTCAAGGAGGTCTTTTATTTCTTTAGGCAAATGCTCATAGGGAATGAGATCTTTAGTCGTGTCTAAATCATCACTATCATATTGTTTTGTTATTTCTCCCTTTAGTTGATTTGTTGTGGATGGCTCAATCTATTCTAAGACATGTGGTGAGTTCTTGCTAAGATAGAAAGGCTTATTCTTGTATCCTAGACCTATTGTATTCTTGTTTTCTCTACCACAATGATCAAGAGGTGACATAAGACCTTTACCCTGTAGTCCTAGGGGTCCTTTTCCAGTATATCCCATTTTTGTGATCAATTTGTCTCCTGGGCCATATGAATTAGAAGGGATATTCAGTATTTTAGCATCACATTTTTGAACAACTTGAGATTTAGGTTCATCTTTGTATATCCATGCAAGCATAGCTTCATCTTCTTCAAAATCCTATTTAGATACTTGTTCTACAACAAAATTTCCTTTATGTGCAGCAAGAGGTTCTTTAGATTCTAGTTTGGACTGTTTCAGAGTTTGTCCATAGGACTTAGGTGAGATAGGGAGAGATGTCAAAGATAGGACTGGCTCTATAGTATATTCTCTCATACCATTTTCTTTGATCTTAACTTCTTTAGAAATGTCTTCCATCTTGGATGTTGACGCAACATCTAGCTGCTTAGTGGAAGATTCTCTATTATTAGGAACAAGTTTATCAGCACTCTCCTTCAATGTATTGCAAGTTGTATATAGATTAGCTGGAATCATCACCTCTACTCCTTCATAAGGAAATTTCAAACACTAATGGTAAGTAGAAGGAATAGCTTTCATTTCATGTATCCAGGGTCTTCTTAGAAGGATGTTGTAAGCCAAAGGTAGATCAAGAACTTGACATATAGTATCTCTGATGACAGGACCTGCTTTGATAGGTAAGACAATTGTTCCTTTGGAAGATCTTTCTTTCTCATCATATGCTTTGATAGTTATCTTCTTTCTAGGATCAATAGCCATTTCTGAAAATCCCAATTGTGTAATCAAGCTGAAAGAACAAATGTTTAGACCAGCGCCCCCATCTATCAACACACATTTGACATGATGGTTTTGGATAAAGACTTCAATATGCAAGGGCTGGTTATGTGAATGACTCAAGGAATTATAATCTTCCTCTAAAAAGTAAATATACTGTGGAGATGTAAGATGACCAACCATAGTCTAGAATCTATCTAAATCAAGGTTATCAGCAACATTGGATCCGAGCAGAGCTTTGTCTAGAATGGTTCTATGAGCTGGAGATATCTGAAGCAACTCAAACAAGGAGATTTTTGCATTTGTGTGTTGGAGTTATTGGACAATAATGTATGAAGTAGGCCTTGTTTCTTTAAGATTTGAATATTTAGATGTAGACTTCTATTTAGAAGGAGATGAAAGATTGAAAGGCACCTTAGGGACATTTGATGAATCTGGTATTTGTCCTTGTAGGTGTGCCTGAGCTTGTGATCAAGTAACTGCATTAGTTGATTGATTTTCTCTATCTTTTCTTACAATTGTGATGACATTACAATGCTCAGATAGACATGGTTCAACCATATTGATGATAGCATTGTTTCTAGAGTAGGCATAATTGACTTTACCACCCATATTAGGCTAAGAAAAAGAATCTTCTTTACCATGTTTAGGAAATGGTTTTGTGAATGTTGTATGATCATTATTGCTCTTATGACTGTCAATCATGATGTCTCCATTATCAATTTTGTCTTGTATGACGTGCTTCAAGAAAACATAGTTATTAGTCTTATGACCTTTATTGTGATGGAATTCACAAAAATCATTCTCTCTCCACCATTTCAGTTTAGGTTCAGGATCAAATACTTTTATCTCAGGCAAGTAGATGATTTTTTTTGCCAATAGAGTTTTCATGGCAAATTCTAAGGATTCTCCAAGAGGAGTGAATTTGCAATTAGGATCTGTAGCCCAAGGTTTATAATCAGATGACTTTTTGTTGGACTTAGTTGCTTTAGCTTTGAAAGCTTTGATGGCTTGGGTACCAATAGTGAGATTGAAAGCAGGTGCCTTGGATGGGGCATAGATATTATCAACAACACCATCTATGACAATGCCTTTATTCTTGTTCCAATTTTTGTTCTTGTCCTTAGAACTAGATCCAAATTTATACCTATCCTTTTTAAGTGTGATGTCTCCTTTTTTCACAAGTACTTTCTCAATTTTGATTGCATTATCTACCATCTTATCAAAAGATGTATGATTTTGCATTTTTAAAGGGTAGTTGATTTCTGGAACAAGATTGTTGAAGATTTCTAGCTTCTCAGTTTCTGGAATGGGTCTAGCATATAGAGAAAATTTCTTCCTCCATCTCTTGAGAAATGTCAGGAATGGTTCACCTGGATATTGTTTCAGATTGTAGATGTCGATCATGGTGACCATATGTTGAATATTGTAGGAGTATTGTTGATAGAATAGTTTGATTAACTCCTCAAAAGTTTTGATAGTAGGGGGCATTCTAGAGAACCAATGAATGGCTGACCCTCCTAGAGATCGAGGGAAAAGATGCATTAAGTAAGTTGGTTCATGCATGAACTCCATGGATTGAGTACAAAATTATCTGACATGATCTTGAGGATTAGATTTTCCATCATACTTATCATATTTAGTCATCTCCACCCTTTTAGGGAATGGTGGCATGTACAAGTCTTTATCAAAGGGGAAAGGGCATAGAGACTCCATGGATAACTCTTTAGGTTCCTTTTCTTTTTCAAGTTTGTTAAGTTTTACTTGCATGGCATGCATCTGTTTCATCATAGCTGTGATTGGAGTTTCTTCCTCATGTCTAATGATATCTTCAACATTAAAGTTGGGAGGAAGTTTAGCTCCTTGATGAGCTAACTCTAGAAAATATGCCTCTCTATCTTCTTTCAAGAAATGCCTCATCATTTTCTTGAAGTCATCATCATTTTGATATTGAAAAATTTTAGAAGGTGTAGGTTCTTGATCCACACCATGTTGAGAATAAGGTCCTTGAGACCCGTATTGTGTTCCTCTATGAGACATGTTAGGAATTTTAGGACTCCCTGGGATAGTGTGAGGAGGAGTTTGTTGATTACATCTGTGAGTTGATGGAGGAGGTATATAACTAGTTTTCAATAAAAAATTGCCAAGACCATCATCTTCGTAAAGACTAGAATTATAGAGTTGCTTGAGATTTGGACCTATGTGAGTAGACAAAGTTGCAGTGTTAAGTGCTTCTCCAGATTTCTTATGTGATGAAGCTCGAGTTTCCACCATTAACCTTGGGTGAAGCAAGAGAGCAAGATGAAGACAACTGAAGAATGACTTGATTCAAGAAGATCGAATGATGCAACCTTGTCAAGATTAAATTGATCAAAGATTAGATCAGACGTAAATGAAGAATATTGTGCCACAATAGTGTGGGTAGATGCCCAATAGATGGTGGGCATGAGCTCACAACACTTAGCCATTTTAGTAAGAAGACTAAATTTGAAGATAATTTTGACAAGGTTTTGACACAAGATGAAAAAGACCCAAATCAATAAATCAGAAGACAAAATCAGACTCAAGAGCTCACTTGAGGAAAATGACTGAATTTGTTCTAGTTTTTTCTCTATTCCTGACATAGTGATTTGTTTAACAAATTCTAGAAATAGGCTGTAAAAACTGGGTCTCTGATAATTTTGACAACTTTCTAGAAATTTTTCAAAATTTGTCAAACGAGTTTCCACAGGATCGTACGATAGTGGGTATACTCTGAAACAACAATTGACAGAACTCATACGACAATTGCAAAGCTCGCATGATTGTTGATAGTAGGATTTTGACTTTTTTCTATTGACTGGTGGCAAAACTTGTACAACACTATACAAGCTATCATACGACAATACATGGGTTCTAAAACAACAATTGCCAAAACTCGTACAACTTTCTGACTTTGTGGGATGAATTTTGACTCCAAAAAGGACTTTTACTTCACATTTTGCAAATTTTGGATTTTCAGTTTCAGATTGTTCACAAATTTTTTTGTCCAGGTTTGAAGATTATTCTAGGATCGTTTGTTCTCAGTAACCAAATAGATAAACAAGCATGCAAAATAGCAAGCAAGTGATTCCAAGCACGTTTGAAAACAATGAACAATGGACAAAGCAACCCTACGCATGAACAATCAAGTGACTAAATGTGCTAATCCCTAGGAGTGCTAATTGTGTATGTTCCAAAACAATTTCAATAATGCACATATTCCTAGAAAAATGAAAATTTGGCCTCACTAGAGTTTGTAGTAATGGTCTGAATCTGCAAATTTTGTGATCTCAAGATGGTGAACTCCAATCCAAGTGCATCGAGGTTTTGACACAGTCCAAGAAATTAATCAATTGGGAGCTTCTAGGAAGATCTGAAAGCCCAACAAGAGACCACACCTGTGAAGATTTCCTCCACAAGGACATTTATATAGTGGCTGCTACTACCATGGCAAAGATGGCTATTACTGCTTGAGGTTTCATCCACGTGGTTGACCCAATTAAGAGAATTTCCACTACAGTTAACCCTCTCTAAAGGTGACTCACAAAAGATACCACATGGAGACTGGTTCCAGATTCAAGGATCTAGGTTTTTGATACTACCCAAAAAGGGAGTAGAGCATAGTCCTCTAGCCTTTTCACTTTTAACCAAGACAAAGTAGATAGATTAATCTGACATGCTAAGACTAAGATTATTCCACAAAGATCTATGACATCAATTTCTTATGATCTATCAACCCCTTCGAAGAGAGAATGTATCAATCAAAAGTTGAAGACACACAAATCTAGTAGAATGTAAGACTCTCTTAGTAACCTCCCTACCTACAAGGGGATCCTTTGTCAAGAAGAGCTTCACATGCATGAACAAGTGAAAGAAGCCCACTCTCTCAAGATCATCCACAAATAGTGTTCAGAGGGCCTATTTACTATGTGTAACAGACATGCAAAAAGAAAATCTATGTTCATTTTATAGCCCAAAATGAAGTCTATGATATGAAAGAAAGAAAAGTCACACAAGCTTGACATGTGAGAGTTTGTTTTATGTCCAAATCAAAATGTTATCAGCTTGAGGAGAATACCTAAATTCCTCGCAATGCGCTTAGTATATTTTTACCTATTTTAGAAAATTTTCTCTCATTTTTCCCAATCATTTTCAGCAAATATCAATCAAATATAGAAGATTTCAATTGTTAGAGTTAGCTGTTAGTCCAAATCTGAAAATCAAATATTAAAAACTGCCAAAAATTATGAAACGATAATTGAATTCTGGTGCCAAAACTTGTATGACAGTGGGTTACCTCCTAGACGACAATCAGGAAACTCGTACGATAGTGGGTATCTTCTCATATGACAATAGAACTCCCAAATGACAATGTGTACTTTCTGATACGAGCCTCAATAAAATCAACTGTCATACAAAAGTGGGTACATCCCGATATGACTTTTGTCAGAAAGTCATACAAAAATGTACAGACATAAAATAAAAGATCATAGTTTTAACCAGAAAATGACAAGAAATTGATAGAAATTGAATGGAAACCCATTTCAGGGCCCCACGGTGGGCACCAAAAATGTGTGTTTGAATTTTGTACCTAGTTGTGGACACAACACTTCAATAAAACATTAGAGGTTAGCATTTCTAAAATCTACAAGTAATTGAAACTATGCTAAACAGGTGATTTACTACCTTCTAGTAGGTGCGAGTATGATGTTCTTAGATTGGAATCGAGATTAGTGACTATGCAACACCTAAATGAAGGATTTGAATGAAAAATATGAAAGACTATATGACTGCAAATTATTCTATATTTTTGAATTTTCTGTGCAATAATATGAAAAACTATATGAAATTAATCTAGAATGAACTTGAATGCAGATTTAATCTAAGAATGATATGAATGAATATGAATGTAAAGGTATGATATGAAAACTAGGCAATTATGACCAACAATGAAAGATCTCACAAATCACCTATCGCAAGTGCTGAATCCTACATTTGCCAATTCACTAGAGTAATTGTGCAAATTCAAGTGTTGATAATTATGAAGAGTTGGGCCTTGTTTTTATAGAAATCCAGGGCTTGCGGATGCATTGAGAAAAGCCATAAATCACTCTTGATAAACTCAGGTTGATTTTTGAGTTAACAAGAAATTAGAGATAATTAACTCACAAAAATCATGCAAAAGCGGGGTTTAACTCAAAATAGAATTTAGATCAAATTTCAACTCATCATCAGATGTTGAGTTTCAATTTAAAATTGATTTTCAATTTCTAGTTGCCTACTTTTCTGATTGTGCATGATTTATTTATAAATTAATTTTAGAAATAAAGTGATTTATTCTCAACTTAACTAATTTTTGAAATTAAAACAATTGATTTATGGGTTAATCAATTATTAAATCAAACTTTTATTCAAAAACTATATTATTAAATATTGACAACTAACTTTAATTAATTAAATAGGAATTTAATCAATTAGTCATAAGATTTTTTGATTTTTTGTCAAAATTAAATAATATAATTTAGGAATAAATATAATTAAATTTAATTAAATAATTAAGTGGCACTATTAAATCTAATTAATTAAATATTCAGAATATTTAATTAATCAAACTTTAGGATAAATAAGATTTATCTCCAAATAATTATGAAATTAAAGATAATTAGGATAATATAGGAATATTCCCCGATGCAAAATTTAGGATAATCAATTAAATTCAATAATGTGCAGATGTGCCTTAGGTTAGGACTTTGATGTCAATTTCATTCGAATTGTCGATGTAGGAGGTTAATGAACCTATAGCCCATTTTTGGGGTATTACAACTGAAAAACTTTGGTATAGAATATTCAAGGCCGGTAAGTACTCCCATGGCTACTGGACAGAAGTTGTCTAAAAATGATGATGATGTAGAAGTTAACCAGACTTTGTATAGATCTATGATCATAAAGCTATAGTATGTTGTACACAGCAGACTAGATATTGCATTATCTATTAGGATTGTGGCAAGATTCTCTACCAATCCTTAGGAAACTCACATGATAGCGGTTAAAAGAATGATGAGATATTTGAAGGCAACTGCTGACTATGGATTGTACTACAAGAGGCATGACAAGTTTGAACTAAGAGTATATATAGATGCTGATTGGGTAGGAAATGTAGATGACAGAAAGAGTATTAGTGGTGGAGATTTCTTTCTTGGATAGAGATTAGTCTCTTGGACAAGAAAGAAATTGAATTGCATTTCCCAATCTACTGTTGAAGCTAAGTATGTGGTTGCAGCTATGAACTGTTCAAATTTGATATGGATAAAGTAATTGTTGGTAGGCATGAAAGAAGAAATCACTGAACCAATTGTCATTTTCTATGAGAACACAAGTGCTATCAACATCTCTAAGAATCTAGTGATGCACACAAAGACCAAACACATAGCCATCAAGTATCATTACTTGAGAGAAGTGGTACAAGATAAAGAGGTCCGCACGGAATATGTGAATACAAAGGAACAATTAGCAAACATATTCACTAAGGCTTTACCTAAAGAGGCTCATGAATACCTAAGAAGTCAATTAGGGGTCCTTCCCCTAACTAAGGCTGCCTAGTCAAGCTAGGAGCACTACATCAAATGTGTTGCAAATAAAATCTAACAAATTGATGCAGAGAAAGGTCACACTTTAGGAGCAGCCTAGAGTTGTGAAAAGCACAACAAAGTCTAGAATCAGTCATAAGCAAAGATGATAGAGGGATAAATATTGTTACCAAACTGAAAGGATGATATCTACATCTATGGGATGTATGTTTTTTTTGTTGCATTGGCATTTTTGTCATAGAGGGAGATGATCACAGATGAATACACAAAATGAGAAGATCAAGATAGAGGGAGAAATTCAATGGATGGTCAAGCATGGCTAATTGATTCTATATCAGAATGAAGCTAAGGATATTATAATTATTTCTGATGGATAGATAATTTTTTTGGATTGGTTGGTAATTTATGTGATATTCATATGGTGTTTCCATCAATGCCAAAGAGGGAGATTGTTGGAAACTGTAATTGAAGAAATTGTTGTATTTTCATTGATGTCAAACCTTAACTGGAAAGACTGTTGCTATTTAAGAAATTACTATATCTATTTGAGTGTTGCTAAGGGGATAGGCAAGGTTGGTAACAATATCACCTCAGGAAAGGTTGATTTATCTTGATACTTCAATGAGTACTTGATTATGTGGCACAATGATAAGACAATGTATTGTTTATCTAAGTAAGAATGAAGACTAAACTGGCAGGGTTAACCAAGAAAAAGTGAAGAAATCTAGTTTAAGCCGAGTGTTGTTAGTGTTGACCGAGCTAGTATATATCGAGTAAATTCAGTGTTGATCAAACACCAGTTAATTGTCGAGGAAGATAGTGTTAGCCAAGGAAACAGTTTATGTGGTGACTGAGCTTTCTAGTGAAGACCGAGAAATTGAACATAGTATTTACTAAGCGTTAGTATTTTGCATTTGAGGAAGAATTCAGATTGCCAACCGACATCGTTGAATTCTTGGATTATGTAAGATGTGTTGACTTTATTTATTGATTGTATGAAAGTATTTAATGCACTGTAAAACAATTTTTTGTAAATTTATTAAGAGATTCAAGATATTTATAGAAGGATAGCCGAAGAACATAATGTAAGAAGGATTCAATGAATCTAACCTAACCCTAAGATCTACGAAGGAGATTAAGTGGCAAAAGATGTATTGACATAATAGAGGAAGTATTAAGGAAACCTAAGCTAGAGGTTGGTGACAGAGAAGAAGTGGATGATAGAAGTATTGTTGATGTTATTGATTGTCTAAGAAGAGAAGTTTGAAGGAGAAGTGTTGTGCATGCTTGAAAAGAGTTTCAAGCAGATCAGTGATGGAGATGGCAAAGGTTCACAGTTAGTAAGCCATCATATGTGTATAGAATTGGATCTGATATTTGCAAAGTGAGTTGTATGTTTTTCAGATCAATACTACTACTACTTTCTAACCATTGTAACAGTCAAAATCCTTTTAACAGAGGTTGACCTAACAATCATAGTTATAAATCCTTTGAACAAGGTTGCATTCTAATGGAGTGTATGTAAGTCCTATAACAAGGCGCATTTTTAACAGAGTGGTTTAAATCCTTTAACCATGTCACACCTGACAGTGTGTTTGTAACCTTTGACAAGGTTGGATTTTCACAGATCTCACTTCAGAAGAGTGAACATAATAGTAACATGTTACAAAGTGGTTTTTCCCTAATTGGGTTTCTAGTATAAATCCTAATGTTGATACTTGTGTGAATGTTTTGGTTTGAACATTTATGTGTTTTACAAGTTAGATGCTATTGGATTATTGGACTGCACTATTATATATTTTGCTATGGAATTAGTAATGATCGAGTAGCTGTTGGTTATTAGATCTGATTTGTTAAAGAGTATTAAAGTTTTTTTATACACTTGGACCTGAGAACAACTGATTCATCCCCCTTCTCTGTTGTTCTAAATCATATTAACACATCTAAACATTTTTGAAGGAAGAAAAGATGGATAACTGAGATATATACATATAGAAAAGATGGATATGACAAATAAGGATAAGGAAAGAATTGGCAAACTTATTGATGAGTCTATGGCTTTATATTGTTGACTTGAGCATGTTAGATTAATTTATTATAAAGAAGAGATTTGAAATTGAGCATGTTAATGTGGTCGGTAATTGAAGATTTCTCTATACACTGAGTGAGTGTAGTGTATACCGACTGACAAAATTAACTGACCTAGTTCAACTAGTTATCACCAACACATTTCTATATCAATCGAGTATGGATGAAAAGTTTAAATGCTAAGAACAGCTGACTAAAATTGATGAGCTTGATATTGGTATGATTTCAAGATTAAGGATGAATTTTTTTATGAGATCCATGACTGACAAAATTTGGAGAAGATCTAAAGGATGAGATTGAAATGTGTTAATGACACATCTACAGAGGAAGGTTTAAGAGGCAAAATGGACAAAGGAGATTAAGCGGAAAAATCTAATGGCTGATATGAAAATAGTTTAATACTTATCTATATAAGAGATATGAGTTTCATTATTGAAACATGCCAGAAGAAGGAGACTGGAGAGAATTCACGTGAAGAACTTATTCATGCATGCCTGATTAGACTGGTTAGTGAAAGAACCAAGACTACAGAGTTTACCGAGCATTAGAGAACCATTTACTGAGTGAAAGTAAGTTGAAGAATATTGAGGAAGTCAATTGATTAATGATTAGAGGATTTTTATGGGCTTAGCATAGATCTAAATATCTGCAATTGAGTTGTATTTGAATTAGATCATTACTATATTATTTTAACCATTGATTTAGAAAATCTCTTAACCAAGTGGACTGAACCGTCTTATATTCTACCCTATGTCATTGAGAGAATGTGCATTGTTATCCTATTGACCCCATAGTGAATGATGGTCAAAAGTTAATTGTTAGTGATAAATCCTCCAACTAGGTCACACCTAATAGTGTGTATTGTAACCTTTAACAGGGTTGGCTCTTCACCAAGCTCACTTCAGAAGAGTGAATTATTTTGGGTTACCGGTCCTAGGTGGTTTTTCCCTTAATAGGGTTTCCACATTAAATCATTGTGTTATGTGTTATTTTTTATGATTATTTTTCTATCATAATTTACATGATGCATATTTGATTTAGTCAGTAATCACATTTCGATAGTTACTGGTAATTGGTATACTGGACAGACAGATTGATATTTTATGTTACCGAGCTACATAATTTGTTGGAATTATTTTATAAGGTTCATCTTTGTATTTGGAACTATAGGATAACTGATCTGACTAATTCACCCCCTCTCTCAGTTATTCTAACATACATAATGGTGATCAGGTTCACCATAATACAAAACTTGGAACCATAAACCATAAAATGCACCTAATTGAAAATAAAATGCTTCAACCTACATCCATGATCATAATGCACAAATTATAGATAGTTGTAATTAGTTGATAGATGTAATTCAAACATATGAGAAGGGTTTTTGAAAATGTTTCATATGGTCAAGAGATGGAAGAAAATAAATATATAATAGAGGTTCAAAGGAAGCCTTGTATTGAGATGGATTCAAGTGAAGTGATCAAGGATGTAAAATTTAATAGTTTTATAAGATATATAAAAGTTTAAAATAGTGTAAGATAGTCACACACTATTTTTCAGAGATTTTTCCTATTTGGGGTCATGTTTTAGGGTATTTCTCTATTTTTTATCATGTAGACACAGAAATTTGTTCTAAAGGATCATAATTGAAATATTAAGATATTGGTGAAAGAATCATCTCAATATCTTGAGAGATTTGAAAGATATTAATGCTTTTTTTTCAAAATATTTTTCCAATGAGGCTTAAAACTCAAAATTTAAGACTCTAGAGGCTCTGAAAAGGTTTCAGATCCTAACACATAGATCTTTAGATATATATCTCATTGTAGAATCTTCACAATTAATATTTACAATGATATATTATATAAGAAAATTAGATAATCAAGTCAAAAGTTATGGCTTCCAAAAGTTGTGTCATCAAGACTCAAGTTTCAATATAAAAATGAGGAGAGATAAAAATACCTTGGTTAGGAAATTAAAATAATGAGCCATTAGCCACCAAAAGAGGAAGGTTTCACTTTCTATAATATTCTAATGAAGTTATTGTTTCTATATATAAAGGGATGAACGATGGTTTCAAGGATCAGTTCCAGAAGTGTAGATTGTGACTCTGTCTTGAAAATTATTGTAATAAAAATGTCCATGTGGTTGTAGCATGTTATTTTTATATTTATTGTAATGTCATTTTATTTAAGATAATAGAAATCAAGTATTTATGTTCTTGTGATTTCTTTATTCTTGTATTTTTCTATTTATTTCCTTAATGTGATGTGTGTGTTTAAGTTAGCAAGGAGATTACCCTTCATCACATTTAGCACATACACTTTGATCAGGTTACATTTGAACCCCAAGTTAAGGTTTCTAAAACTAATTCTTAAGCTATTTTTTGAAGAATGGAAAAATTTACCAAAAACTATATGGGCCTTCCATAAAGTTTCATCCTCCTGAAGCACCCTCAACATCACTAATTGCCCATTTAGAAAGAGGCTAGATTTTATTAGAAATATTCTTAAACCCTTCATCCTTAATATTGGTTTCTTGAAGAAGTATATCAATCTTATACTCTAAAATTGTGTACTTTATCATGTATTTTTTGGCTTGACTATTCAAGCCTCTCATGCTCCAAAAAAAAATTCATAATAAAAAATCAATAAAGAATAACCCAGCCTTGAGTTGTTTCATCTCTCCATACTAGAGTGGAAAGTTTACTATTTCTTCTATTTTCTTATGTTAGAGAAACCATTAGTGGTTCTCTATGTATCACTTGCTACATTATTCACCACTTATCTTTCAAGTTGGATTTCTTCTAAGATGGTATTGCTTTCTTAGATTCACTCCCTACATATAATTTTTTCATCTTCTTAACCTTGTCAACTAAAGTAGTTCATCTCATTTTGAGTCCTCCTCATCATATATTTTCTTGATTTAGAAATAAGAAGGGTAGAGAAAAACTATAAAAGGGAATAAAGGAATTTTTGTATACCTTAGCCACTATAAGATATTTGCATCGCTAATGAACTTAACTAGAATCAACATAATCTATGAAATATACTACTATCAAACTCATTGATTTCTCTTTTGGAATGTATTTTTCTATTAAGGATAGTTCAAAAACTTACAATATTGTATCATCTTTTAAAAGAAGTCAACTGGTAGCTCAAAAATTATTGCTATGAGTAGTTCTAACACAAATCATGAAACTATTTTCATATTACATCATAGAAAAAAACAATATGAAACATTTTTGAAATATGTAGAACAAAAGAGAGTGCCAGACATTTCAATCCCATGACCTCAAATAACATTATTGTTGCATTGATCTTGGTTTGTATCATATGTACAATATCAAGAGCAGATTGCATGTCCCATCGAGGAGCATCTTTTGGTTTGGAAACACTATTTTTTACAGTAATATCATCCTTAGTGATGTTTTCTTTCTTCAATACTTGTTCCAATTCTTGAAGGTCATCCTCATCTAGCATGTCTTTGTAGGCATTAAAAAAATATGCAAATCTCATATCATTTTTATAGAGGAGCATGGCTCCCTACTCTGGCAGAATTATGAACCTATCTTTTGGGATCTCAATAACAGTGAACACTTGAAACATAATGAAAATCAATCTGAGTTTATCATTAAAATCAGTAAGCCTCCTTCCTTTGTTTTTAAAATTGTCATCATTACACTTTGACAAAAAAAAACCACATGACTTCACCAAAGAGAATATACTAGCTCGATCATTAATTTTATCATCAAAGAAATTAAGAAAGCTATCCAACACTTTTATCCAAGCGAATCTAGGAGAAGAATTCCAAATGACAGGGTGACCCACAAACAAAGACCAAACTATGATTTCAAATGGGCACTCAAAGAAGATATGGCTAACTGACTTAGGGAGACCACAAAAAAGAGCATGAAATAGGACCCAGACCCAAATTAGATAGTACATCACCAACAGTAACTTTTTTTTAGCAAGATGTGCTACCTAAGATAAACATTTTTTGGCTCAAGGGAACTTTTCCACACCCTAGAAAGAAAAAAATTCCACTTCAACTCAAACCAGAGACATCCTGGGGAAGCATTAATCCAATCAAGTATATGGGATTCATCCCTTAGCATTTGATATATCTTTTTAACCTTAACATCTTGTAACAAAGTACCATTGGACCACTTCAAATGATCCAAAAATTTCTTTGTCATCAAAAAAATTCTAGGAAAGAAGGGTCCTAATAGCTTTCTTGTGAGATCCAAGGATATTATATTTATAGAATAATTCCTCTTAGGAATATAATCCGTTATTCACCATGATGTCACCAATATTGACAATGTCCAAGGAGAAACATTCCTTTGTTGAACAAATCTATGTAAGAGTTAAGGGTTTACCATTGAGTTTCACCCCCTAGCATAAGGACTTTTCAAACATAGAATAGGTAGGGAAGTGTGTAATGGAATCTATGTTTAGCAGTAAATTTATAGGTCTTTCCTAAGATTTTTGAAATGAAGAAAATATAGGAGACATAAAGGTTTTCACATCAAAACTACCCATCAACATATAACAAATTCCAATATTTTTCCAACATTTACCTTTCTTACACCTTGAGATAGAAATATTGTTTCCTACTAAGACCTTCCAAGGCTCATTTCAAGATAAGGTCTTGAAGATCCATTAGATTCCAAAGAAGCCCCACATCCCTAAGTCTCTCAAACCAAGACCCCCCTTATTCTTCAGGACACAACACCATTCCCATGAGATATTATTTCTCTTTCTACAATCTTGGCCATCAAACCAGAGATAACCCCTCAGGATATTTTCTAATTTATTAACTTGATAGTCAGATAAAAGCCATGTAGAATTAAAATAGATAGCATGAGAAGAAGAGATGACTTTCTGCACAATCTAAATTATCCTAACTAGAGATAATATATGTGTTTTCCGCTTCTAGTGCTTATTATCAATGTTGGCATAAAACCAATTCCACATATCCTTAGTAGAGGGGCAAAGAGAAAATGGGATCCCAATATATCTATTTATGGTGTGAGGACTGGCCCATCCCTAATTTTTAGAGGAAACCCACCCCTAGGAGGATTCAAAACACCCTATCACCATATATTTATGAGGACCAATATTAGCTCTTGATGCCTTATAGAAGAACTAAATGCTTTCAACTATGTGATCAAAGTTTTTAGGTCATCAAGTTCAATAAATAAAGTATTGTCACCAGAAATTGAGAATTAATAATCTGATCCTTATTACAAAGGATAATACCTCTAATAGGTGGACCAATAACTGAATATCTCAATATATAAAATATGGCATCAACAGCTAGAACAAAAAATAATGGAGAAATAGGAAAACCTTGTCTAATTGATCTCTAAAAAGAATTGCCTTAGATAATTTCTCATTGATATCAATAAAAATTGAGGAGTCCCTAAATAAGATCTCTACCCATTTGTAGAAGAAAGGAGGAAAGCCAAAGGTTTGCATCATACTAATAACAAAGGGTCACTCCACTCTGTCATAAGCTTTTTCAAAATCCTAAAGAATCATAGCAGTAGACTAGCCATCTTTCTTAGCCCAATTAATAGCTTCCCATCCAGTGATGAGATGCTCAAGGATGTACATCTCATGAATGAAACTAGTTTGTGTGATAGAAACAATCTTTCCAAGAAGACCAGAAATATTGTTAGCAAGAAGTTTTAGAAATGATTTTATAGGAGGTGTTTAACAATGTTATAGGTCTCCAATTCTTATCATGTCTCATATCCCCTTCCTTGGGAAGGATTTTTATCACCCCTTATTAATATTCTCACCTGGGGATCCTCTTTGGATGGTAACATTATACAAATAAATAAGCTCTAGTGTAATCTAATCAATATTGGTCTTGTAAAATTTAGCAGGGAGCCCATCCTACCCGGGTGATATATTATTTGTAAGGGACTTAATTATGTTTTCAATCTCAGAAAAAGTGATATCCATTGAAATATGGGACACATCTCTACTATCTAATTTCCTTGGGATCAATTTAAGACATTCCTTATAAAAATCATTATTATCATTACCAAATTTAGAAGTGAATACAGAGGAATAAAATTCAAAGAAGGCTATACATATTCCATTAGGATCATTAAATTTATTGTTGTCCAAACAAATCTCATCAATCCTTACCCTCTTCTTCTTATACTTAATAAGGTTAAAGAAATATTTGGTACTCATATCTCCTTCTCTAACCTAATTCATCATAGATCTAATTAAATGTCCTCTAAACTTGTAGTTTTAGATCATCTTTAACTCTTCTTTGGCCTTAATTAACTCTTCTCTCATCTATTCATTTTGAATATATTCCTAAGGAAGCATTTTTTCCCTCCAATAGAAATAGGTCTATCAGAGGTTTTCCTCTAAATCACTTATACAAATGGAGGAGAATCCTCTTTAGGGGGAGCCTCAACCATTTCAATTTTAGAGTTAATAATAGCCACCTCATTACAAATAATATTTAGAATACTAATATCCTCATACTCACCATTGCAATGAGTAACATTTTTCCTAATATTCACATCCCTCTCATTAATGGTGGCCAATGCCAACTATTGGGCATTAGTTATCATTAGCCCATTTCCATCATTGGTGGCATCACATTGAATAATAGGTCAATCTTGATTCTTATTAGAGGAATTAGCCAAGAACACCTCTAATTCATCATCAAATAATGGTTTTGTCAATAAAACAAACTTATCAGGAATATCCACCTTCTCACAAACAACCTCATTTTTATTCATATAATTTGCAAGGTTGTCATTATTCAAACCTAGGCGATGACTTTCAAATACTACGTCAGGTTTAGAGATTCCTATCTATCTACTAGTTTGAGAATCAACATTAAGGACAACCTCAAAAGATTTATTTTTAGGAAATTTAAGCATAGGGAATTCCCTTAGATTATGGTCATTCCACTTGCAATGAAAGAAAGCACTAAGATTCCCCAATAATTCAATATCCCACCATAGGGTTTCATCCTCAAAAATCAATGAAATTTTCTCAGGAATATCAATTTTAGGGTTTAGGGCTATAAGGACCCTTACATTCAAGTGCAAAAGAGTAACCCTAGAATCCTCAACCTGCAACACATTACCTGGTGGTTTCAAAATCCAGGGTATAAAGGACCAAAATTCTATAGGGAGACTCTTGACCTCTAACCAATTGGGAGTCGACTGAGAAATGACCTGGTTTGTGTCCCCTTTTGAAGACCATGGGAATAACCTAAAGAGAGATTGGTCAATATTTGATGCAAGTCAGGGTATGAAGAGGGGCCAAAGGCACACCCTGATCACCAACCTCCTTGCAGAAACAACATACAGAAGTAATAACATAATAGGAGAGAGAGAGAGAGAGAGAGAGAGAGAGAGAGAGAGAGAGAGAGAGAGAGAGAGAGAGAGAGAGAGAGAATGTAGAAAAGATCATTTATTAATCATCAATAACCTCATACATATCAGGTTGTAAGGCCTTCCCAGTTATAGCCAAATACATTCAGATTCAATTACAATGATCCTCCAACATGCAAGGATTCATCTTTCAGAAACTATCTTCTATCTCCTAAAAACTATAACTGACTGTAATTATTTATACAAGAAGCTACCGAAACAAGTTAGCCTTCAGATCCATTATTGGAGAAAGAAATGATTAGATCTAGGTCCACATGCTTCCCAATGATCAATACAAACATTAACTCTGAGACCAAAATTCAATGCACAATTCAGCCTCAAAAGAAATCCAAACTAAACCACTCGGTGAGCAAGATTGCCGAGTGACAACAAATAACTTGATGAACCAACCGAGCCAACTTGGTAAATGAAGGAACCATGTAGCAACTAATCCCCTTTGATGGAAAAAGGAAAACATTACCGAGAGCCCAAAAGAAGCTACTGGGCACAACTAAGAACTCTAACTTGTTTTTGGTGATACAATATTGCCAAGAACCCGAGATGCTCCTGCATCAAACACATAGGGTTATTTTGAGATGACTCTCTGAATCATGCAATAGGTACAACCTGAGCTAAACTCAACTCAGATTGTGAAATCCAAAAACTATTTTTAATTGGTTTATACTTCCATTTTAATAGATACTCCATGTACTCCTTTTCTCTTGTGCTTCTTCCAACTCTTTGTTCCAAAATCTTCTCAACTTCTTATGTCTTCTTCTTAGGATAATCATTTGGTAATGTCATATCTTCATTAGTTTCATGATACTCATACAAGTCTGAAATGTTGAATATAGGTGATATATCCATGTCATCAGGTAACTCAATTTCGTAAGCATTTCCACTGTCAAACTTTCTCAATATCTTGTAGGGACCAAATTTCTTCATTTTCAACTTAGCATAGGTTCCAACCAGAAATTTACATTTCTTCAAGTGTACCATTACTTCATCCCCAACTATAAAATTCTTATGTCTTCTTGATCGATCTTCTCTATCCTTGTATTTCTGATTACTATTATCCAACTCATGTTTTACTTCCTCATGCAATGTCTTCATGAACTCAACTAATTCTTCTCCTTTAGCACATCTCTTTTCTTTACCAACAATGTCCTTCAAATCTGATATACCTCTTAGTTGTATGCCATTAACAATCTCAAAAGGTGTTTTTCCAGTACTCCTATTCACTGAATTATTGTATGCAAACTCCTCTTGTCCCAACATAGAATCCCAATTACCTAGTCTATATCCAACTAAACATCTCAAAAGATTACCCAAACTTCTATTTACAACCTCTGTCTATACATCAGTTTGTGGGTGAAATGTAGAACTATACCTCAACTCAATACTCAACTTCTTCCAAAGAGTCTTCCAAAAGTATCCAACAAACTTACTATCTTGGTTAGAGATGATACTTCTCAGTAATCCATGCAATCTAACAATTTCTTTAAAGAAAAGATCTAGTATATGCATTGCATCTAATATTTTTCTACAGGGGTGTCAACTTAGAAAATATATCCACAACAACAAATATAGAATCATTACCTCTTACTATCTTCGGTAAGCCAAGAACAAAATCCATAATGATATCAATCCAAGGTTTCTCCAGAATAGAGATCGGTGTATACAATATAGTATTCTGACTTACTTCTTTTGCAATTTGACAAATTCCACAACTCTTCACAAATTTCTAAACATCCTTATACAACTGTGGCCAAAATTATTTCTCCCTAAGAAAATTCAATGTTTTGTCAATACCAAAATGTCCAGCCAAACCACTATTATATCTTCCTCCACGGCTCAAAAAAATCAAGGTCAATTTCATACAAATATTTCATTTCATCAAAATTGAGAACTTCAATTCACATTTTAGTCATCAAAGATCTTCTTCTACTCAATGCATCAACAACTCAGTTAGTGACTCCACTCTTATGTTTTATCACAAATATATAACTCTACAAATATTCAACCCATTTCATATGTCTTTGATTCAACTTATTCTGACTACCCAATTATTGTAAGGCCTTATGATCATTATACAACACAAATTAACTCAGTATCAAATAATGTCTCCATTTCTTTAGGGCTTGAAAAATAGCATAGAACTCTTGATCATAAACAAAATATTTCCTTTTTGCATCGTTCAACTTTTCACTGAAGAAAGCAATAGGTTTACCTTCTTGACTCAAAACAAATCCTATTGCATTACCACTTCCATAGCATTCAACTTGAAATACCTTATTAAAATTAGGTAAAGCTAACATAGGCAATTCATAAACCTTCTACTTCATAGTCTCAAAACTTTTATTGGCTCCATGTGTCCACTTGAATTCTCTTTTATCTCCTCTCATAGTATCAGTCATAGCATTACAAATTGAACTGAAATTTCTGATGAAATTTTGGTTAAAACTTGCTAAACCATGAAATGATCTTGCTTCAATAGTATTTTAGGTGTAGGCCAATTCAAAATAGCTTCAACCTTTTCAGGATCCATTTTCAAAACATTAGCTGAAATCACAAATCCCAAATACACAATCTCTTCTTTCATGAAGGAACACTTTTTTCATATTAATCGGCAACTTTTCTTCTTTCAATCTCTGCAATACCTATTTAATATGAAACAAATGTTCTTCTCTGGTCTTTCTTAACATCAGAATGTCATCTAGGTATACAATCTCAAATTTACCCAAGAATTTCTTTAAAACATCATTCATCAATCTCATAAAAGTACTCGGTGCATTAGTTAAATCAAAGGGCATAGCCAACCACTCATACAAACCTTCTCTTATCTTAAAATAGGTCTTCCATTCATCACCTTCTCTAATTCTTATCTAAAGATATCCACTTTTTAAATCAATTTTGGTAAAATACTTTGCTCCTGGCAAACTATCCATTATATCATCCATTCTCGATATAAGAAACCTATATTTCATTGTTATCTTGTTGATTTCTCTGGAATTAGTACACATTCTCCATTCTCCATTCTTCTTAGGTGCCAATACTATTGGTACTTCACATGGACTCAAACTTTCTCAGATCAAACCTTTCTCCAAAAATTCTTGGATTTGTTGGTTAAGTTCATGATTCTCAGTGTTAACCGATGTGGTGCCTTATTCGGTAAACTAGCTCTAGGGATTAGATCCATACAATGATCAATGCTTCTCTTCATTAGAAAACTATCAGATACATTACCAGAAATGATCTCTCTATACTCGGTGAGTATCTTATCAATCTCTTCAAGGACATTATCTACTATTTTCTTACTCAGTTTGTTAGGAATCACATCAAAACACACATCGTTCTTCTTCAAATCCTTAAAAAACTTTCTTCCTTCCATCAAAAAAACTTTCATAGATGTACAAACATTACTAACAGATTCTTCAATAAAAGGTGACAAGATTTGTCTTCTCCCATTAGCCTAAATAGTATATTTATGCAACCTCACATTATATATAACATGTTTATCATATTGCCAAGGTCTACCCAACAAAATATGACAACAATCCATAGGCATGATATCACATAACACCTTATCATAGTACTTGCCAATTTTCAAATCCACATAACATTGTTCACTTACCAATAGTGTATGCTCATCCTTGATCCATGAAATTTGATAGGGTGTTGGGTGTTTCAACCTCTCTAACTAAAAAATTGCAACCATTTCCTCAAAAGGAAAATTTTCCAAGCTTCCACTATCAATGATTACCTTCCACACTTCATCAAAAACTCTACATCTGGTCTTGAACAAAATTTTCCTTACCAAATATTCATTATTACTTTCACTCCAAAGTGCTCTCCTTACCATCAAGTTTTTTTCTTTCTCAGGTTCATTCTATTGGTTCCTGGAAAGGAGTTTACACTCAAAGAGACACCAATATGCCTATGATGGATATTAAGGACTGGTTAGTTCCAAATGTGGGCAATCTATAGGCAACTGGACCAACTATAGGGATGGATAATAATAAGAAAAGAACTATCAGACTCCAATCAATGAAATATGCAATTATAAAAGGTGAGCTCTAGTGGAGGAGCAATGAAGGTGTTTTACTCAGATGTGTAGATCAGGAAAAGGCCGAACTTCTGATAAAAAATATGCACAGTGGAGTCTGTGGAGGGCATTATATGGCTAAAACTACAGCTCACAAGATCATTAGAGCAGGTTTTTGGTGGCCTACACTTTTTAAAGATGCCCATCAGTTTGTTAAGAGATGTGATCCCTGCCAAAGGTTTTCAGGAAAGTTGAAATTCAGTGGGAACGTTCCACTCAGGGCTGTTTCTATTCAAGCCCCTTTACAGAAGTGGGGTATGGATTTCATTGGGGAGATCCCTAATAGGTCTAGTGGTGGGCATTGTTATATCTTGGTGGAAACTGATTATTTTTCTAAATGGATTGAAGCAATCCCTACAAGAAGGGAAACTAGCAAAGTAGTGATAGACTTTATGATGCAAAATATTTTGACAAGATTTGGTTGCCCAGAAACTGTGGTGGTTGATAATGCATTATGTTTTAGATCAAAAGAGTTTGTTGATTTTTGTGGGCATTATGGTATTAGAATTTCATACTCATCTACTTACCACCCACAAGGCAATGGCCAGGCAGACTCTAGTAATAAAAGCTTGATCAAGATTCTGAAGAGAGTTTTGGATAAAAACAAGAAAGCCTGGGATTCAAAATTATTACAAGCTTTATGGGCTGATAGGGTTACAGTGAAAAAAGCAATAGGATGTGCCCCTTTTGATTTAGTATATGGGATTAATGCTAGACTACCTCAAAATAATTTGCTACAGATGTACCAGTTCATTCAAGCTTATGATGATGATATAGAAGAAGACATGGCAATCAGGATGAATGATTTGATTCAACTCAATGAATTAAGGGTTAGTGCACATGACAAGAATGAAAGGGTGCAGGCCCAATGTAAAGTCTTGTATGATAAGAGGACTACCCAAAAATCTTTCACAAAGGGAGATATGGTTTTAATGTGGAATGCAAGGCTTGAAGACAAAGGCAGGCATGGAAAGTTTGACCCTGTTTGGTTAGGGCCTTTCATTATTGAAGAAAGGTGGGGAGAGAATTCTTATTGTCTGACAAATTTGGTGGGTGAACCCCTGGAATTGCCTATTCATGGGTAGTTCTTAAATTTTTATTTTTCCTAAAAGTTGGTGATCCCTGTACAGCTCTGGTTGTAAATTTTTGTATATAGTTCCCTGCTTTAGGCTTAAGTTTTGTTATGGTCTACTGCACCAAGAGATTTTGGTTTCTCAATGTATCTACAAGAGATACATGTCCCCAAGCAAGAGCCACTGTTATCACTTTTTTAAATATTTTTTGGCTTCGCATTTTTGGCTTGGGTTTCCTCCCTCGTTTCCAAACCCTAGGTTGGTAAGTTCCTTTTTGTATTTCCATGTTACCTTTTTGATTCACTAAAGGGGCTAATTCACATGTGCCTTTACCTTTTTAAGTCATGCGTTTGTGGTTAGAAAGTTGTCTGCCCCCGTCCCCCTCTTCTCCTTTTTATTTCTCAAGGCCTAGGTTTTCGGTATATTTTCCTAAAGTTCTCATTAAAGCAAAATGAGTGGCTGTCATTACACTGCAAGACCCCAGTTGTTAGTTTTCTCTGACATGCGATATAGCGATGAGTTGCCACTTATCTCAAAGGCGGGCCCAACTGGAGGAAGAGTTTGCGGACTTTAAAGGGCGGAGAAGATCTACGGTGGTCGTTATACCGTTGATCCGAGATGCTTGCACGTTAAGCTTGTGGTATAGCGACGGTCGTCGGATTTACTATGTTTGAAAAGGATTCGGTGGGTCCTAACAGTGCCAGGTCACTATAATTCTTGTGGTTCTTATTGGTTCTTAGAAAGTTAGGTGGCGGCTGATGCATTTTTAAAAGACGGTAAAGGATAGTCAGAAGGGACCCGCCCGTATGAGAACATGGCGCAATGTGATTTGATTAACGGAAGATGATGTGTTTATTTGTGGGGTCATGTTTTCCAAAGGGTTAATCTTCAGTTTGATCAGACGGTTCTCGTTATACCATTGATCAAAGATGTGCAGAGTTTAAGTTCACGGTATAGCGATGACCGTCCGATCTTCTTAGCGACTTAAATGCTCAGTGGGCCCCTTATTGCGCCAGTTCACTTTGATGTGTTTATTTCTTATTGGTTGGATGATAGCTGTAATCTGACTATTTTTGAAGTTCTCTGAGTTAGAAAGGGAAAGGGACTGGGCCCACTTGTCAGTTTTTGCTGCGTGGCGTGTTTTGATTTGATATGTGCCCGCTTATGTGTCACAGTGGGACCCTAGTTTCTCAGATGATTAAAATGCTGCAAGATCCCACGGTTGTCGTTAAACTGTTGGGATGAGATGCTTGGGTTTTAAGTTTGTGGTTTAGCGACAATCGTTGATTTGAATAAAGAGATGGAAGCCTTTTGGTGGGTCCTTTGTGTTAGATTTATTAATGAGGTGGTCATTTTGATTGGCCACGGATGATGTTGACATGTAAAGATCCCTGCACGGACCAGGATGAACTTAAAGAATTTATTTCTGCACATGTTAATTTTGAAATGTTCTCATTGGTTGAGAACTAGCTTGCTAAAGGTACTATAGGATTTTGCTGATAAGATTTTCTACCGCCCGATGCGCCGAAAATGAAATATATCAACAGCTTGATTTTGAATTTTTCTCTTGAATGATGTTTTTCTAGTGAGTGATAGGGCCTCCAACCTCAATAATGGTGGAATAAATTTGTTACATGTAGGATAATTGTGAGCTGTTAGAAGATGTTATATACCAGAATCTGATTAATCTTTTTCTTCACTGTTCTCGTGTGTTCTCCGGCGGTAATTTTCCATGCAGTGCTTTCAAGCGAAAGATTTTTTAGGTGCCTGGTAGGTTTACTCTTGTGTTCAAGTCATTTGAAATTTGTAAAGCTTTGTGGGGTTTTATTTCTTATGGTCAGTCGATATTGTTTAAAGATTTATTGGGAATTCATATCTTAGTAAGAAGCCCTATTTTCAAAATGCCGCCCAAGAGAAGTTTGTTTGGTCAAACAGAATATAGTAAGAGAGGAATTTTTGAGGATTTGAGGCAACTGCTCCCATTTTCTGATAATGGGGCACAAAGAGTTAAGGAGCTCACTCCGAGACATCCTAGAGATTCAGTTGCAGAGGGTCTCTATGACAGAGGGAATTGGATGAGAGATGCTAAAGTGGGCGATAAGCACAATGGTCTTATTCTTTTTAAATAGGCATATTCACAAAGGAATGCTTGTGCACCCCTCAATAATGTATGGCAGTTTGACATTGGGAGGTTGGTATGCCCTGGGGTTTTCATGGATGATGAATTGTTAATACAGATTGCTAAATGATATGATCCTGTGACAAGATGTGTCAAGGATGTAAGCGGAAGAGAAATGATAAGCATTATCGAGGATGAGATTAGACAGGTTTTCTCATTAAATGAACCATCTGTGGGGTTGGAAAAAATAGATTTCACGGAGTTCACTGAGATTTATGAGGCACAGAAGGACTATCTAAGGGCAGGACCTCTAAGGCAATATTTTGATCAGATAGGATCAATGTGTGCTGTCAGTTCAACTACACCAAAGCCCATCAGGTTAGATTTATTTAGTAAAAAGGCACAGGAAGTTTATAAGTCTTTATCTTTGATCCTAGGGCATGATGAGAAGACTCATATGCCAGTACCTTTTATGTTCATGATGGTGCAGTCACTCCACCCCCAGCTTGCCCTCATTTTTAACTTTGCTTCTCATTTGGCTGAAATAATTCATGAAGGATTAATAGGAATTAAGAATATGAAGGTCTCTAGACCATTCGGGTGGTACTCGATGCTTATGCACATGTTTTTGTATAAGGGTGAGAATTTTTTTAGTACAATGATGAATATTGAGAAGGAAAGATATGGAGAGGCTCTCCCAATGCAATTGTGGACCACAGCCTTGTCCTAGGACAGAACTGATGCTAGTTATATTGCCTTTGATAGGGATTTTGCATCGAGGCTTAGGTATCTTTTATTTATTGATAATCCAAGAATCCCAAAAGAGTTGTTAAGATTGATTAGGCCAATGGATTACTGCAAGGACATTACCATTGTCCATAATTTTGGAGACATCATTTTGTATCCAGTCTCCATAGTGTTTAGAGTGTATGGCAGTAAGGTGGCACCTTGTATTTTTCCATATCAGGTCCCATTGAAGCTAGGATATGCTGAGATCTTAAGACAAATTAGAAATTTGCAAGAAACCACACTCACTGGCAAAGGTAGAGGAACTTTCTTTCCTGATGTAACTCTGGTACATCAGTATGTAATTATGAAAGGAGGATGGGTGCACCTGCATAAGGTTTTGTAACCCTACAGAATGTCAAAGGTAGTGGTGAGGTGTGTAGATACAGAGGGTTTCCTTTCAGGCATGTTCAAAGATAAGGTGAGGTGTTCTCTTATTGAGCATCAATTTAATTTTCCAGAAGACATAATAAGAAATGAGTTTGACCTTCAAACTCAGGAAAGTAAGAAAGAAAAATGGGTGATTTATAACAAGTCTATAGGTTTTATTCAGAACTTTGATAAAACTTATGATCCATTGATTAGTTTTGAACCATGGGCAAGAAAGGTTAATGTCCTTATGGAGAATTTTGAGGGACTCATGAGTGTTGTAAATGAGAAAAGGGTATCTGTGACTAAGACAGATCCAGAAAAGGCTAGGTAGATCTTATACCAGCCCAAATATATGAAGTTGATCCCTAAGGGGTTGTACACAGTACAGAAGAGGAGTGGGCATACTGTCCTTCTGACCTCACAACAAGGAAGTGAAGATGTTCCTTCCACTTCAAGAGGGAAGAGACCACTTGGTGATCCAGCAGTGCAGGCACCTTCCCTGAAAACGCAAAAACAACAGGAAAAAGGACCGGCAGAGGAGATTTACTCTCCTTCTCAATCCCCTATTTAGTTGGATGAGCATGGGGTAGTAGAGCAGCTGGTGCAGTTGAGGGATGAAGGAAATCTTTTTGTTTTTAATGAAGATTTGCAAGAGGGAATGTCGGAGGCACCTAAGGAGGTGGCCATGGATCTCACAGTAGAGGAATTTGAGGGTAAACAATTAGACCCTATTCTAAAATAGGCAAGTGACTCTTTCCTTGCCGATGATGATTTTGTTAAAACCAAGGCCTTCTCAGAGTTCTTACGGAGAATGAAAATCAATCAGTTTAAGGAGATTTGTGAGAAGAAGAAGGAAGAATCCCCTGATAAAGATGTGAAAGAAATAGAGGAGGAGACCAAGGCACAAATGGCTAAACAATTTGAGAAGATCACTCCAGAAGAAGGGAGAGGCATGATTCATACAGTAGGGATTCTGATCCTACCAGAATGGGACATTGTTGATGCCATTGTTTTTTACCAAGTAAGGAAAAGCAAGGTAAAGACCCTAACTACACTAGAACAGGCTAAGCAAGCAGCTAGGGGAATTACTTTTTCTAAAGATCATGCTACTCTGGTCATGTGGTCTTTAGATAAAGACAAAAATAAAGGGAAGAAGAGTGATTTCTCCATAGGGTATACAAGGAGCCTAATGGTTCAGAGAGTGGGAGAAACATGTGGTGTGGAGGCCTCTAATTTGATTCTTGAAACTGCCAAGTTCAATGTTAGTGTGGCAGAGAAGGATGCCAGAGAAAAGGAAGAGCTTAGGCTCAAATTTGAAATGGTCCTTAAATCTTATAATGAGCTCAAAGTTGAGCTAATTCAAAAGGACAAACTGATTGTCCAGTTATCAGGACCACAGGACCAAAGATCTCCTCAATTAGCAATTTCTGATAAGCCTGTGGTGGCTTCATCTTCAAGCACAATAATTGAATTTCCACCCTCACCACTCCCAGAAACAAATATGGATGCAAGGGTTTCTTGGGAGAAGTTGAAGCTGACAGAGGAAACAAATAAATTGAGGGAAATCAGGGAACAATTGGAAAAGGAAAGGAATGAGAATGCAAAGGCCATAGCTTTAGTAAATCAGAAATATGAAGAAAAAATAGTAGGGGTGATTATGGAATTCGCAGTAGGTTTAAAGCCTTCTATTAGACATGGCCATATGGATAAGTTAATTTCTCTGCTTAAGGTTATTAATAAAGAGAAGGATGAAATGGCTCCAGTTTTGAAGAGATGGATTGAAAGGTCTCCCAATGTTAAACTATTTCATATGTTATCAAAGGGATAGGAGGACCCAGATCCTTTAATAAAGCCATTGCATCAAATTGTGAAGAAGTTGGTGCATTTCAACATTTCTATGGATATTTTTATCAGGAGGACAAGTATGTTGAAATCTGAGTTAATGCTTTCAAGTTATGAACTGGTGCCTCCTATTTTTACAGACAAAGGAGAATTTAAGGAAGCTTATCAGTGGAGGGAGGAGTTAGATGGACTCCTCACAGAATGAATCAATAATATTTTAAGTGATAAGTCTTCTTTCAGTGGCACAATTAAAATGTTGATAAATGCCAGGTTAATGTTTGACACCATTCAACAGAAAATCATATAGATCATTAGTGAATGGGAACAGTTGTCAACTGAGAAAGATGAATTTGTTAAGTTTGAGTTCCCAAGTGAAGAGGTGTATAATAAATGGAGATCTCAGTACATGCTAGCTATGGAGAGTGAAGATACACCGCCAGCTTCATAAAGTAGATCAGAACAGTAAATTTTGAGTCATAAGGGTGGTTGAGATATGAGGAAATATTCATTATAGAATGGACAGCAAATATCACAGATCAGATTTGTTAATAGCTGCCCAAAGATTGCATTAAAAGACGTGAAAAAGGTCGGCTCAACTACATTTTCCTCACCATTGTGACTGAGTGTATTTATTGTAAATTTTGTAGTTGTTGAAAAGTTTTAGGGTTGATATTTTGTAAACCCTAGAATGACCGGAAGCTTATCGCATTTCCTTGTATATAAAAGGATTTCCCATGGTCATTCTAGGTATTGAGTAAGTTAGGTGTAAGAAGAAAAAGAGAATTTTGAAGCCCTACTACTCATTCGAGGATTGTAAATTTGCATGATTTTGTCAGGATAATAGAGAAGTGATACAAGTTGGCACCATTATCCAGTAAGTTTGTTATTCAGAATATGATGTATGTAAATGATCATAGTTATACTTAATACAAATATCAAATCTTTACCTCTCCATTGTGTTTGTTCTATAAATCTTTAAGCCTATTTTAGGGTTTATGTGTATGTATCTCGCTTTGAGTTCTGACCTAGGGTTGGATTAAATATTACTCAAAGTAAAGTATGTGTTCATTGAATTCACATAAGGATTATCTGTAAGTAGGGAAGAGTTGGGGTATTTGTATTTACGATTCAAAAACCAGTTGTTCTCAAAGTTGTTTTGGGATCCTTTCTATTTTCTGACTCTATTGCCCAATGGATAAGACAGTGGCCTGTATTCTCCTATCTTTGTTCTGAGAAAGTGATTCAGATTTCAAAGTCCCAAAATCTTAAAATCACTACCAGTAATTTTAGTTTTATTTACTTTTATGTATTGTCCTACCCAGTGATGGAGGATCAATGAACAATAGGTTGTTGTTTAGTATTCTCTCACTGTTTTCATCTATTGAAAGATCCAGTAAAGAAATAAGGGGAAAAGTTAAGACTATCAGTTAAGAGTTAAATACTATTGGATCAGGTGTACCCACCTTGGTTTGACAAAGCCAGAAGGAGAAGAGGGATTATACATCCCTATAGTTGGGCTAGTTGCTTATAGATTGCCCACATTTGGAACTAACCAATCCTTAATATCCATCATAGGTATATTGGTGTCTCTTTGAGTGTAAACTCCTTTCCAGGAACCAACAAAATGGTGACTCTACTGGGGAATAGAGATTGTAATCAGAAGAAAATAGTGTAGGTTCCAAGTTGAGCTGGACTCCTGACCTAGCTATTTAAATCATTTGATGTCTCTGGTGTTATAAATCAGTTATAAACAACGCGGGTACGAGTAGAGCTTTGACTCCTGGCCAACTTGTTTATCATATCCAGTGGTTTCCATTGAAAGTACAAAGAGTCAGTTTTAAAGGTTTTGATATTATCTCACACTCCGTGAGTGGCGACTCTGAACTTTTTTATGATTAGTGCTTTATAAAATATAGCAGTATGAGTTTTAGAAATACAAGGTCATATAATAGGGAACACCCTGAGGAAAGTCTGCAGGGTGGGCTTCCTATCACATCTAGAAGAAACCAAGGTAAGAAGGACAAAGATACCAGCGATATGTCTATGACTTGGAGACAGAGGGAAAACCCTAGACAACATAATATTCCTCCTCCTAGTCAAGAAGGAAATGCCTCAGAATATGAGGAGGTAGTTGATTTGGGACTTAATCAATATGATGATTATTACTCACCCACAGAGAGGGAGGGTGAAGGAATATTCTAGAATAGGAGAAAGAATTCACAAAGGCAAGGAAGGTCGAGAAGTAAGAGTAGAGGGGGTCAGGATTTTCTTCCTCCTTTCACCCTTCGTTCCTCAATACCACAGGGCCTTCAGGACTCTCAGGGTCAGCAAGAAAATCCTCAAACACAACAGAATGAATCTGAAATGACTTTTCCTGACTCTGAAGATATATTTGAGGAAGTTCATCAACTGGAAAGAAGGATTCAAGAACAGGCTGCTATCAGAGAAAAAAGGGAAAGGGATAAGGAAGAAAGAATTAGACAAGCTATGATAAGAGCTGAACAATTAAAAAGACAACTGTTAAACTTAGAGGCTATAAACTATATTCTCATCCCTGAACTGACAAATGAGCTACCGGTTGTTCCAAGGGATAAGGGAAAATAAAAAGACAAAGGTATTTCAATCAATGAACCTGTCAACCCTAAGAAAAATCCTGACCAGTCTTTGAGACTGGAGGCAGATTTGGAAAAAGCCAAGAAGGAGCAAGAGTTGCTAGCTAAACACCTAGAAAAGGCAGAATTAGAAGCAGCAACATTAGAAATGAAAAAGAAAATTGATTTTCTTAAGAGGTCTGCAGGACCTACGGATTCTAGTTTTTTGAATATGACACAAGGAGCTGGTGTTGCACACCCAACTAATTAGACAGATGGCTTTCCCCCACCAAGAGGATTTAATGGTTCTGCTACTGCAAATACAAATGCATCCACATCCCAGGGTGCTGGTTTTCCAAATTTAGGTGTTATACATGAAAGGTGCAAGCAGTTGGTTTTCAATGGCATTCCTAGTTATCCCAACCCCATCCCTGAAGAAATTAGAAAAAAGCTCCCTAAATTTAAAGGAAGCAATGTTGTAACTTGTGAAGAACATTTAAAAAAATTCATTGATGTAATTGATGATTACAATATTGTACCAGATGATGTTATTATGAAATTATTTGTGCAATCTCTAACAGAAGATTCAAAAGACTGGTTTAGAGCTTTGCCTCATGGTAGCATAGGTTCATGGAATTAGCTTAGGCATTGTTTTAAAGAGCAGTATGGTGATAAGACACATGAGGGCTTTATGCTGAATGAATTTAATAACATAAAAAAGGATTTCAATGAAGATGTTGTTGAATTTAATGTCAAGTTTCAAAAAGCCATGCATAAACTATTGCAAGTCATTAGATTAGATGACAGGGTATGCCTTGTTACATATTTAAATGCCTTCGACTCAAAAATGGGTTACTTATTGAGAGACAAAAACCCAAGGAGCCTTGTTGAAGCCTACAAGTTAGTTGTGAATATAGAAAGTAATCAGAGAATCTCAGGGAAGCTGGGAAGGAGAGAAGATAACAGATCACCTTTGTTAAATAGAAAGGATCAAGGAAAGCCCCAAAGTGTTAAACCAAAGGATGAGGAAAGCTTGAAACAAATTCTTAAGGCAATCAAGGATCTAAAACCTGGTGAAAATAGAAATAATAAATCTGCAGGAGGAGACAACCCTCCCTTCAACAATTTTAATAAATTGCCAAGGATGCAGAACTTTCCTTACAATACTCAATGGAAGGATGGAAAACCTTTTAGCCTAGACAAGGGGGACAGACCAAATAATAGAACCCCTGACTCATTACAAAGAAATTCAATGAATGCAGTGGAAGATATCCCATGGTGCATGGTCTGTCAATCACCCCATGACCCTGATTATTGTGTCATATCCCAAAACATGTCTCCTCAAAAAGAACAAGAGTGCACGGAAGAGAAGCCTTATGATGATCAGGGGTGTGGAATGACTTCTTCTCATATTTTGAGTGAAATAGATTCTACTGAGGAAGATGAAAATTAGGATACCTCATTTTCCCAAGCCAGAAATGAATTGTACCATCAGCAGGTCTTTTCAGATAATGAAGATACTGAGCCAGACAACATTCAATGTAATGTTCAAAAAAATGACTCAGCTACTACCTTGAGAAGGCCCTCTAATGAAGAGATCACTTTGATAATAGCAAATTTGGTTACTCAGGCAAAGGCAAATTATAATTTGAGGAATAGAGTGGTGGGTGATTCAGATCCCAAGCCTGCTGGCATTTTTATAAAGAAAACATCACAAGAAAAGATCAAGGATTCCCCTCATACTGATAAGGTTAAGATAAAGAGGAATGTCAAACCCAATGTTGTGTATAAAGTAAAGCCAAGGCCAACAGCTGAGGTATCACCTTCTATACAAAATAAGGACAAAGCTCAAGTTGATATGCCTACAGAGATACCCATCCAGGAGGTTGATAAAACAGCTGAGGATCTAAAATCAGAGGTAAGTGATTCAAAATATATTCCAGTTGATATGAATAAATTACTGTCTCAAATCACTGTCAAAGTTCCATTATTGGAAATGATGAGAATAGATGAACATAAGAAGAATGCTTTAAAATGGGTACAGAGCACAATACATACCGATCCTCAAAATTTAGGAGGAACTGAAAAGCAAATAGAAGTGGTAAATGATAAAGATGAAAACTATAGTGAGGAGATTGTTTCTGAAATTCCTCAGATTTACTTGGATACAAATGTTGTCAATACCATAGCAGGAATAGTTGACCCTTTCTTCTTGACTTTACAAATAAATGGAAAGTTGCTAAAAAATTGCATGATTGATTCTGGAGCATCGAATACTGTTATGCCAACTGAGATCATGAAGTCTTCAGGATTGAAAGTGGATTCACCCCATGGTAGGTGCCAGGCAATGGATTCAAGAGAAGTACCAGTTGTTGGTACCATTAAAGCCTTGCCTTATAGGTTGGATGCTTATCCTAATAAATTATTGACTATGAGTGTTTTAGTAGTGGATATTCCTCCCCAGTATGGGATGCTGCTATCAAGAAAATGGAGTGCATCTATGGGAGGAAGCATACAGTGTGACTTATCATTTGCCACTTTCAATTTTGAGGGAGAAAGTATCAGGATTACTAGAGAATCCAGAACTCCACACATGATAGAAGAAGAGGAGCCAGACAATATGAATTGTTTCCTTGATACTGACATCAATGCCTTCAAGGTCCAAGACAAGGAGGAAGATGAAGGTGTTGACCCTACTTATAGATCAGAAAATCAAGAAGGATGGATTGACCTAAATGATCTTTGGATTATGTATTTTGATGGTGCAAGTAGCAGGGAAGGATCTGGAGCTGGAATATTGCTCATATCTCCTAATGGTAAAACTTTCAAGTACTCATTTTCCTTGTTGTTTACTTGCACAAATAATGTTGCAGAGTATGAGGCTCTGTTAATTGGTCTGAGACTGGCATCAAGACATGGCATAATATGTTTAAAAGTAGTTGGTGACTCTAAATTGGTTGTATCCCAAATAAGGTCAAAGTATGCTTCCAAGAATCAAAAGTTGAAACAATATAGGAATGTTGTGTGGGATGAGATTGAAAGCTTTAGTGCTTTTAATATCTATTGGATGGAGAGAAGTTCTAATAGAATGGCTGACCTATTGGATAATATTGCCCTTAGACCAAAGGATGCTACTTTTGCAGATGTCTCAAATGTGGAGGTATAGACCAGGCCTTCCATCCCTGACAATCTAGATAACTCGCAAGGTTTTTCTGATGATCAGGACATATTAAGATTTCTCCATTGTGAGTCTCACTTTGGTAACAAAGAAATAGATTTTAGCTCTTATGTTAATACCGTGAATGGCAAGGATGTTATTTTTGGGGAAGAAGTGTTGCAATTGAAATCAAACAGAGTTCCTAAAGGATTGGTTGCTCTTGAAAGAGCATTTGACAACAAGGATAAAATTTTCCATGCTAATTTTGCTAAAACTGATGAGCTGGAAGAAATAAATTTGGGCACAAAAATAGCCCCTAGGAAGGTCTATATAGGTAGGTCTTTATCCCCAAGAATTAGAAAAAATTTGATTGATCTCCTCAGGAGATTTAGGCATGTTTTTGCCTGGTCTTATGACGATCTTAAGGCTTACAGGGAAGACCTTTTTCAGCATGAGATTCCCCTCAAGGAAGGCACAAAGCCTTTTAGACAGAAGTTGAGACCTGTTAACCCTACTTTGGCACCTAAAATGTAGAGTGAACTCAAGAAGATGATAGATGCTAGAATAATTGAACCTATTAGGCATTCCACTTGGGTTTCAAATCTAGTACCAGTTAGAAAGAAAAATGGTGATATCAGGCTATGCGTGGATTTTAGGAATCTCAATATAAATTCTCTGAAAGATAATTATGGATTACCAAACATGGAGAATATGTTGCAAAGGATCACTGGGTCAGAGTTGATGTCCATGATGGATGGCTTTTCTGGTTACAATCAAGTCATGGTCAAAGACACAGAACAATTCAAGACCGCATTTACAACTCCTTGGGGAATGTATGTCTATGTAAGAATGCCTTTTGGGTTGACAAATGCTGGTGCCACTTTTCAAAGAGCCATGGATGTAGCCTTTGCAGATTTTATTGATAGATTCATGGTGGTTTATCAGGATGATTTGACAGCCTTCTCAGCAAAGGAAGAACAACATTGTCAACATCTTGAAAAGCTTTTTACCAGAGCATTAGAGTATGGGGTATCTCTGAATCCAAAGAAGTGTGCTTTTGGTGTAACAGAAGGAAAGCTACTTGGGCACATTGTTTCAAAAGATGGTGTGAGGATAGATCTAGAAAGAGTTGAAGCTATTGACAAGTTAACTTTACCAAAAAATGTTAAAGGAATTCAGTCTTTTTTAGGACAGGTCAACTTCTTAAGAAGGTTTATAACAAATTTTGCAGAGATTAGCATTCCCATATCCAAAATGTTGAAGAAAGGAGCGAAGGTTGAGTGGAACACTGAAGCTATTCAAGCTTTCAATGACATTAAAAGGGCCATAAAGCATGCCCCAGTCTTAAAGGCGCCAGATTATAGCAAGCCAATGCAAGTTTTTTCTTTTGCATCAGCCCACACTATTGCTGCAGTATTATTACAAAAAAATGCTGAGGGTTTTGAGCAGCCCATTTCCTTTTTCAGCAAAACCTTGCAGGCGGCAGAATTGAATTATGATATTATTGAAAAACAAGCTTATGCTCTAGTCAAGGCTATCAAGATATTTAGGTGTTATTTGGTAGGGGCTACTGTGATTGCTTATGTACCAAGTGCTGCTATCAAGGATATCCTGGTCCAACAGGAGGTCTCAGGAAGGAGATGTAGGTGGATAAATAGGATTCAAGAGTTTAACATTGATATCCACATAACAAAGTTGGTAAGAGGATTAGGCCTAGCAAAGTTGATGGCCCAGAGTAATCTAAATGCAAACCAAATAAACATGTTGGAAGAGGATCAGAGACCTTATATTTTCAATATGGACTGTTGTGAATGGTACAAAGATGTTGTCCCATATTTGCAAAAGATGATCCTACCCCCTGAGATGGATAATAATAAGAAAAGAACTATCATACTCCAATCAATGAAATATGCAATTATAAAAGGTGAGCTCTGGTGGAGGAGCAATGAAGGTGTTTTACTCAGATGTGTAGATCAGGAAAAGGCTGAACTTCTGATAAAAAATATGCACAGTGGAGTCTGTGGAGGGCATTATATGGCTAAAACTACAGCTCACAAGATCATTAGAGCAGGTTTTTGGTGGCCTACACTTTTTAAAGATGCCCATCAGTTTGTTAAGAGATGTGATCCCTGCCAAAGGTTTTCAGGAAAGTTGAAATTCAGTGGGAACGTTCCACTCAGGCCTGTTTCTATTCAAGCCCCTTTTCAGAAGTGGGGTATGGATTTCATTGGGGAGATCCCTAATAGGTCTAGTGGTGGGCATTCTTATATCTTGGTGGCAACTGATTATTTTACTAAATGGATTGAAGCAATCCCTACAAGAAGGGCAACTAGCAAAGTAGTGATAGACTTTATGATGCAAAATATTTTGACAAGATTTGGTTGCCCAGAAACTGTGGTGGTTGATAATGCATTATGTTTTAGATCAAAAGAGTTTGTTGATTTTTGTGGGCATTATGGTATTAGAATTTCATACTCATCTGCTTACCACCCACAAGGCAATGGCCAGGCAGAATCCAGTAATAAAAGCTTGATCAAGATTCTAAAGAGAGTTCTGGATAAAAACAAGAAAGCCTGAGATTCAAAATTATTACAAGCTTTATGGGCTGATAGGGTTACAGTGAAAAAAGCAATAGGATGTGCCCCTTTTGATTTAGTATATGGGATTAATGCTAGACTGCCTCAAAATAATTTGCTACAGATGTACCAGTTCATTCAAGCTTATGATGATGATATAGAAGAAGACATGGCAATCAGGATGAATGATTTGATTCAACTCAATGAATTAAGGGTTAGTGCACATGACAAGAATGAAAGGGTGCAGGCACAATCTAAAGTCTTGTATGATAAGAGGACTACCCAAAAATCTTTCACAAAGGGAGATATGGTTTTAATGTGGAATGCAAGGCTTGAAGACAAAGGCAGGCATGGAAAGTTTGACCCTGTTTGGTTAGGGCATTTTATTATTGAAGAAAGGTGGGGAGAGAATTCTTATTGTCTGACAAATTTGGTGGGTGAACCCCTGGAATTGCCTGTTCATGGGCAGTTCTTAAAATTTTATTTTTCCTAAAAGTTGGTGATCCCTGTACAGCTCTAGTTGTAAATTTTTGTATATAGTTCCCTGCTTTAGGCTTAAGTTTTGTTATGGTCTGCTGCACCAGGAGATTCTAGTTTCTCAATGTATCTGCAAGAGATACATGTCCCCAAGCAAGAGCCAATGATATCACTTTTTTAAATATTTTTTGGCTCCACATTTTTGGCTTGGGTTTCCTCCCTCGTTTCCAAACCCTAGGTTGGTAAGTTCCTTTTTGTATTTCCGTGTTACCTTTTTGATTCAGTAAAGGGGCTAATTCACATGTGCCTTTACCCTTTTAAGTCATGCATTTGTGGTTAGAAAGTTGTTGGCCCCCGTCCCCCTCTTCTCCTTTTTATTTCTCCAGGCCTAGGTTTTCGGTATATTTTCTTAAAGTTCTCACTAAAGAAAAATGAGTGGCTATCGTTACACCGCAAGACCCCAGTTGTCAATTTTCTCTGACATGCGATATAGCGATGAGTTGCCACCTGTCTCAAAGGCGGGCCCGACTGGAGGAAGAGTTTGTGGACTTTAAAGGGTGGAGAATATCTATGGTGGTCTTTATACCGTTGATCCGAGATGCTTGCACGTTAAGCTTGCGGTATAGCGACGGCCATCGGATTTACTATGTTTGAAAAGGATTCGGTGGGTCCTAACAGTGCCAGGTCACTATAATTCTTATGGTTCTTATTGGTTCTCAGAAAGCTAGGTGGTGGCTGACGCATTTTTAAAAGACGGTAAAGGATAGTCAGAAGGGACCCGCCCGTATGAGAATGTGGCGCAATGTGATTTGATTAACAGAAGATGATGTGTTTATTTGTGGGGTCATGTTTTCCAAAGGGTTAATCTTCAGTTTGATCAGACGGTTCTTGTTATACCGTTGATCAAAGATGTGCAGAGTTTAAGTTCACAGTATAGCGATGACCGTCTGATCTTCTTAGAGACTTAAATGCTCAGTGGGCCCCTTGTTGCGCCAGTTCACTTTGATGTGTTTATTTCTTATTGGTTGGATGATAGCTGTGATCTGACTATTTTCAAAGTGCTCCGAGTTAGAAAGGGAAAGGGACTGGGCCCACTTGTCAGTTTTTGCTGCGTGGCATGTTTTCATTTGATATGTGCCCACTTATGTGTCACAGTGGGACCTTAGTTTCTCAGATGATTAAAATGCTGCAAGATCCCATGGTTGTCATTAAACCGTTGGTATGAGATGCTCAGATTTTAAGTTTGTGGTTTAGCGACAACCATTGATTTGAATAAAGAGATGGAAGCCTTTTGGTGGGTCCTCTGTGTTAGATTTATTAATGAGGTGGTCATTTTGATTGGCCACGGATGATGTTGACGTGTAAAGATCGCTGATCAGACCAGAATGAACTTAAAGAATTTATTTCTACACATGTTAATTTTAAAATGTTCTCGTTGGTCGAGAACTAGCTTGCTAAAGGTACTATAGGATTTTGCTGATAAGATTTTCTACCGCCCGATGAGCCGAAAATGAAATATATCAAAGGCTTGATTTTGAATTTTTCTCTTCAATGACGTTTTCACGTCCAGTGAGTGATAGGGCCGCCAACCTCAGTAATGGTGGAATAAATTTGTTACGTGCAGGAGAATTGTGAGCTGTTAGCAGATGTTATATACCAGAATCTGATTAATCTTTTTCTTCACTGTTCTCGTGTGTTCTCCGGCGATAATTTTTCCATACAGTGCTTTCAAGCGGAAGATTTTTCAAGTGCCTGGTAGGTTTACTCTTGTGTTCATGTCATTTGAAATTTTTAAAGCTTTGTGGGGTTTTCTTTCATATGGTCAGTTGATATTGTTTGAAGTTTTATTGGGAATTCATATCTTAGTAAGAAGCCCTATTTTCAAAATGCCGCCCAAGAGAAGTTTGTCTGGTCAAACAGAATATAGTAAGAGAGGAATTTTTGAGGATTTGATGCAATTGCTCCCATTTTCTAATAATGGGGCACAAATAGTAAAGGAGCTTACTCTGAGACATCCTAGAGATTCAGTTGCAGAGGGTCTCTATGACAGAGGGAATTGGATGAGAGATGCTAAAGTGGGTGATAAGCACAATGGTCTTATTCTTTTTAAATTGGCATATTCACAAAGGAACGCTTGTGCAGCCCTCAGTAATGTATGGCAGTTTGACATTGGGAGGTTGGTATGCCCTGGGGTTTTCATGGATAATGAATTGTTAATACAGATTGCTAAATGTTATGATCCTGTGACAAGATGTGTCAAGGATGTAAGCGGAAGAGACCTGATAAGCATTACCGAGGATGAGATTAGACATGTTTTCTCATTAAATGAACCATCTGTGGGGTTGGAAAAAATAGATTTCACGGAGTTCACTGAGATTTATGAGGCACAGAAGGACTATCTAAGGGCAGGACCTCTAAGGCAATATTTTGATCAGATAGGATCAATGTGTGCTGTCAGTTCAAGTACACCAGAGCTCATCAGGTTAGATTTATTCAGTAAAAAGGCACAGGAAGTTTATAAGTCTTTATCTTTGATCCTAGGGCATGATGAGAAGACTCATATGCCAGTACCTTTTATGTTCATGATGGTGCAGTCACTCCACCCCCAGCTTGCCCTCATTTTTGACTTTGCTTCTCATTTGGTTGAAATAATTCATAAAGGATTAATAGGAATTAAGAATATGAAGGTCTCTAGACCATTCGGGTGGTACTCGATGCTTATGCACATGTTTTTGTATAAGGGTGAGAAGTTTTTTAGTACAACGATGAATATTGAGAAGGAAAGATATGGAGAGGCTCTCCCAGTGCAATTGTGGACCACAGCCTTGTCCTGGGACAGAACTGATGCTAGTTCTATTGCCTTTGATAGGGATTTTGCATCGAGGCTTAGGTCTCTTTTATTTATTGATAATCCAAGAATCCCAAAAGAGTTATTAAGATTGATTAGGCCAATGGATTACTGCAAGGACATTACCATTGTCCATAATTTTGGAGACATCATTTTTTATCCAGTCTCCACAGTGTTTAGAGTGTATGGTAGTAAGGTGGCACCTTGTATTTTTCCATATCAGGTCCCATTGAAGCTAGGATATGCTGAGATCTTAAGACAAAATGGAAATTTGCAAGAAACCACACTCACTGGCAAAGGTAGAGGAACTTTCTTTCCTGATGTAACTCTGGCACATCAGTATATAATTATGAAAGGAGGATGGGTGCACCTGCATAAGGTTTTGCAACCCTACAGAATGTCAAAGGCAGTGGTGAGGTGTGTAGATACAGAGGGTTTCCTTTCAGGCATGTTCAAAGATAAGGTGAGGTGTGCTCTTATTGAGCATCAATTTAATTTTCCAGAAGACATAATAAGAAATGAGTTTGACCTTCAAACTCAGGAAATTAAGAAAGAAAAATGGGTGATTTATAACAAGTCTATAGGTTTTATTCAGAACTTTGATAAAACTTATGATCCATTGATTAGTTTTGAACCATGGGCTAGAAAGGTTAATGTCCTTATGGAGAATTTTGAGGGACTCATGACTGCTGTAAATGAGAAAAGGATATCTGCGACTAAGACAGATCCAGAAAAGGCTAGGCAGATCTTAAACCAGCCCAAATATATGAAGTTGATCCCTAAGGGGGTGTACACAGTACAGAAGAGGAGTGGGCATACTGTCCTTCTGACCTCACAACAAGGAAGTGAAGATGTTCCTTCCACTTCAAGAGGGAAGAGACCACTTGGTGATCCAGCAGTGCAGGCACCTTCCCCGAAAAGGCAAAAACAATAGGAAAAAGGACCGGCAGAGGAGATTTACTCTCCTTCTCAATCCCCTATTCAGTTGGATGAGCATGGGGCGGTAGAGCAGCTGGTGCAGTTGAGGAATGAAGGAAATATTTTTGTTTTTAATGAAGATTTGCAAGAGGGAATGTCGGAGGCACCTAAGGAGGTGGCCATGGATCTCACAGTAGAGGAATTTGAGGGTAAACAAATAGACCCTATTCTGAAACAGGTAAGTGACTCTTTCCTTGCCGATGATGATTTTGTTAAAAGCAGGGCCTTCTCACAGTTCTTATGGAGAATGAAAATCAATCAGTTTAAGGAGATTTGTGAGAAGAAGAAGGAAGAATCCCCTGATAAAGATGTGAAAGAAATAGAGGAGGAGACCAAGGCACAAATGGATAAACAATTTGAGAAGATCACTCCAGAAGAAGCGAGAGCCATGATTCATACAGTAGGGATTCTGATCCTACCAGAATGAGACATTGCTGATGCCATTGTTTTTAACCAAGTAAGGAAAAGCAAGGTAAAGACCCTAACTACACTAGAACAGGCTAAGCAGGCAGCTAGGGGAACTACTTTTTTTGAAGATCATGCTGCTCTGGTCATGTGGTCTTTAGATAAAGACAAAAATAAAGGGAAGAAGAGTGATTTCTCCACAGGGTATACAGGGAGCCTAATGGTCTAGAGAGTGCGAGAAACATCTGGTGTGGAGGCCTCTAATTTGATTATTGAAACTGCCAAGTTCATTGTTAGTGTCGCAGAGAAGGATGCCAGAGAAAAGGAAGAGCTTAGGCTCAAATTTGAAATGGTCCTTAAATCTTATAATGAGCTCAAAGTTGAGCTAATTCAAAAGGACAAACTAATTGTCCAGTTATTAGGACCATAGGACCAAAGATCTCCTCAATTAGCAATTTCTGATAAGCCTGCGGTGGCTTCATCTTCAAGCCCAATAATTGAATTTCCACCCTCACCACTCCCAGAAACAGATATGGATGCAAGGGTTTCTTGGGAGAAGCTAAAGCTGACAGAGGAAACAAATAAATTGAGGGAAATCAGGGAACAATTGGAAAAGGAAAGGAATGAGAATGCAAAGGCCACAGCTTTAGTAAATCAGAAATATGAAGAAAAAATAGTAGGGGTGATTATGGAATTTGCAGTAGGTTTAAAGCCTTCTATTATACATGGCCATATGGATAAGTTAATTTCTTTGCTTAAGGTTATTAATAAAGAGAAGGATGAAATGGCTCCAGTTTTGAAGAGATGGATTGAAAGGTCTCCCAATGTTAAACTATTTCGTATGTTATCAAAGGGACAGGAGGACCCAGATCCTTTAATAAAGCCATTGCATCAAATTGTGAAGAAGTTGGTGCATTTCAACATTTCTATGGATATTTTTATCAGGAGAACAAGTATGTTGAAATCTAAGTTAATGCTTTCAGGTTATGAACTAGTGCCTCCTATTTTTACAGACAAAGGAGAATTTAAGGAAGCTTATCAGTGGAGGGAGGAGTTAGATGGACTCCTCACAGAATGAATCAATAATATTTTAAGTGATAAGTCTTCTTTCAGTGGCACAATTAAAATTTTGATAAATGCCAGGTTACTGTTTGACACCATTCAACAGAAAATCATACAGATCATTAGTGAATGGGAACAGTTGTCAATCGAGAAAGATGAATTTGTTAAGTTTGAGTTCCCAAGTGAAGAGGTGTATAATAAATGGAGATCTCAGTACATGCTAGCTGTGGAGAGTGAAGATACACCACCGGCTTCATAAAGTAGATCAGAACAGTAAATTTTGAGTCATAAGGGTGGTTGAGATATGAGGAAATATTCATTACAGAATGGACAGCAAATATCACAGATCAGATTTGTTAACAGCTGCCCAAAGATTGCATTAAAAGACGTGAAGAAGGTCAGCTCAACTACATTTTCCTCGCCATTGTGATTGAGTGTATTTATTGTAAATTTTGTAGTTGTTGAAAAGTTTTAGGGTTGATATTTTGTAAACCCTAGAATGACCGGAAGCTTATCGCATTTCCTTGTATATAAAAAGATTTCCCATGGTCATTCTAGGTATTGAGTAAGTTAGGTGTAAGAAGAAAAAGAGAATTTTGAAGCCCTGCTACTCATTCGAGGATTGTAAATTTGCATGATTTTGTCAGGATAATAGAGAAGTGATACAAGTTGGCACCATTATCCAGTAAGTTTGTTATTCAGAATATGATGTATGTAAATGATCATGGTTATACTTAATACAAATATCAAATCTTTACCTCTCCATTGTGTTTGTTCTATGAATCTTTAAGCCTATTTTAGGGTTTATGTGTATGTATCTCGCTTTGAGTTCTGACCTAGGGTTGGATTAAATATTACTCAAAGTAAAGTATGTGTTCATTGAATTCGCATAAGGATTATCTGTAAGTAGGGAAGAGTTGGGGTATTTGTATTTACGATTCAAAAACTAGTTGTTCTCAAAGTTGTTTTGGGATCCTTTCTATTTTCTGACTCTATTGCCCAATGGATAAGACACTGGCCTGTATTCTCCTATCTTTGTTCTGAGAAGGTGATTCAGATTTCAAAGTCCCAAAATCTTAAAATCACTACCAGTAATTTTAGTTTTATTTACTTTTATGTATTGTCCTACCCAATGATGGAGGATCAATGAACAATAGGTTGTTGTTTAGTATTCTCTCACTGTTTTCATCTGTTGAAAGATCTAGTAAAGAAATAAGGGGCAAAGTTAGGACTATCAGTTAAGAGTTAAATACTATTGGATCAGGTGTACCTGCCTTGGTTTGACAGAGCCAGAAGCAAAAGAGGGATTATCCATCCCTATAGTTGGTCCAGTTGCCTATAGATTGCCCACATTTGGAACTAACCAATCCTTAATATCCATCATAGGTATATTGGTGTCTCTTTGAGTGTAAACTCCTTTCCAGGAACCAACACATTCGATGAGTATTCTTCCTCTAAAGTAGTTCTACTGTTACCGACCTTCTTATTTTCATGTGTACATTCAAATGACATATGTCCTTCTCCATAATTATAACAATTTCCTCGGAATCCGCCTCTTCTATAACCACCTCGGTAGTTACTGCCTCTTCCTCTAGAAGGATTTTCACTTTTCCACTCATTCTTGCCTTTATCTTGATTTGTTTTGTCTTGATCAGGTCTATTGTTTTCACCATAAGATCTTCCTCTTCCTCTAGAGAATCTACCACCTCTTCCTCTTTACCTTTTCTCATATCTTTTGTTCAATTTCTCCTTAGCTTTTAGAGAAAACTAATAAGCTTCTTCAATGCTTTTTGCATTCACCGAACTAGGTTAATCTGATAATCATAGGGTAAGAACTTGCCTTTCAATTTATTTAGCATCTTATTCCATACCTTAATTTTTTCTTTTCCTTTCTATCCAATTGTAGATGCTCCCACCATAAGGATGCATAAATCTTCAACTTTGTAGTTGCAATTTTCACCTTTTTCTCCTCAGGAACATTTTTATACTCAAAATACTTTTCCATCTCGGTTATCCAATCCATCAGTTCATCCAAATCTAGTCTTCCACTATATTCAGGAGGATTGAAATGTGGTGTGGACTTCAGGTTTGTCAATGCCTTCAAAAGTCATTCTTCACCTTGATCCATCACAGATGCAGGTTTTGCTTCACCTTGCCCATCTTCAATTTCTTCATCACTAACATCCTCAAGATGTCTTCCTCAGTGTTGGGTTGTCTGAATAGCTTCTAACCTAGAAAAAATTTGTCTTACCATGTCTTCCAATCCTAGATCTACATCTCACCTCTCACAAACCATCTTGAAACCCTCTACAATTGTAGGTCAAATTGCAATCGTCCACCCCACAAAAAATATTAACTAGGGTTTGCAAGAAGGAACCCTCGACCTAAACTTGAAAATTTAAATCCAGATGTCAACCTCGCTCTGATACCACTTAACGCAAGATAGGATATGAAGAGGGGCCAAAGGCACACCCTAATCACCAACCTCCTTCCGAAAACAACACACGGAAGCAATAACACAATGGGGAGAGAGAGAGAGAGAGAGAGAGAATGAAGAAAAGATCATTTATTATTCATTAATAACCTCATACATGCTGAGCTTTAATGCCTTCTCGATTATAGCCAAATACATTCAGATTCAATTACAACAGTCCTCCAACATGCAAGAATTCATCTTTTAGAAACAATCTTCTATCTCCTAAAAATTGATACCTAAAACTACAACCAGCTACATTATTTATACAAGAGGCTACCGAAACAAGTTGGCCTTCAGATCCATCATTGGAGAAAGAAATGACCAGATCTAGGTCCACATGCTTCCCAATGATTGATACAAACATTAACTCTGCAACCAAAATTCAATGCACAAGTCAGCTCGAAAGAAATCCAAACTAAACCACTCGGTGAGCAAGATTACTGAGCAACAGGAAATAACTCGGTGAACCAACCGAGCCAACTCTGTAAATGAAGGAACCGAGTAGCAACCGAGCCCCGTCGGTGGAAACAAGAAAATATTACGGAGAGCCCAAAACAAGCTACCGAGCACAACTAACAACTCTAACTTATTTTTGGTGATACGAGATTGCCAAGAACCCAAGATACTCCCGCATCAATATTAAAGAACCCTTTCTATAAGAATCTTTCCTACATACTGTGTGTTTTAAAAACTACCACAAAAATACCATTATGTATCATTCTACAAATATTAACATATATTCCAAGATTTTTTCCCAAACATTCAAACTCATTCATCAAAAAACTTTCTTGAAGGTAAAACACTTGAATCGATGCAAGAAAGAAATACAGCACCATTCCTATGCTTATATTACTCATTCTTAATAGCTAAATTACCCTATCATTGTTAAGGGTAAGGGAGAGGATTTTATTCACAAAAAAGGAAGAGGGCTTACCATTCTTTCTCCTTTTGGAATCTCCATTGCTATTAATTCCTCCATCTCCATATATATTTTTGTGGGCGCCCATAAGTCCATGTGGCTCCACTCCTTCGATGGTCAGGATTCCCCCATTAAAAATTTTAAATGGACACACTATTTTTCATTCTTCGATAGATAATAATAATGATTTATATGAAGGCTTTTGCCTTGTATTAGACCACTATTACCTTTTTCTACATCATTACTTTATAAAAATTTTCAATTCCCATCTTCAGGTATGTTAATATTGGTATCCATAAATCAACACATGAATGAATTACTTTCATCCTAGACTTCCTTGATATCTAGCTGAAGGCCAGCGTACAAAGAAAACACACTAGGGAAATAAATGAAAAAATTCACACAAAAACCAAAAATAGGAAGACAAACAAAGACCCAAACAAAATGACAAAAAAGGTCCAAAATCTAATACCATAGCCAATGTGTCGCACAGGGTGCAAGTTCTAGGTGCAAACTCCTGAGATAACATTTGATCACTCGGGGCTCACCAACTTCTAGAGCTCTCTTTCAATTGTTTTTTCTCTTGGAATATTGAATAATAACCTAGATGTATATGATAGTCTCCATGTGTAGTTTGAATTGGTAGAGTTTCCATTCTTTGAATAAAGAGTTAAGTTTTTGAAAAACAATATACATGAAGCTTGTCGTAAAGACTCAAAATGTCTAACACAAAAATTAAGATTGATAATTATCAATTTCAATGTCACTAAAGTTCAAAGGGATTGTACTTAATCAAAATCTTATGCCAGCAACAATGAGCCATATTTTTATTCTATTGCAGTTTGGGGATCTGTTAGCGTCAATAGAGAATTTTAACCTTCAGTAAGAAAAAATATGAGACTTCAACCAAATATTGTCCAAGGGTACCTCATTCTAGTATTTGCGCTTTTCAAGGATAAAATGATAACAATTGCAAACACATACTAGTACATATGAAGATTGAGAATAGAATGGTCACTTTTTAGATTTCCCAAATATTAGAATCAACCATGATTAGATCAAAGATAGAAAGATGCACCAGAAGGAATTATTTAATGAAACTGATATCCATGAAGACATGACACCTTTGTTAAAAAAAATCATCCTCATATTAAGGAAGAAAAATTATCTTCAAAAAAAATTATGAGCTCCATGATCAGTGCAAAAAAATACATTTGTGAATTGAGAGGGACTAGATATGTTGATCTATAAAAGTTTGAGTGGACACTTTTTTTTTTTTGAAAAGGTGCAAAGTAGTTGGAATTGACAAAATATTAATTTGAAATATAATTTACACATCATTTTTTAGGCAAGGAATATTCCTTAAAATGGAAGGCAATTACATGAAATCTAGGAGTATGTGGTAAACTATTTATTTTAACTATTTTTAAAAGAAGAGGGTCTAGACTGTTTTAATAATCCTTTTACTTTGAGAGACGAGTGTGAATCTGTTAGAGGTGGGCATTCTTATTAAATTCTAAAAATAAAGGAGAGATAGCAATGATTCTATTTAGACATGTTTTGTTGTATAGGGAAGGATAGCCTTTGAACTCTGTAATTTTTGTCAAGAAAATAAAGGAGATTATCTTGATCTTTGTGCTCAATTGTACCTTCTTTTATTTTCATTTTCTTTTGATTTTTCCTAATCACTCCTTGATGTTTATCACTTTTTATATCAAATGGTGGGTGTTTTTATCATATGATATTTGAGTCTTAGTTGTTCATAATATATAAAAGAGATGGTTTTTTAGTTTCTTAACAATTCTTGTGGATGTTAAGTAGATGATATTTAAATTGTTTATCTCTATTTCCTTTTAATTATAAATATGTAATTACATATGCAATATGGCTATGCTCAGATGTTAGTTTTCCCTTCTTACTTTTTGGTTAAAATCATACTCCAGAATTAGATTACATATTAAGAGGGAGTTGTTCCTCTAAAATTTAGAGACAACTTTCTAATTCAACAAGAAATTTCTCCAATTATTGGTAGCTTATTTGTCTTTTTGTTTTGGGTAAGTTGGGTCATTTCAATCATTATCTCCAAAAGAAAAATCCATTTATTAACATGTTAGGAACAATATTTGAATATCATATTAAAGAATACTTTGAGATAATGAATAATTGCATCTCTAGAATCAATGAATGACTATTGCGAATATATCCTTCTATCATGTGTACAAGTTCACAAACTAATTATTTGGAAAAGATATGATGTGATATTTGGTTGACAATAAAACTAACTATCATGATGGTTGGACAGGCTTGGAGAATGGCTTGCATTACTCTACAATATGATTTCAAGGTATGTAGTTTGGTGGACTTGGTCAAATGGTTTATGAGGTGTTTCAGTTCATATATCTCTTGATGGTTTACTCTATAAGTTTTTTTTGTCACATGTGCTATTTTTTTTTGTATTGGCTTTTGGACAACTTAGCTATTTATGGTGACTTAATAATTTGTGTAGTTTGGTCTTTATATAGGTCAAGAGAAGTCATAAAATACTTAATACTTAATCCCATGGTGTGTTGCATTTTAAATTATGCTACATGAATTTGAGAATATTTTGGGCTAACCAATAAACTATTTTTCAATGCATTTTCACGTATGTTAATTTTGGATTTAGCTTTGGAAGGAGTTGTGGTACATATGGATAAAATTATATTATTTGAAAAGAAAATTTATGATGTATTTGGGTCCTCATTAAATCATGTAGTAGATTGCATTAAGTATGTTGTTCAAGGTGGTCAACCTTTTACTAATAATGCCTACTTTCTCATGGCTAACCTTGTTGATGTTTCTGATGGAAAAATGTCTATATATTTTAACAAAAAAGAATGATATAATTGATATGAGTTAAAGTGATAAAGTTTTGAATTTGTATGATTCAAGCGCAAAGAAGAGTTTGTGCAAACAAGGTGATGCTTATTGAAAAATTGGACTAGAAGCTCCTTACCAAGAACCAACAAGTTTAGTTTTATCTTTGCAAAATTATTGAGTTTCTTCTAAAATATATACTAATTGTCCCTTGAGAATTAGTGTAATCCTTGGTATTGTGTCTAAATTTATAAGGGATAGTAAGTTCCTTGGCTTTTGGCCTAAAACATTGTAATTAGATATTTGACTATACTGAGTACTTTTCTCAGTGTGGTTTTTCCCATCTTGGGTTTTCCATGTAATATTGTGTTCATGTGTGCATGGTATGATTACATTATTTTCTAGTGGTCATTGGTTAATCTATTTCATGTCCTAGATGGATTTATTAAAAAAAAAAAATTGATTCACCCCCCCCCCCCCCCTCTCAGCACCTATTCTCATATTTAATTTAGAAATAATTATTACACAAAATCACTTCCATCACTTCATTAATTAATAGATAAAGTAATTTGTAAGTTTTTTAACGTATTTATTTAACTAACCTGATTTCTGAATACGTAATTAATTATTTTCAAGTACATGATATTTATAATTTAAATTAATAAAACTTATGATAAATAAGCTATTAAAAGCTTATATGTTCAATGTTTGCAAAAAAATTGTAAAAACTCTATAACCAATATAAGCCATGTACATGAATAACAGATGAGCATCTCAAAATTTTACATTCACAATAGCCCACATACCGAACTTGAGGTCACAAGTTAATATAAATTAATAAATATAAACATAAATGGAAGGAGTAAACTATTTCAAAATGATTTATGATATAAGATCTGGTTGATCCTTCGCTAGTCATTGTCAACTCCTGGTCATTACCCTTTCATGCATAATAAAATCTATTATAATGCTATTATGACTATAATTCTCCTAGGATATCAACACAATACCATCCAATAAAGAACCCACAAGGGTCCATGACCTCAACACAACATCTCTATAATTGCAAAAAAAATGGAAAGTAGAAAATAACAAGATACATTACCTTTCCAACTCTAGCCACGCTTACCAAATTAAATTAGTTGCATCATTTCTTCACACTTTCCTTATTTTCCTCTTAAACCAACTAATTAGAATTCCCAACAAGAACTCAAACTAATTTTTTTAAACATTTCCACAAGTGCACTAACCCTAAGTAATTGTTTTAGGGTTTTGAATATGGCATAATAACCTAGATTTTGACTTTTCTCTCCACTCAAAAAAGGGTTTAAAAATTACCTATGAGTTATATCCATTTTGAGCATATTTATGACTCCAAAACTTTCAAAGCTATAATTTTTGACTCACCAAAAGTAACCTTTATGTCGCATTCCAAAATAAACTAATGATTCACATTTATGAAATGAGGTGATTAGGATATTTGTGGTCCCCTTGTCCTCCCATTAGCTACTCAAATACCTACACACTTTTTCCATTATTATTTTTTTATAATAATAAAATAATGTTAGATATTCAAAAATTATATTAAATCTTGAAAATAAAAAAATTGTATACCGTTAAGATTCTTCAATACATATCTTTAATTTCACATAGCACAAACTTTTAATTTTGAGTATGTAACCCTTTCAACACATTGTTTACCACCAATAATCTTAGTCACAAAAAATTATATTAACATAAAAAGTGTAAAATTCCTTACTATAATTCAATTTATGTTATTTTATTGACACATCCATTCCAAAATATAAGTACCCTTTACTGAATAGTATTGGCTAATAGCTCAACTAAGAAGTTGTCATTCTAAATCAGATAATATCAATATGAATCATCATCTAAATATGATAATTCATTAAGTTAAGGTTATAATTATTATATTATCATACTAAATATTTAAACCATGTTAAATCTTTCATTATAGTGATGAGATTAAGCATACTCATTTTTTCTTCAATGATAAATAACAAGCAAAGAAAAAATTAAGGATTAATGATTAACCTTGACAAACACATGCACTGGGTCACTATTGGCTTTATTTTATTTGTTATAATAACCGAAGTACCAAGATATAAGTGATGGAACAAAGCTTGTTGATACATCCTACAACCCTTTTCAATCACTAATCATGGAAAGGTCAGAAGGTGTGAGATTATGATAGTAGGGTCTAACCACGAAGATTCTAAGATATTACCTTAGTAATGTATTAATGGAATAACATAGCAGTGCACAACACACAATCTAATTTGGGTGAATAGTGATTAGTCCATATACTTTACTTGGATAACTTATTTATGGTATAGACTCTAACTATCAACAAATGAGGATTTATAACAATTAAAAAAAATAAGAGGCCTTACATAATGAATTTAACCTCAATTAATTTTTTTGTCTGTTAAAATTATAATTAATAAACACACTAAACATATTCATTTTCCTAGGTCAAGGGGGTGGGGGTGGAATATTTAGAGACATAAAAAGAGATATGTTTCTTCCAACAATAGCTTCTAGTTTTTATTATTTGTTTATTTTTAACATCAACATTTTAGATCACACTTTGTGATCTATCATCAAGATCTGAGTTGATTTAAAAAATACATACACAATCAAAACTAGAAGATACTATTGAATAGAAATAGATTGTAGGGATCTATAGTAACATTTATATGGTTCTTTCCTATGTGACTAATCTCAAAATACCACCCTCCAACTTTTTTGAGATGGTGTTAGCCTAATTTGGCATATATCATTTTAAGGACAAAGGGATTTAGAAAATTGGCACTAAAGAGGACTCCAAAAATGTAATTATGATGCTTTTTGGAGAAGAATCACCTTGTCATCCCATGAAAGATCTTATTTTTAAATATTGGTGCAATATTTCCACCATTGAACACGTCACACTCTCACACCCTTAGGGAGGGGAATGAGTCAAATAATAGGCTGGAAAATTTGGGTCCCTTCACTAGTTCCATGCAAATGTGGACTACTTTGAATGATCTCCTATGGGACACTTATGTTGCAATCTAGGATTATGAAAAAGATAATTTGGTCTAAATATTTATAGAGTGACATTTTAATTATATATTTTTCAATCATTACTTGATGAGGAGATAAAAAAATTATTCAATGGGACTACCTTTCTTACTCTCACTATAGTTTTTTGTCTTTCACTTTTAGGATTGAATTAATATTTTCTAGACATGTTGTTAAAATCCCTAGTTTAAATTAAACCTTCACCTACCATGGGGGTGAGATTTGTTCCACACTAAGCTGTATAATTACATGATGGGTGAGATTTGATCCAAAATAAGCTAGCTAATTATGATATCCTTAGATATAGTGAGGTACTTTTTCCTATGTTGGTTAATGGAAATATTTCTACCTACATCAGAGGATTTGAAAGGCTTTACCTTTGATCTCTCTAGTCATTTTTTTTCTTCTTGGGTTGAAGGTAAATTTTCTAAATTAGGGGGTGCCCTTCACTCTTTCCATGGATTACATTGCAAGTACTACAGACCTTTTAATAGATGGTGTGGTATTTCCTAAAAAAACTAAAGATAATTACAAAGAGGACTTCAAGAGATTCTTAAAGGTTGGGGAGAGTATCTACCAATTGTAGAATGGTTGAACAACAAAGATGACCTTCTACGAAAATGGAATAATGTGCCTCTAGTCTTGATGAAATGCATCATGCTAGATGGAAAATATAAAAAAATTCACTCACAATTCTTTCCTATGCTAAATCATTTTAGGAATGGTATTAAAATAAACTTTTCATTCTAGATCTTCTCATCCATGTCTTAAGCTATTATTGTGGCTAAGTTTAAGGGTGTTTTTTTCATTCACCAGGGGATAATTCAAAGACTTTAAATTGTCCATTTGTCTCTATCCATTTCTAATGGCTTGAACCCCACTATCCTGCATTCAAATCACACCCTTATTGTTGGGTTTTCTACTACCCCTAAAAGTAGATGTGCAGGTTCCTTTAGCTCTACTATAATCACCCCATAAAAAGGCAAGTTACTTGTATCAATCTCCATTGTTTTGCTAAAATGGAAAATATTTAGTCTCAAATTCAATTCTAGAAGGAGAAGAATATAGTTGGTATTGTGAACCAAGAGATTATTTTATATGACAGCTCTTCATCTTAGTCCAATAGCTCTAATTGGACCCCATACAAATCCCTCCCTAGTGAAAATATCTTGGCCCCTAATGTCTCTTTGTGAACCCTAGGTTTCCCTATCACCTCTCCTATTTTTTCCCCACTTTATTTGGGCATAAGGGAAGTTCCAAAAAAAATGAATTTTCTGTTGCCTACTATAAGAAAAATGAAATTGTTCCCTAGCCCTTAGCCTAGCTTCATAATACAAAAACAAAAATCAACAAACTAGAAGCTCTAGTTGAAACAGATGCTAGGATAAGTGATTGATCTATGGAGGACAAGGATGACCAAGATTCAGATGCTTCAAATGATCTAGTAGAGAGAATCGTGAGATGGGAAAATCTAGATGTCGTGGTCAAGGACTTGATTACGAAGGTGTCCTCAAAAGAAGAAAGGAAATAGTTATTATGATTTATTTTATCTAGGGAAACCTAAAGAAACTAAAAAGAAATTTAGGTGAGGTGATGGTTGTAACCACCCAAAAATGGTCATCTAGACTATTAGCCCCTTGCTAGCATTATTTGCTAAATTCATCAATTGCTTATCCTTGATCAAATCCTAATTTTATCATTTATTTGATTATATTCTATGGATTAACCATTTTATCCTAAGTTTTTATTTAATCAAAAGGAATTCCCTCCCCTTTTATTAAATAAAAAGCCCCCACTTACCTTTTATCCTAAGTTGCACAAGTAAAGCATTATTCCTATTTAATAAATAAGAAGAAAAGGATTTTTGTCTCACATGGCGCACAAAGTCAACACTTCTTTCTCATTGGAGGAGACGTGTGCACAAGGATTGCTCCCACTTTCAAACTCCACTCTTGATCAAATCTTTTGCTTCTTAATCCCCATGGTCCATTTATCTTTAAAAGGAGAGCTCTCTTCTCATTCTAGGATCCCCACTCTTGATGCTAATGTTGTGCTGCAAGTTTTCTTGGTGCCATTGGAGCTTTTGAAGAATTTGTGGCATTTTATTTTTCATATTTGCATTATAGCTTAGTTCTTATGGCATTCTTAGCTTAGTTTCCTTTCATGCTTTATCTTAGTTCACATAGTTTAATTAGTAATGGCTTGTAACACTCTCATTTCCATAGTTTAGTTGCATTCTTGCATTCTCATTCTATCATAGCTTGCATTGCATTTTCATTGTGATTTTTGAAGATATTGGCATTCTTGCCCTTGTCTCTTTGAATCTCCCATTGCACGGTTTACTAGTGAGGTTGCATGCTTAATAGCTCTAGCTGAGAGCCCTCTAAACACCCTTGCACTCCATGCCTAGGGAGCTCTAGGTCACTTTTCAAGGTTTCCAATCCATGGATGCCCTTAGAATCAATGGCTTAGAGAAGTGCACATCTTGAGTGTATATTTTTGGCGCCCACCGTGGGGCAGAAAATTCCATTTCTGGTCTCATTTTATTTTACTTTATTTTTTTTATGATTTTCCTGCGCTATCCGTACTCCCGTACATCACTGTCATGGAGTCTCGCACAAAGTTTCTCACTGTATCACATGAATTTTTGCTGGTATTACCATTTCTGTGTGCAACAAAGGCATTTTCTCATGTGGGCCTATGTACTTTCTCATGCGGGCCTATGTACTTTCTTGCGTGGGTTGGTACTTTCTCGCACAACATTATGTACTTCCTTGCACAGCCCTGTGTACTATCTCACATGGAATTTTGACAACAAAGACCTAAATTTCTAGATTTGCTAGTTTTGCTTGCTATTTTTGGATTTTTTTCTTTCTAGTTTTTGATTTGCTATGTTAGGACGGAGATTTATTTGTAGATTATACCTAGCTTTTTTCTACTAACATTTGGGCCTAACAAGTTGTGATTGTAGGTGTGCCCTAATTGCTTCCATAGTTTTCTAAAAGAATGCATGTCAAAGCTTTAAATGCACAAGGGCTACTAATCTTTCTTGCAGGGCTGCCCAAAGCATAAAAACCAAAAGTGCTTGTTCTTTCCTTTCATTTTTAAGTGCGGCATTATACTAGTTCATTTTCTTAGGCACTTAATATCTTGTCATTAGAGTCTTTTGGTGGTAGGAGAGTATGCTCTTCATCCTTGTGGTGAACCAAAAATCTTGACCCACCTCTATATTTTGAAAGAAAGAGGGTTAATTGAACATTGCTTGGTGTGTTTGGGAAAGGATTTTGAGATAGGAGAGTATGATTTTCACCCTTGTGGTGAACCAGAAATCTTGACCCTCAAAGGTTGATCTACTTCTTGTTTTGTCTAGAATCCTTTAGAGGGCCTGCTCTTGAACAATCAAGAGGAATGACCCAAGTGGGGACAAGCTAATACCCAGCTATTCCGATCCACTATAAACTCAAGGCTATCAAGGATAAAAAACCTTGGTAGACATAATACTTGTCTTCACTTGGTATGAGTACTTGTGGGATTGTGACCATGAGAAAAATGCTAAGCAAGAATGCTTAAGGTACTCTTGTGGCCACGAGGTTCGTTACTTGCCACAAGGTAAGGAGTCCCTTCAAGGAGAAAGAGGGGTATTGCAAATGGAAGCCCTTATTATGAACCTTAGATAGAAGCTACCCAATTTTTTCGCTCAACATCTTGGTGCAAGGATCAATCCTAGTGGACTACCTAGATCACCCCAAGATTTTACATTGACCATCTGTGTTCCTTTGGTTGTGTCAAACATCACGGTAGTGTTCATAGGACTTTTTTGTTTTGATATCCCAAGTGCATGTATTGGAAAGGTTTCTCTTTCCCTTGTTTAAGTGTTTTATGACACGTTTGATCCCTCACTATTTGCAAACCTTTCTATTTTCTGTTGTTACTGCATTCCAAACTGAGAAATTGAACTTATCAAACTACAACTTTGATCAAATTACCTTATAAACTGGGTTTTACACTTTCACTGGTCAAACATCATGTGATACTGAACAATTATCACACCACCTACTAGAGTATTATAGCGCGATACTTTTTTGTTGACATTGTATTGCTCAAAAGTTATACAATTCTATCACATTAACTACCTGGTTACTGTTGCACTGTTGTGTGTGAAATATCATCTAGCCAAATTGTATCATCCTTCTATCCTGCAAACTATCGTACAAAATCATTTTGTTGTCTTGCTGTTGTCTGCAATTCAGAGATGTCAAATTTGAATCTTAGTTCATCATAGAGTGTCCTTTCCTATTCTTACCTGAATCTGACCTATCATTTGCATGTTTAAGTTTGTTCTAGACTGAGAAAGATGAGTTAAAACTATTGGGTTTGAGCCTATCAAATGCTACCTTCGATCACTTGTCACACTACGGTTATCTCTCTAGCTATTTTATAATTGAGCTTCTTGCTCATATCTTGACTTGAGTCAATTGGCTGCTATAAATTCTTGAGCACCTTTGATAAGCCATCTCTATTGTTATATCTCGACAAGTGATCTTTATTGGCTTTTCTTATCTCAAAATCTAAGAAACTTTGCCTTGTTCTTTTAGTCAAACAACATTCCTTTTTCATGCTGGTTACAACTCAGTTTCAGTTTGAGAAAGAGAGTCACCCTTTATTCAACTATACGAAATTACCCTCTCCTACAAGACACTCATGAGTTCTAGTTAGTGACGATAGTTCTAGTCCAGACAAATTTTAGGATTCCAAGGATCCCAAGGTAACCCCGTGGTATAAAGGAGGCTTCCTTTTTCTACATTCAAGGCCCCCAAAAGCACAAATAGTGTCTCACTTACAATGATGGAACAAGAGAAATATCATCATTTGCCAGAACACTTTGAGAATAGAGACAACCAAGCATGCTTAGCTAAAGAGCATAATAAAATCATAATGGATGCTGCTAGGTACATGGCTTCAAGATGAATGTCTCACAATCAAGCCAAGACTAGTGGTTATGAAAATAGATCTTTTTTTGGTGCTAGTGGCAATCATGGTAATAATATGCCACCAAGGTCTCCTCGAGGAAAAACTTTTGCCACACCTTCTTCACCTCCTAGACCTCCTCCCTCTCATCATGAGGAAGAGGCAAATGATGACGTCTCTAGTGAAGAACTTATGAGGTTTGAACAAGATGAAGCTTCCCAACATTTGATGCATAAAATTTTAGAGTGTAATGGATATCAATACTTTCAATACATGACTTCTAGAGGATACAAGCTCTCTCCTGCTTATGATGTCCATCAAATCATTCAAGAAAGAGTGCCAACCAAATATGAAATCCTTAGAGAGGAATTACAATGAACGAACTAGCGTCTTGCTCAACTTGCAATAGAAAAGGAACCTCCAAAGGTCTCTTTTGTAGAATCTATTTGTGCTCTTCCCTTTGGTAGAAGTTTATACATGGTCCCATTTCCTAAGGATATTGAGGTTCCTAAATATGATAAGTATGATGGAAATGGTGATCCACATGACCATGTGCATCATTTTTACTCTCTGAGCATGGACTTCCTTCATGAGGACACATTTCTACTACAGTTGTTCCCTAGGAGTTTAAGAGGACAAGCTCTAGAATGGTTCACCAAATTGACACCTCCTCTCAAGACCTTTGATGAGTTGGCTAGGTGTTTCACTCAACATTATTCATACAACATTCAGCAGCCTATTACCATGATATATCTAAGTGCTCTCAAGAAAAATCAAGGTGAACCATTTTCTACCTACTTGCAACGTTGGAAGTCATTATATTCTAGATATCCTCGTCAACTACCCAAGATGGAAAAGATCGACATCTTTGTCAACACTCTTGTGCTGGAATTATATTATGATTGAAGGAAACAACTATTTTCCTCTTTCAATGACATGGTTGAAAGTGCATACCGTATTTAGGATGTTTCCATAAGGAAAGGGGATATTGTCATCAATAAAGATACCAAAGGTAATGGAAAGGACAAATACAAACCTTGGAACAAAAATCAATATGTTGTCAATGATGGGGTTGTGGATGTTCCTAAAGCTAAAGAGCCCGCTTTCCACCTCTCCAATGCTATCTATGCAGCTAAACAACAAGAGGCTTCCAACACTCACAATGCATCCAAACCTCAATATGTAGACAAACCCAAGAAGTCATATCAACGATGGGTCTACACCAAGTTGGCTGAACCTTACGACGTGATTCTTAAGACCTTGGTTGCCAACAAGTATCTTACGCTTCCTAAAAATTCTCATCCCTTCAATCCACCAGTTAAGCCTGATTGGTGGAGAGAGAATCATTTCTGCAATTATCATAGAAATAAGGGACACAACACAGATAATTGTTTCAAGCTCAAAGATTCTATTCAAGATCTTATTAATGGAGGCATAGTTCTCATAGATGGCTTGGTTAAGAATTTTGATCACAAGGCCTTCAAAACCCCTCTACCTGAGTATGAAAAGGGGGAGTCCTCTCAAGCGAACAAGAAAAATCATGATGCCAAGATCAATTATACATATACTAATGATGAGAGAGTGATCAACATGTTAGAGCCCATTGAGAGTGTTTTCATGATGAGATCACAAGGTAATGGTGACGTTAATCATGATATGCCTAAGCTAGTCTTGCAAACACTTGATGGTTTATCTTCCTGAAGTGAGACACTGAATGCTATTACTAGGGGGTAGGCCAAAATTGTCCTTCAAACTACTCACGATCCCAAAAAAGCCTTGTCTTCTAAACACGTAGCTCCTTTAGCCATGTCTAGCTATGATCTTGTTCACCAATTGCAATGAACACCAACCCAAATATCCATTTTAAAGTTGCTTGAGCTATCCCCCTTGCACAAAGAGATCCTTGATAAGGCTCTACGCATAGCGAATGTCCCTAATAACATTGATCCAGATAGGTTCCAGGCTATGGTCAATGATATCTCATCTCCTCACTATCTCTCATTTTCTGTAGAGGATGACACATCCCTTATTCACCCACATAATCTTGCTTTGCATATCAAGGTCCATGTCTACCATACTCGAGTCTGCCGAGTCCTAATAGACAATGGTATAGGGTTGAATATTGTTTCCTTTCATGTTGTGCAACAATTAGGATCATCCAAATTTGTTGTAGATACTAGGAAAAAGATCACTATCAAAGCATACAATGAAGTGGAGAGGTCTTCAAAGGGTCTTATTGTGCTACCTGTCCGAGTGGGTCCAGTTGTGAAAGATATTGTGTTTCAAGCATTGGACATCCCACTCACATACAACATTCTTCTGGGTCATCCTTGGATCCATGACATGAAAGTTGTTCCTTCTACCTACCATCAATGCGTCAAATTCCTATACAATGGGGCTGAAATTGTGATTCCTAGGGACAATGCTACTGCTATTAATACTCTCACGGTCACTGAAATGTTTTTCACACACAATAAACCTTCTCATGGTCCTAGTGTGTCCCTTATTGCTGCTAAGCATAAATTAAAAATGATGAGTATTGGTGTGGGTGAATACACATTGGATTCTATTGCTACTATGGCTACCTCTCCTAAGTCATATGGTAGACCTTCAGACAAGATGAAACCTTCTTCTTCCACCATGATGGTTTCCGACACTTTGTTCAAGTGTCTATACCCTTAGAGGTAGAAAAAGAAGAACGAGCTCTTAGAGATTAGATCTATAAAGTGGAAGAAGAAAGTACGACAATTGTTACTCCATCTCCCCTAGACGCTATGGTAAAGGCTACACATTTTTGCAGTAGATGGCCTATCAAGGTCAAGGACCTTTAAGTAACAATGGACACACTCTGGTTGAACCTTTGAGTCATACTAATGGTCGACACTCTAAGGATACCATGGGTCTAGGATATGCTGTTGAAGATGACCCCCCTAAATGTTCCAAAAATTCTCCCATGATTAGTGACTCAGATACAGATATGGATGAATCAGCACTATACACTATGGCCCAAATGGGAGACCGTCTCCCTTCTACTTCACTCCTTTGGGGAGAAGAATGCATACCTAATGATGACATAGTTGAAGCCTCTACATCTAGAGATGATGTACCTAATGAATTTGACCCCAGAGATAGACAATGTAGAAATATTATGTGGTTATTAGAAAGAGCGGTTCTTACAAATAATGGCATGGATGCCTCTACTTCTAGGCATCCTAAACCTTCTTGGTGCAAAAATCCCAGTAAAAGTTCAACGATAGATTCAAATGAATATGAATGGGACATTCTCTCAGACGGATCTTCCATAGTGGATATGGAAATTGATGTTATTCATACTTATAGTTTCCAACTTGACATAGTTGATGAGTCCCTCATAGGGTATGACAAGTTTGATCCGTGTATTGCTTTAGTGAACCACGCTGGTCCTTCTATGCCAAATTTAGATCTTGATACTTTTGGAGCCTACTCTATAGGCTTGAATTTTCTTGTCACCAGGGATGATACTTATTGCATCAATAGCCTTGACCCTATCACTTCGCTTCCTCTCATGCACTCAGATCTCATAGATTGGTTCACCTAGGATCAAAGACCTGCATTGCCTTCCTTCCAAAATGACTATGAGATCGCTTGTTACCTCAACATCGTTGAACCTATCACCTCTTCCACCAGCGAGCCAACAACAAATATGACAAAATTAGATATCAAGTACCTCAGTCATAAAATCAAAAGAAAAAAGAAATGGTCAGATGGCAAAAACCACATTGTGGCAGTGTCCAAACCCCAAAATAGTAAAAATAAAGACATATCTAAGGGTGAAAACCTCTCCGAGGCACCCAAGGATGAGGTACTTGGTAGTCTGCCAACTACTTCCATGAAAGATCTTCATTTTTGATGGAACCTACAGAGCCAATCAACTTAGGAATAGAGGAGTCTCCTAAGATAATCCATGTAGCTCAGTCCCTCTCGGTAGAGGAGAAAGAACAATTTACCACATTTTTTTAGGAGAAAAAGGTCAACTTTGCATGGACATATTCGGACATACGTGGTTTGGACACTGAGCTTATTATGCATGACCTCTCTATTTCTCTAGGGGTAAAACCTGTCAAACAAAAACTCAGAAAGATGCATCCTCATGTGGCATTATTAGTTAAGGCTGAACTTGAGAAGCTTCTAAAAGATAACTTCATAAGAGCTATTGACTACGCTGAATGGATTTCCAATATTGTTGTTGTTTCCAAACATGATAAGTCCATTCATGTATGCACTAACTTCAGAGATCTAAACAAAGCATGCCCTAAGGATGATTTTCCACTTCCAAACATCGATATGATAGTCGACATGACAGCAGGCTATGAAATGTATTCCCTTATGGATGGCTTCTCCGAATATAATCAGATCAAAATCACCCCTAAAGACCAAGAGAAGACAACTTTCACATGTGCATGGGGTACCTTTTGTTGGAATGTCATGCCATTTGGTCTTAAAAATGCCAGTGCAACCTATCAGAGAGCTATGACTACCATATTCCATGATATGATGCATAAAAACATGGAAGATTGTGTTGATGACACACTTGCTAAATCACAACAAAGAAGCACTCATTTATCCAATTTGAGGTTGATATTGGACCGCATGGAATGATTTCAACTCAGATTGAATCCTAAGAAATGTTCTTTTGGTGTCACTTCTGGGAAACTACTAGGCTATATCATATCAGCAAAAGGAATAGAGGTAGACCCAGAAAAGGTACAAGCTATCATGGAGATGCCACCTCCTCACAACATAAAACAATTAAGGGGTCTCCAAGGCCATCTCCAATCTATTAGGTGGTTCATTTCTCAATTAGTTGATAGAGCTCAACCCTTCAACAAGAATTTGCATAAAGGGGCTACTTGCATATGGAATGAGGAGTGTCAAAAGAACTTGGACCAAATCAAGAACTACCTAGAAAAACCTCCTATTCTTATGCCACCTATCCAAAGGAAACCTTTGATACTCTACATATCTGCTATAGAAAAATCTTTGGGAGCTCTCCTTGCACAGCAAGATGATATGGGAAAAGAATGAGCTATCTATTACATCAGTCACACCTTGGGTGCTTATGAGCTCAATTACACCAGCATCAAGAAAGCTTGTCTAGCAGTAGTGTTTGCATCCCAAAAACTTAGACATTACATGCTCGCACATACTATGCAACTAATCACCAAAATTGATCCTTTAAAGTACCTTTAAGGTAAAGCTGCACTTACTAAATGACTTGCTAAATGGATATTGATTCTTTCAAAATTTGACATTCAGTACATTGAAAGGAAAGCCATTAAAGGACAAGCAATCATAGATCAATTGGCTGAATTTCCCATGACTGATGATGCTCCTCTTCAGATTGACTTCCCAGATGCTTCAATCATGAATATCACAGAGCATACCTAGAAGATGTTCTTTGATGGTTCTCACATACAAAATGGGGCTGGCACTGGAATCTTATTTGTTAAACCTCATGGATACACGGTTCCTAAATCTTATAAGCTCCTCTTTCCATGCACCAATAATATAGCTGAATATGAAGCCCTTCTCAATGGTGTTAAGATTTCCCTAGAATGGAGGATTACAGAATTGCATATCTTTGGAGATTCATAGCTTGTCATAAATAAAGTAAACAATGATTACTAGACAAAGGATGACAAGTTGATTCCCTATAAGAAGATGATAGACTCACTTAGGAATTATTTCACATCTATTAAATTCCAACAAATTCTTAGAACTGAGAACAAGGCTGTTGATGCCATGGCTACTTTGGCATACATTCTACAATTGGAAGAACATGAGTCACGCTTTGAGTTCCTGGTCGAAGATTTGCGTTATCCCATCTATGATTCCCCTGATGACCATGTCATTTACACTGTGGTCGGTCATGATTCATCCCACTATGCTACTATATTTTCCTACCTCTGAGATCAGATTATTCCTAAAAATCTAACATGGAACAAGAAGCACCAACTCATCTACAACGCCTCACATTTTACCCTCATCTCTGGTGACTTGTATAAGAAGGGTCTAGATGGAACTCTCCTTAGGTGTCTAGAAATAGAGGAGTTAGAAAAAGCGCTAGCTGAAGTCCATGATGGAATATGTGGTTCACACTCTAATGGTCTTGCGTTAGGTTAGAAATTTCTTAGGGCTGGTTACCATTGGCCTACTATGCAAACTGATATTTTTTGATATGCCAAGTCCTGCAAGAAATGTCAACTACACGAGAATCTCATTCATGCTCCTGGACGCAAACTTATTCCCTTTTTTACATACTGGCCATTTCAGCAATGGACCTTTGACTTGGTAGGAAAGATTCATCCTAGTTCTTCAAGTGCGTATAAGTTCATTATTACAGCTATTGAATATTTTACCAAATGGGTTGAGGTTGTCCCACTGTCTGTAGCTACAGGAAAACATGTTTCCTTCTTTATATTGAATCACATCATTTTCTGCTATGGTATTCCTTCTTCCATAGTCACAGATAATGGCAACTAGATCAAGAATAAAGACCCAAAGCAGTTGCGCAAAAAATTCAAAATTAAACAAAATTGGTCTTCTATTTACTACCCTCAAGGGAATGGCCAAGCTGAAGCCTCTAATAAAATATTGCTGAAAATCCTCCATAGGACAGTGCACAAATCAAGAAATGATTGGCATCTACAGATCAATCCTACGCTATGGGCTTATAGAGCTTCTATTCACACTCCTACAAGTGCCACACCCTTTTCCTTGGTCTATGGTTCTGAGGCTATCTTACCATTAGAGGTCAAAATACCATCACTGAGAGTCTCTCTACATGGTTTGATTACCGATGAAAACCATAGGGCCATGAGAGTTCATGAGCTTACTACTTTGGAGGAACACTGCAAGGCCACCTTTGATCACATGCACACTTATCAGAAGAGAATGTCTACTACCTATAATAAAAAGGTTCATCCTAGAGAGTTCCAAGTGGGTGAGTTAGTCCTAAGAGAGAATCCTAAGAATCAGTAGAATAGAGAGCAGACAAGCAAGTTCAAGCTGAATTGGTTAGGGCCTTACATCATCACGGAAACATTTGGGTCTGGGGCCTATCATTTATCTACATCAGAGGGAGAAGAGCTTTCTGAACCTATTAATGTTCTACATCTGAAGAAATTCTATGCCTAAGGTTCTTGAGATCTTTGTATATACCTTATTGATCCTGAAAAAATTTCAAAAAAAATTCATATATGATGCTGAAAAAATCCTAAAAAGCATATAAAGTCCTGAAAAAAAGAGCATCCTAGTGGAAACCTAGCAATAGGCACTTTGATGTCTCACCAAATCAAAAAAAAAAAAAATTCAAAAAAAATAATAGAAAAAGTGCCTTGGTGAAAACCTAGAAACAGGCGCCTTTGTAGAAAAAATGCAAACAAAATATAAAAAGTCCTAAAAAATCTACCAAGTGGTGAAAACCTAGAAACTGACGTTGTTTGGGACCCTTGCACCTATGCCTATCAGTCTTGCGTGGTGCTCATTCGCTCCACTTCTCGCTTTGTCTTTCCTAACTTGGAGTTGAATCTGGCCTTAATCTAGGGGGCATACGTTGTTCTAGCTTATCTCAGGTCTCTTTGTGCATCGAGGTTTCTTGGGAAAATTGGTTTAAACAGTGTTTCTCAACACTTTCCAACTGTATTTTTCAACACTTCCCTAGCGTCAAGTGTTTCTCAACACTTATCAAATATCCAACCCGTAGTCTAGAATGATACGATATTTCTCACTGGTAGATGCGATACTCAAAGTTTGACTCTATGACCTACACACACACACTTAAACACTTGACTCCCTGAGACTTGCTCAACTTTATTTCTTTGTGTGTTGTCTATGATGATTTCTTTCGATGAGTGTTCTATCCCCAATAGTTTTCGATGATGCATAGCTAGAAGACTGGGGGCATGAGGACATGTTTTATCTATTTTCTACCTATGGGTATATCTTGTTGATCCTAATTGTCATGAGAATTTATGCTTGTTACCATTAACACTGAGGATCTACAATGTATTATCCCTTTTTTTTTTTGCAAGTGCATGCTTATAGTCATCTTGACTTTCTTGTTTCTTGATGCGAGCATAATCTTGCTATACTAAAATTAGGGAACCTCACTGCACTAGTCATCTTGACCTACATGTCTTTGATGCTTAGGTAGGATTCCCACATACCTATCTGATACAGATCATATTCATATACCCATAGTTATACTAGTGTGTATTGTATGATCTTGCAATGCTACCAATAAAGCTCAGTGATGATTATTAGACTCTAACAGCTTTGTAACCTTGCAAGTAAACCACTTTTTCATAGTAGCTTGCATTCTTAGGTTCATGTTAGTTTAGTTTTGCATCTTGCATATGGAGAGAGCTCTCCTTTCATCTTTCATGGACTTGTCAATCAACTTTGCTCGCCTTTTGCTTCTTCTCAATCATGTCTTTCACTTCTTATCTTTCATATCACATCCTTTTCTATTCTTGTCATCACAAGGTGTTAATCTTATCATCATGCATATCTGTTCACCTCCTAATATGGCATTTTGACCATATTTTCAAAACATCTCAAAATTTTGTGAAAATTGCACCCCTGGCTAAATTCGATGTCCTAGATCCATTTCCAAGATCGAAATTGAAATCTGAGTTCATCTTGGTGGTCAAAATTTCATTTTTAAAATTTCTCCTTCATCTGCGTAATTGGTTGACCATTTGAGGCCTGGTCCTTCAATCTTCACTAGGGCATCTTCATTTCTTCATCTCCATCTCTCTCAACCTTCTAGTCTTTCATTCATCTCCTTCACTTCGTCTCTCTGAGGTTTTGACTTTATCTTTATCCTATATATTTCTCAGTCAAACCTAGTTAAACTGGAGCATATTTTCACTGCTTGATGGTTATTCTATTATCTTTCATCTTCAATTATGATTTCTGGTGATTTGATCATGATGCTCTTATCTTGCTTTTGCATTCCCTCTACCTCATTTTGATTTCGATCCTGAGGGGGAAGACATATCCTATTAGCTATTCTCTAGAGCATATGCTTGACCATTCCATTTTCTCTGATTGATTTATCTATCTATTGCGCTTGACATGTTAGTTCTCATCTTGAGTTTTGATACTATCCATCTCTCTCCTAAATGTTCAGTACTATTTCTACCATGCTAACCATGCAAGATTTGTTGTCTCTCTACACTTCATTCTTTGGAGTCAGATCTCTATCTATTGCCTTCTTGGTTGGTCTATTCTTTGACGTAATGTGTTCCCAGATCGATCACACATTAGTCAAAGAGGGGAAAATGTAATCACCCAAAAATGGTCATCTAGACTATTAGCCCCTTGCTAGCATTATTTTCTAAATTCATCAATTGCTTATCCTTGATCACATCCTAATTTTATCATTTATTCGATTATATTCTATGGATTAACCATTTTATCCTAAGTCTTTATTTAATCAAAAGGAATTCCCTCCCCTTATATTAAATAAAAATCCCCCACTTACCTTTTATCCTAAGTTGCACAAGTAAAGCATTATTCCTATTTAATAAATAAGAAGAAAAGGATTTTTATCTCACATGGGGCACAAAAGTCAACACTTTTTTCTCATTGGAGGATACTTGTGCACAAGGATTGCTCCCACTTTCAAATTCCACCCTTGATCAAATATTTTGCCTCTTCATCCCCATGGTCCATTTATCTTTAAAAGGAGAGCTCTCTTCTCATTCTAGGATCCCCACTCTTGATGCTAATGTTGTGCTGCAGGTTTTCTTGGTGCCATTGGAGCTTTTGAAGAGTTTGTGGCATTTTAGTTTTCATATTTGCATTATAGCTTAGTTCTCATGGCATTCTTAGCTTAGTTTCCTTTCATGCTTTAGCTTAGTTCACATAGTTTAATTAGTAATGGCTTGTAACACTCTCATTTCCATAGTTTATTTGCATTCTTGCATTCTCATTCTATCATAGCTTGCATTGAATTTTCATTTTGATTCTTGAAGATATTGGCATTCTTTCCCTTGTCTCTTTAAATCTCCCATTGCATGGTTTACTAGCAAGGTTGCATGCTTAATAGCTCTTGCTGAGAGCCCTTTAAATACCCTTGCACTCCATGCCTAGGGAGCTCTAGGTCTCTTTTCAAAGTTTCCAATCCATGGATGTGCTTGGAATCAATGGCTTAGAGAAGTGCACATCTTGAGTGTACAATGGTTTTTATCTAGGATATGGTGTGCAAAATAGTAGATTCTATGCAAGTCCTCTTGGAGGAGCTTTAACATAGATGTGCGAAAAGGAAAAAAATGAGATTGTTATTGATACTATTGTGGAATCACCTAGTACACTTTTTAAGGTTAATGGCATGTCCTTTTCTCTTACTCTTATTAAATATATCAAAATAATTTCATTTCATCAACTAATAAAATATTTTAACTAAGGGTGGGAGACTCTGAAGACCCCCACTTTATGTATATTCTATTCATGTGTATTGTGCATGGTCTTTGATTTTTGTTAGGTTTGATCTATGTTTTGCTTGATATAATTTTGGTTCGGTTTCATTGTTGGTCTTTTGATGGGTTTTTCCTGTCCTTATTTGACCCCTATAATTAGTCATTTAGATTCTATGTAAGGAATTACATCCTAACCCACTTTATCTAATCAAAATATATTATTTTTTCTAACAACAATATATAATGTTCTACATGAATTTGTAATCACCCTTATAATTTCCAAATCTAAATACACATTTACACTTATTAGTACTTTCCATAGACACTACTAATCAATTCATTGCATTATTAGATAGATTTCAATAAATTAGTTTTCCATGAATTATAGAATTTAGTTTAATTATTTTTTAGAATAATTCAATTTTATAAAGTTAACATGTGAATGTTAACTTTATTATTTTAAAAATATATTTTCTTCAATGTGATTGGATAGAATCATTTAAGTTTTATAGAGGAAAATTCTTAGGAATGATAGATTTTTATGCTTTTTAAAGATTTATTTATGTTTGAAAAAATTGTTATCTATTTTTTTTAGTTTTTTGTTTCTCAAAATGTAATAGGTAAAATGGAGTTCTAATTTTATAGGGATTAGATTTAGACTATTAGAAAAAAAAATTTATAACTCATCCTTAAATTGGTGTAGAATAGATAATCTTTCATTTTATTTTCCACAATTTAAATAAAATTTTATATAAAAAATTAAACTATCTTATTATAAAGGTGTCATTGGAGACAATAGTAGTCGTTATTGGTCTTGTCACAGAGGGAAAGGCCATTACCAGAAAAACTAATGGACACTACAAGAAAGACCTCAATCTTTTCCTTGGGTCTGTGGAAGATGTGTTGAGGCTTCAAAATGGGTTCAACATTGAAGAGCTACCTAGTGAATGGAAGGGTGTCACTCTTGTGCTCATCAAATTCATCACACTTGAAGGAAGGTTCAAACATTTTCACTCCTAGCTATTTCTAAAGTTAGATCATTTCGGCGTAATCTCAAGCTTAATTTCCCTTTTTGAATTCTTCCATCGTTGTCTCTTTTGGTTATTAAGGCCAAAAAATAAGGGGCCCCCTCACCACTATTTAATCATATGCCTCTATAATTTCCATCTAGATAAGTCCTGCTGTTTGGTCCTAAAAACCTTGATCCCACTAATCCTTCTTTAATTGTGGATCTCAATATTCTTGTGGCTAGCCCCAAAGCTACTCAACCTCCCTTAGCTTCCCCACCCACCATCTCTACTAAAGTTAACCCTCTACATAAAGCAAAGATGAAGGCTCTTGGAATTAACATTATTGTTGTGTTTGAGGACTCTGAGTATTCCTGGTCCACCGAGTCGACATCATCCCTGAAAAATCTTCCACCAACACTACTGGCCTTCCTCCTAAAGTCGGGTCCCCTCCTAAGCATACAAAGTACCTTGATGACCCATAGGTTCCCTATAATGTTTTCCCACCCTATTCTTAAAACCCTACTTCTGCAAATGATTTGCATGAGTCTTCCCTCATTGTGAATAAGGTGGATAAACTATGCATCCTTTACAATTGGCAAAATTACATTAATAAGTGGTTAATTTCCTAGGTAGACACAATAAGAAATAAAATCAATAGACTAGAAAATCATGTTGAGGCTGAAGCTAAAGCTAGTGATTGGTCTTAACACTAATATGGACACTAGCATGTAGGAAGTGACAGAGGAGTTGGCTCAAAAATTGGAGAACTGGGGCATCATAGAGGACCAAATTTGTGACCTTAAAGCCCTCATTCCCTTAGACAAGGACAAAGAGGAAATAATAAAGGCTCTGGGGAATGTTAAAGCCAACCAAAACTAGATTAACAAGAAATTGGAAGAATTTTTCAAGTTCAACAAGAACATTATGGAAAGAACAACCTCATATTTTAGCACCATGTAGGAATAATTGGAATATAGGAAAACCAAGAGAAGAAATCACGAAGAGACCCATTTGATTACCACCCAACGGGCGAAAGAGGGACCTAACATGGCAAAAGAGGAACCTGGTCTAGATATTGCAATGCGCCAACCTGAAAAGTCCTATTTTCGTGACACTCTTAAAAAGACTAATAAAGAATGAAGGAAGTCCAATTTCTTGCAATTTAGTTTTCTAGTTTTATGTTTGTTGTTACTAGACTTTGGTTAGATTAGTTGCTGGTTTTTGTTTTGCTAGTTGAATTCATAGCTTGTGAACTCCTTTCGAATTATCATTTGACTTGATGTTTTTTAATGGGTTCAAGCCCTTTCCCTATTGATCTTAATCAAAATGTTGCCATTAATACTTTAAATGAATTTAATTATCATTAGATATAATAAATTATTATGTAGATCTAAAATTTAAAAAAAATATATAAATAATCTATTTTTTTTAAAAGAAAATTATTAAATATGTATATATATACCATATATTATGTAGTATACATAAGATATATATAAAGACTTAATCTACCATTTCTTCTAAATAATTTTTTTTTAAATTATTAGTAGAAAACAACTAATTCAATAATTAAAAATATAGATAAATATGTTCAAGATACCAAAATAAGTATAATGTATATTATTATATTTGAAAATAATCTAATATACTAAACTAAAAATAAAATACGTATACTAAAATGTTTAACAAATATATAAATTATTTTAATCTATCTTACTATCCAACAAATACTATTATTACAATACTATAAAGATAAATACGATATTATTTAGTTTGATGGTCTTTAAATTGAACTTTGCTCCCTATTTTTTTATAGTCTATCATGAAAGCTTTTCATAATTTATAATTTTAATTTATACAATTTATATATGCTTTAAAAAATAAAAGATAAGTAAAGATAAATACTGTATGTCACTAATTTAATTTATTACAAAAGATCAGTTCCTCACTATATTAATTAAACTAAACCAATTTGTGATTTTATGTATTGCATTTATTTAACTAACCAGGATATGAATACGTAAATCATTTTTTTTCTTCTACATTTTTTTACAATTTCCATCCATAAAATTTCGTATGCATTTATTTAATTAACCAGGATATGAATACGTAAATCAATTTTGTTCTTCCACAATATTTTAAAATTTCCATCCCTAAAATTTATAATAAACGAGCAATTAGAAGCTAATGTGTGCGATGTTTACATAAAATATTGCAAAAACTCTACAGTCAATGTTAGCCATGGACATGAATAGCAAATGGGCATCTCAAAATTTCGCATTCACAGCAGCCCAGGTGCCAAATTCGAGATCGGATGTCTTCCCGTGAATAAAGGGAGTTAATGTAGAATAATATATACAAACACAAACAGAAGGAGCAAGCTATTTCAAAACACTTTTCTGCCTTTTACCATTTCATCTCAGGTCGCTGTCATCTCCTTGTCATTACCTTTTCATTCGTAAAACAATCTCTTCTTAATGCTATTTGACTACAATTCTCCTGGAATGTTATCCGAACGTGAACTGAATGTTTTGATTCAGAGATTGAGTGTCAAACCATTTGGGCTTGTGGATAGATTCAATTTCTACTTTCTCGGAAGCACAAGTAGCCATTGATCGTCTATTTATACTTCATCTTTCTTATCTCTAAACTACAACAGTTTTGAAGTCTAAACATTTTCAGAAAATGGGGTCTATATTTTCAATGATCATAGCGCAATTTGATAATACAAGAGATTATAATTCAACTCTACCAACTTCAGCCCATGTTCTTTCCAATGAAGATGGAGATCAAGGAAGCCAACATGAGGAGCTGTGTGAGGTATGGAGAGATATTCAAGGTGCCCACAACTGGAATGATTTGCTTGATCCCATGGATCCCATTCTCAGAGATGAAGCTGTCAGATATGGGATTTTTGCACGTCTATGCTACGAATCATTTGATGGTGAAAGTAGTTCTAAACATTATGGGCAATGTAAGCACAGTAAAAGATCACTGTTTGACAAGATGGGCATGTCTGAATGTGGCTACCGGGTCACTAAATATATATACGCTAATACTAATGCGTTGGCCTCACTTTTTGACGAAAACATCAAAGAAAAGGCTGTTTGGATAGGGTTTATTGCAGTCTGCGAGAGTACAGAGGAGAATAGAAGGCTTGGACGACGAGATATTGTAGTTGCATGGCGAGGAACACAAACAACTCAAGAATGGATACAAGATCTCAGTGACTTTCTTATACCAGCAAGATTATCCTATAAATGTGAAACAACAAGCAAATATCATGAAGCAGCGATTTCAATAGCAAATGATGGAGTTCGAATGGAAAGTGGATTTCTGAGCTGTTATACTTCCACAATCAATAACGATGAAGATTCTAAGGGAAAAGTTGCCAAGAAGAGCGCCAGAGATTTGGTAATTGCAGAGATAAGGAGATTGCTTGATGTTTACAAGAATGAGAGCATTAATTTAAGCATAACATTTACAGGACACAGCTTAGGAGCTGCGCTCGCAACATTGAGTGCTTATGACGTTAAACAAATGCTTAATGTTTGCCATTATAATAATATTCCATTAACAGTGTTTTCATTTGCCTCCCCAAGAGTAGGAAATCTTATATTTGCCAAAAGGGTTGAAGATATTGGCCTCAAAGTTCTGCGGTTTGTCAACAAGGGTGATATCGTTCCAAAAGTCCCTGGAGTTTTCATGAACGAGAAGATGGGATTTCTTAGCAGGTGGCTTTATTGGCTTCCTTGGACATACTTCCATGTTGGAGTTGAGGTCTGTTTAGGAAAGAAATCTTCGTTCCTAGTGCACCCGAACAGTCTTGCTCACTTTCATAATTTAGACGTTTATCTCCTTTTACTAGATGGTTGTAGGGAAGACAATAACTAGTAATATGTTTCGCAACTACCAAATCTCCAAAATGTGGAGAAATGATGTTAAATATTATGTATATTAGAAGTTGGATTTCATTATTAATTATGATGTAATTTTATAATAGTATAATTTAAGTTATGCAAAGACATTTTTAAAATATATATATATTTCTAAAATATAAGCTTTCTTAATATCTTTTAAGGAATGATGATATCTTAAATTTTTTATTTCTCTTAAAATAATTTGATACAGTTTCATAAAAATAAGTGACTCTTTTGAAGATAATTGAGAATAATATGTATAGTTCAACTAAATAAGAATAATAGAGAATTGTAATTTTCAGTAAAATATCAATTTTAGACTTGAATAATTAGTCATCAACTAATAAGAGACAATTCAAACAATTCAAAAGTCATGGAGAATAATCAATTATTTCAACCTCTCATATTTGTATTTAATATATATTGGTTGTTAAAAAATTAATTGGGGGATTAAATTAAGTTATTTCAATTACATTGATCCTATGAATTATAATTTTATTTTCCTTATCCATAATGTGCATAAAACACCCAATACTAGATATAGCATTTACCTCTCGTCATCTTACTTCATATAGCCATATTTACATATGTTATAAACAACTAATCCCATACACCTTTCATGATTTAATTACACATTGTGCCAAAATATATGGTCATTTACCAAGGTTGTGCCACACATATGTATTATTCTAATTATTCAATTGAGCAATAATACTTATGGTTACCAAGTTACCTACTTCTCTCCGAAGACACTCCAAAGATGAAGTAAATATGGAATAAATTAATCTTTTTTTAATCATGTCCAAAACTATGTAAAGTTATGTAGACCATGCCTCTAAATTTATCTTTCCTCCTCTTTATCTACTCTACATACTAGGGATCAACATTGTTACTCAATTTTAGTAGAGTAGGTAATTAGTATTAATGTAAGAGAAAGAGGGTTAGCATAAATATCAAGACAAAAATGAACATTGGAGGATGAAAAGTTCACTATGAATTATAAGAGAGGAACATTATTATTCTTATTTAGTCTTTTCTACATTTAGGAGGATGTTTCCTTAAGGTCTAAATAAGATAATTAAAATTTTAAAAAGAAACCATAGTTAAATTTAAATAATCATGCCATGTGGATAACACAGATACATCAACAAGATCTCAAATTAAGTAATTAATTAAAATTGTACCATCTTAAAATGGACGCACTCCTCATTTAAGACCTTTTAGCTCCTAGCCTCTATCAACTTTTCAGACCATGGATGGGTTCATGCTCAATCACCTCGTTATCTTATTCAGTCCCATATTCTCCCTTTTCAACAATGTAGTATCTAAGACCTCAGAGTTAGCTCATGTGGTCCAACCCTGTAATAGGTCAACCAAGTCGACATGTTCTCTAACAAGGTCGACCTAACTTGACCTATTTCTAGGAACATGTCGACCTAACTCGACTTGTTCTAGAATAGGTCAGCCAAGTTGACCTATTCCCTAGGGTTTGTGAACCTCGAGCCTGGTGTTATCTCTGGGATTTAATTCTTAAAATATGGTGACCCTATCATCTTTCTTTTTTTTCCCACCCAAAAACTTGTATAAAAGGAAGCCTAGGCACCCCATTTTATATAATACAAGACATAAGAAGAAGCAAGCAGACAATTTGAGCATTCAAGCATTCAAACATTCAAATCTTCAAAGATTCAAGGATCCTTTGTGAGCATATTTCCTCTTCAAGGTCTAGCATATTCTTGGTCATCAAGGGAGGAGATCTACATTGAGGCATTCATCATCTTCTTCATTTGATGCACACTTACATTCATGGCTCCATGAAGTGATTTTGGTAGATCCATAGCATTTGTGGAAATTTCCTACATTGCAAGTTCAAGATCAACATACAAACACAACAAAATACTTATTAACAAGGGTTTCTACAAGCAAGGTGAACATTTACATTTGTCTTGTTTCATTTACACATGTACATTTGAATTCAAGGTTGATTCTTCAATCTAAGGTTTGACCAAGGCAATCCCTTATCCACCCTAACCCTAAAAACCTAGTTTTTTCTGTATGCAAGAGCAGGATCTTAGAATTACAAGTACAGATCTAGAAGTTGCAGATAGAGATCTATCAAAAGAATCTGGGTTGACTTCAGAAAAGTGCCTCAAAAACAAGGTGACTTAAGTTGACCTATTCTAGAACATAGTGACATGGTCAATTCCCGACATCTTGATATTATCAATGTTTTTTGGGTTTTCATCCATGATCACAAATCTCCAGTCAGAAATTTAGTTACAGGTCCAGAATAGCATTTTTCAAAGAATAAAAGTACATTCCTCTACACATTTCAAGGTGAGTACCCCATTATTTATTTCACATCTTAGTTTAGATCTATTTTCACATCTTAATTGGGTGGATTGCTTATATTTAGCACCTAGATCTCTATTGTTTATCTTGCTAAATCAATTAGTTCAATTTTACAAGTACATTTACACAACCTTAATCAAATCTTACATTGCATGAGAGAGCACTTGCTTGTGTACTTACTTAGTATAATTTATTGTTAGCATTGGCATCCCTTTATCTCCTTAGGTTTTGATAATATAACCTAGGTTATATTGAGAGTTACGCCTGGAAGCCCCTCTATCTCTTGTATTTTAAATGTTAGGATGGAAATGGTTAATTAATGAATACGTCTCACATAGTTTACATTACTAAATTCATCAACATGATTTTTCACCCTAAACAAAAATAAACATATTTAATGAATGAATAAAGCATATTTATATTATGACACATGTATCCAATAACATTTTAAAATAACTATACATTTAATGATGTATTTTGGCATTCAAAAAAACTCATTGTTGGGTCTTATAACATCGACCCTATATTTATCATCTATAGAGTAATAGTTTAATTTATGAATTTTTCTTCTTATCCAATTAATTGTTCTACTATGATTTCTATGTTTCTCTATGTTTAGCTATTTCTTGTAGGACCTGTATGGGTGTTGTGATGGGAGACCCAATGTGGGTCTCCCCATCTCTTTCTCATCCTTTGGGTGTGGATCCCACTAGCAATCCTAGCTTTATTTCCTGGTTGCTTCTACTGACTTTTCCCTTGGCATGGCAGGAAATCATGTTGTTGGTTGTCCTAACTCTTCTGTGGAATCCTTTCTTCAAAGGGAGAATCCTTCCACATATGTTGTTAAGATACTAGGTGTCAGTCTGCCTAAGATGGGTAAATTTTCCTCTAAGAATATATACATGATTGCCTACAAGATCAAAGGAGCAATGGTCCAAGTTTTGAACAAGATTTTAAAAGAAACTATGGTTGAGTTGGAGCTTTCTCTAATCCATAAGTTTCTCTCATTTTGACATTCTATTAACCAACTAATAAAGTGGGTTGTATCCAAGTGGAAACTAAAAGGAAGTGTAAAAATTAATGTCATGGCTCACATCCTATTTCTTTTTTGTTTGTTAACAAAGAGGACCTAATCTATGTTCTCACAAGTGGTCCTTGGACCTATGGGAGAAATCAATGGAATATTTTGTCTCTTTGAAAATGGAAACCAAGATTTTATGTACAAAGGTATCTGGGTTCTCTTACCCCAACATGGATATGCCTTTCATGGCTCTCTCTAGAGTTTTAGAACTTTTAAGTTTTTAAAGAAATAGCATAATCAATTTTCTCTATCTTGGAGGTGGACAGAATAACTCAGCAGAGATCCAAACTCCTTTTTACAAGAATTTGTGTCAGTTTTATGGTTAAGTCATTCCTTCCATATTTCATTACTCTCTGATATAGGTATGGCTCCTAGGAGTAATATTTGCAGTATGAGAATGCCATGATTTTTTCTAGATCTATAAAAAATATGATCATCTTAGTAATGCTTACAGATTCTAGAAATCAATAAATCAGCACCAATAGGTGTTAGAGGAAATGAAAGAAACCCAAAATGGAGAACATAAGTTGGAAATGATACTATTAAGGAAGAAGTAGAAGAATCACTAAGATCTAGTAAGAAAAAGAATATAGATGACCTAACTACCTTAACTTTTGAGGTTGAACAAGGGACCAAATTTTATAGTTCTAATATGGGGAAGATAACAATGTCTCTGCCCTAGAATATCCTGGTGGAAAATGAGAAAATTCTAGAAAAGGATGATAAGAAAACAAAGAATAGAAAGTGTCAGGAGAAAAATACTGATGACAAGGTTCAAGAGGATCTTCCATCTGGAAAATCAAAAGAGGAAGGGTGAACAAGATGATTTTGGAACTTAATATATTGAGTGATAATGATTTTCTTCCTCCTACAATGGACACTTCTTAGGATGTTTCAATATCCTTGATCTAAAAGGATATCATTGTGATTCTTGGTAAGGTAGGTTTAGACAATTAGGAGGAGATAGTTGGTAATAAATAAAATATAAATACAATAATCACCATAAGAACTAATAGTAAAATATAAGTCATTAAACCTAAACAATATTCAAAGTAGGATGGAGAAGGGGGAATCAGATACTTCTAATTACATCTAGATGAAAGATCACTTAGAGAGAGGTGGACTAAACTTAGAAAATAGGAAGAATTATTTTGCAAACAAAAGTCTTAGATATAATGGCTTACTGGAGGAGATAAAAATACCATATTCTTCCAGCAATCTACTCTCAAAGATATAATTATAAATGGGATTATAAAAATGTAGCTTCTAGGCGGAACTTACACATAAGATAAAGAGGAAATAGCTAATATTGTTGTTTCCTTATTTGTTGACTTTGGAAAGGCCTCCAATAGTCTGTTTAGTGACCCTGCTGGTTTCTTGGATGTTATTCCTTGCTTGGTCACGGATGAACATAATATAAATTTAGTGAGGCGAATTATTTTTCAATAATTCAAAAACATTTTTTTTCTTTTTATGCTTACAAAGATCTAGCGCCAGATGGCTTCCCTCATGCATTCTTTCAAGAATTTCAGAATATTGTTGGGGAGGACATCTATAATGTTGCTCAAGATTTTTTTAGAACTGGTATATTTCTAAAAAGGATAAACTCTACCTTCATAGCCCTCATTCCTAAGGTGGAATAATATAATAAAATGATAGATTATAGACCTATTAGCCTATGTAATACCTTGTACAAAATCCTCTCTAATTTGTGGTGAATAGACTTAAGCCTGTTCTTGATAAACTCATATCTCAAAATTAAAGAGGGTTTGTAAAAGGAAGAAATATTCTAATTGTGATCATAACTATTCATTAGATTATTCACTCATTAAAGACTAGCAAGAAAGTGGGTATGATCTTTAAACTTGATATATATAAGGCATATGATAGAGTCTTGAATGGAAATTCCTCTTTGAATTCCTTAAGAGATATGGGTTTAAAGGGAAATTTCTCAATATGATAATGGAATGTCTCACTTCTACTATATTTTTTTGTTGATCAATAGGTACCCCAAAGGTTTTTTAAAGCTAATAGTAAAGGTTTGAGGAAGGGTGACCCCTATCTCCTTATTTTTTCATAAATATTGATAAAGTTATAGGACATAATATCTTTAACAGAGATATTTATAGGCTAAAAGGTATTAAACCTACTTCTCATCTTCAACTATATTCTCATCAATAATTTTTTGATGACATAATTTTGTTTGGAGAAGATTATATATTAGAAACTAAAAAATGGAAATAAATACTTGACAATTATGCTAAGGTGTCAGTACAGAAAATAAACTATCAAAAGAGTAAGTTATATTTCTTTAATGTGTATGGTAGACTTCAAGAGAAGATAATGAAAGTTATGGGTTGTAGTGTTTATTCCCTTCTTGATTCCTACCTAGGTCTTCCCCTCTCAACCAAGTTTCCCCCAGCCTATTGGAATAACCTTATAGAAAGATTTATAAGGAATTGGTTGAATGGAAAAGAAAACTCTTAAGTCAGGATGGAAAGATTCAATTGCTTAAAGTGTGTCTTCAAAACTTACTGATTTACTATCTCTTTTTAAAATCCATGGCTCAGTGGCTAATAAAATAGTTAAAATTCAAAGGAAATTCTTGTGGATTGGTATAGAGGATAAAGAAAAAATTACATTGGTTAAATGGGATAAAGTTATTACTCCTACAAGGAATAGTGGTTTGGGCATCAGAAATATTAGATAGTTTAATACAGCTCTTATTGCCAAATTTGGTTGGCTTCTAATTAAAAATTAGAAGGACTAGGCTAGCTTTATCAAGGCTAAATGTCTTCAAAAAAATCTCCAGATACTTTTTTGTATGAATCAGTGATCCTTGCTAGCTCTCCTTTCTAGAATAGCCTCCTAAAAGTAAAGTGATCCTTTCTCAGTCCATTTTTTGCTTCATCTAGTTTTGGTTTGGTTTATTTTTTGGTATTTTGATGCATTATCTTACTCCTTGTGAGACCCATTTCATTTTTTATTTGGCTTCTATGTCAAAGCTTAGGCCCTAACACACTTTATCTAATTAGAACATTATTTTTTTTCTAATGTCAATGTATAATGATCTACATGAATATTTATTCTCCCTTAGAATTTCCAAATCAAAATAAATATTTACACTTGTTAACTTACTTTACATAGGTAGTACTATTCCATTCATTGAATCATTAGCTAGGTATTAATAAATTGGTTTTTCATCAATTACAACATTTTTTAATTAAATTTTAAAAATAATTCAATTTAATAAAGTTAACGTGGAATTTTAACTTTATTATTTATACAAAAAATTTTGCAATGTGGTTGGCTAAAATTCATTTAAGTTTTATATAGAAAAATTCTTAGGAATGATAGATTTGTAATTTTCTTACATATTCGTTTATGTTTAAAAAGTTGTTATCTAATTTAACTTTTTTCCTTTTTTTTTCTCAAAATATAATTCATAAAATGAAGTAGCAATTATATAGGGATTTAGATTAGAAATATTTAAAAACATAAAATTACAACACATCCTTAAATTAATAAAGAATATATAACCTTTTATTTTAATTTCCATAATTCAAATAAAAATAAAAATAAAACATAAAAATATCTCATTATAAACATTTTTTTATTGGTAAAATATACTTTTTATTAGATATTAATTTAATATTGCATTACGTAAAGAGGGAATACCCCTAATAAAGTCTATAACCCATTGCTATCGGTCATCTACTTTATAGCCCATGGAATTTATTATTGTAGATACAAAAAACATAGGTATGAACACATGTAGACCTATTACTACTTTAGACCAAAAAGGAATAGAATGGTGCTACTCAAACTATATGCCTATAAGATAGAAACAAAATGGGTACTGCAAAACATTTACATACTAATTATTATATATAAAAAAAAGCCAACAAAAGACAAATCTATCAGGCCTACCCCTTCCATGCTTTTCCCATTGGACTATTGAACTAATAGTCCTTTTGGCCAAAGATATCTTCTTTGTTCTTATTCTTGCCTACTTTCACTTCTTTGGATTCCAATATTATCTTCCTTTTCTCCATCTCCCTTGCATGTAGGTGTTCCTCCAATAGCTCCCAAATAGTCATCACTTCCTCATGCCTCTCCACTTTACTATATGTGGCACTCCAAATTAGAAAAGGTTTTAGTTGTAACAAATCTTCACCCACCTTTCTCTAACTACCTTTTTTCACTTAAAACCCTTGCTCGGCTTTGTCATCACCACAATGGGGATCAAACTATCATACTATTATAGTTGAACAAAAGATTTCATCACCCAAACCACCTCTTCCTTGGTACCAATTTCTAACAACCATGCTAACATAGTAGAAGAAACGTCAATATTTTCTCAATATCCTCGCTCAGATTTTATAAATTCTCCTCCAAACATAAAATCAATATTTTGGGCTATCTAAGGTGAATACAATCAACATGTTCTTCCTATAAACTTCTCCCAAAAAGAATTGTGCAAGGTAAAACTTCCTTCCATATCTACACCAATCTTGATGCCAATATCTACAACCCTACCACCATAGATAGAGAAAATGAACAAAGATGTCCCACCTCAGCCCCCTTTATATTATAAATTCCTTCATAAGCCTCCTCGCATGTTTCCCATCAATTTGCATTAACACCTCTAGTGTATGATTATTGAGGTGTATAAAATACTTCCACATTTGCCTTATATAGTACAAACATCGTATTACTCTCCTTTAATATTACTAATTCATTAGCTATGCATTGGCACTTTCTAGAAAATTATTACCACCTAGACATATTTCACTGCCCATAATAATGGTAAATCTAAATAGGTAACAGATGTCAAATCAAAATTTTGAAAATGATTTTTCAATTTGAGTAGTACAAAAATGATTACTCTAATAAATTTAACCCTTTAGACCTTCAAAAAATCCCTCAACCTTTGAGAAGGAAACAACCCATTTAGAAAGTGTGCCTAATGTTGGGAGTTCCCTTTGATCTTCAACTTGTAGATTTATACTTTCATGGATAACTTTAATGACACTTTGACTCTATCACCACTCTAAAGTCTACAAGGAAGAGGGCCAATTAACAAGGATCAACAATGAGATCCTCCTACACTTTGAGCCTTAATGCTCAGGTGGGTGTACCCTTGACTCACTTCTCCAAAGGAGTCTCAAAATAATATACTATTATGTCCTTTACTAACTGACTGAAAGATATTATCATTTATATGTGTGTGTATGATTGATGATGATGGACTGCATCTAAAGAATAGATCAGTGCATTAACCCAGGGCAAAGAGTCACTTGATAACATATATCAACCAAGACCTTAACTCTAACACACATGAACTCAAAGTAAGTGCTTTGCCTATTACTCCCCTCACTCCCAAACCTGATCATCAAATTCCAATCCAACAATGAACCCACTGAAATCACCCTAAAGGCTTTAATCCCAACTTTGTTAGGAACTCCAAGCTGATCTCACAATACTCTTTGTTTACCATATGCTAATCAACCTTATGACATTAACATATATGAGTTCACAATCAAAACAAGAAGACAATCATCAACTTGAGACAGGAATTTAGGTGTATTCTTATTAACTTAAAAATCAATACATGACCAAAATGACAAATGTTAGGAACAAAACACAAAATCCAAGCTCTCCTTGCTCAGTATAATACCATCAACAACAACCCTTACAAAATACTACTTTTTTCAATATATACCACCACTAGTCATCTTGGACTCCCCAAAACAGGATGCAACAAGCTTCAGATGACTAAGGTTAGGGTTCTACCCACTGAAACAACCAAATCAGTCAAAAATTAAATGCAGGGGAACAAACCCAGGCATCCAGGAGAAGACAAATCCCGGAGTGATCCTCAATCATGACAAAATCCCTAAGAAAGTACTGAGAACCACAAAAATTCCCAATTTGTCAACCAATTTGGCCACCTGCAACATGCCTCGAGCATAAAGAACACAGTACAGACCCCTAAAAATGATCACTTAACACCCTGGACCACACTACAATAGTTTGAAAATCATTTCCACCAACTCTACCCTCAAAATATTTGAATTTAAACAGCAACGGTCATATTCATGGCGCCAGCAGTGAATCGGTGGCCAATATTTAAATCTTGATCAACTTTAAGTCATGACCATCTGATCCTCATGTTTCACAGGCTTTATGTCTTAACTCAACTGCTACCCTCAGGTTTACCTCTGGCAAACACGTGACAAAGAATTTCTTTATTCATGGAATGAAAAACTAACTCACTGCTTAACCCTGCGAACTGGCGAATAAAGGAAAACAAACTTACCCCGGTTACATTTGGTGAGCTACCGACAAAGGTTTTTGCCAATTCACAAAACACCTTTTACCTCCGCCAATTCATTTAGCAATTACGTGAATCCTTTTAAAATTTGTCAGGCCACTAAACACTTTTGTCTGGACCGCTAGACCTCCGCCAATTCATTTAGCAATTACGTGAATCCTTTTAAAATTTGTCAGGCCGCTAAACACTTTTGTCTGGACCGCTAGACCCTAGACCTCCACCTAGACCCTCTTTTTTCCACTTGTCAACAAACCATTCACCGCTCATGACTGGTCATCTCTGACACAGGACCCACCCTCTGTAAGCCCTCAAATCAGATGGCGAGCACAAGATCTCATGGCTCTGACACCACTCATGAGAACTTGCACCGATCATGGATCTTGTCCTCATCACTAACCTTTTTGACAATGACCCCACCTTGCTAATTCCTCACGTCGACCAATAGAATTTGAATAACTCTGTACCACCTGGCAAATGGTCTCACTACATTGTCATCCTTTCCTCCAATGAAAATCATTCACGTTAGCTCCAAATGTCAGAGGACCCACCTACGTCAGTCACCTGAGGAAAAGTAAAATTGACGGTTGTCTAAAGATCTCATGCATTTGACACATTCCTTAAGAACTTACTCCCATCGTCGATTCTTTGTAGATGTCAGGACCCTTTGATAAGCTAAAAAATAGGTCCCACTGACAACTGCCAATACATTATATCGTGGACCAATCAGAGACCGCCAATTATGCACACTTGGTAGATGGATCCACTGACACCATTATACCACTTGGAAGATCAGATGGACGGCACATGATCTCAAGGGCCTGGAAGATTCCATGAGATCATGCACCCGCCATTGATTTTTAATCTTCTGATTGAGATACCGGGCCCACCTGACAACACATCCAGCTCATTAACACAATGAATAATAAGATGCCACTATTTCAACACCCTTTGACAGTGGACCCTCCTGCTTAGAAAAGCTACGTCATGAAAAGGAATCAACGGCTGGCATAAGTTCGCAAGCCTCTGACAAAACCCTTGCGAACTTACAACAGCCATAGGATTAAGATGGTGTTAGAGTCAAGCCCAGGAAAAATATTAAGCCAGAACATAGGAAAAATTAAAACGCTAGATTTAGGGAAAATTAAACCTGCCAGACTCTAGGCTTAAGGAAATATTAAGCGCCAGGGACTTAGGAAGAATTAAAGGCTGTCGGGGGTTAGAGACTTAGGAAAAAATCAAAGGCATGACCCCACAGGGTGACAAAATATTAAAGCACATGCGCTAAAGGGATTTTAAGTGATTCAAAAAGGTAACACAAAATTAGAACAAGGCCAGGGTAGTTTAGGGTTCTTTGAACACAACGGCTACATTTTCAAAATTTGAACTAAGGGTTTATGCCAGAGACCTAAAAAACAACTATAGAGACCAGAAGAAAAGGGCTAGAGCCATGAAATTTTTTCAAGGTGCTAATAGTGGCTCTATTTGGGGATGTGTGGCTCTTGTAGGCATAGCAAGAATCTAGAATCACTGGTTATAGCAAACCACCTATTGGACAACTGACAACAGAGAGCAACAAGACCAAAACCCTACAGACCAGGACAAAATAGGACAGGGGCAAGCAACTTTACAAAATTTACAGAATGTACAGACCTAACTACTATTCATGGAAAACAAAATACCTTCAATTGAAGTATCTTTTCAAGAATTGTCCATGAACTGGCAATTCTTGAATATCACCATTTAATTCCTTGACAATGTATGAATCCTGGCCCCATTTCTCATGAATTAGATATGGCCCTAACTAGAGTGGATCAAATTTACCATGTTTTCCTTTATCCTCCAATCTGGCATTCCAAATTAACACCAAATCACCAGGCTCAAACCTTCTTTCAACAGTCTTCTTGTCATACAAATTCTTAACCTGTAACTGCAATTTGGCATTTCTTGCGACTGATTCTCTTCTAGTCTCATCCAACCTAATGAGGTCCTCAATCCTCAACTGCATTTCATCATCTATATCATCATCATATAATTGCACAAATTTATACATTTCTAGCAGATTATTTTGAGGCATTCTTGCATGTATTCCATATACTAGGTCAAATGGTGCACAACCAATTGCCCTCTTCACAGTTACCTTATCAGCCCATACAGCTAATGGAAGCTTTGAATTCCATGCCCTCTTATTCTTTTCAAGAATCCTCCTGAGGATCTTAATCAAACTCTTACTAGTAGATTCTACCTGACCATTTCCTTGTGGATGATAAGGTGAGGAATAAGAAATCTGAACTCCTAAACCTTTGTAGAATTCCTTATACTCAGCAGACCTGAAGCACATGGCATTGTCACTTACTATTCTATCAGGGCACCCAAACCTTGTAACAATATTATCCATCAGAAAATCAATTACCACCTTACTAGTTGCATTTCTTGTAGGGAGAGCCTCTACCCACTTAGTAAAGTAATCAGTGGAAACTAAGATCCATGAGTGTCCTCCACTTGACTTTTTTGGTATCTCCCCAATGAAATCAATTCCCCATTGTTGGAAAGGAGCTTGTACTTCTACTGGTCTTAATGGCATGCTACCTGAAAATTTAAGCTTACTAGAGAACCTTTGACAAGCATCACATCTCCTTACCAACTGTTCTACATCCTTGAAGATTGTGGGCCACCAGAATCCTGCTCTCAAGATTTTATGAGTAGTAGTTTTACCCATATAATGTCCACCACAAACTCCCTCATGCATTTCCTTTAACAACTTGTTAGCTTGATCTTCATCAACACAATTCAAAAGTATGCAATCTAAATTCTTTCTATACAATTTACATTTCACAATTACATACTTGATGGCCTATAATTTTAATGTCCTCTTCTGATTATCATTCATTCTTGCTGGACATTTCATATTTCTCAAGTAATAGATAATATCTTGATACCAAACATAATCATCCATATCACATGTATAATCAATTTCAGAATGATTTATGTGATTTGCATCAAGATTGGATTGGGCCATCAGTTTTGCCAATCCTTGTCCTCTAACCAATTTAGTAATTTGGATATCAATGTTGAATTCTTGGATCCTATTGATCCATCTGCATCTTCTCCCAGACACCTCTTATTGTGAGAAAATATCCTTCATAGCTGCACTTGGCACAAAAGAAATCACAACTGCCCCCATCAAGTAACACCTAAAAGCCTTGACTACCTTCACAAGTGCATATGCTTGTTTCTCATTTATGTCATACTTCAATTCAGCAGCCTGCAAAGATTTACTAAAGAATGCAATAGGCTGCTCATAACCTTCCTTATTCTTCTGCAAGAACACTACAACAATAGTATGAAAAGATGCAAAAGAGAAGATATGCATTGGGATACTATAATCAGGTGCTTTAAGAACCGGTGCATCTTTAATAGTGTTACCACATGCAAAAGATTTCATGGCTTTGGCAATTTTTTACCGGTCTCTATAATTATTTTTAGGTCCCTAGCATAAACCCTAAGGCAAAAAATTTCAAAATTGTAGCCGTTGGGCCTAAAAAATTAATAAATACCCTGGCCTTGTTCTAATGTTGCATTACCTTTTTGTGGGTCACTTAAAACCTTATATCCGCATATGCTAATTAAAATGACCAACTTTACTGTGTTCACGGTTAGGTTTCATGTGTCGGCGGGTCCCCTTTAAATTTTTCCTAAGTCACCGGTTAATCTTTCCTAAGTTCCCAGCGCCCTGCAAGTTTTAAATTTTCCTAAGTCCTGAGCTTTAATTTTTCCTATGTTTTGGCCTTAGTGTTTTCTGGGCCCAGTCTTCTGACAGCATTTCCATTGGACGGTCAGCATAAGTTCTCATAGACTATGTTAGATGCTTGAGATCTTACACCGATCGTTGATTTTCTTGATGACATAGTCTTTCTTTTCAAGCGGGTCCACTGCCATGTTGGCACAGTTGGCATTCTCTCATTGGTCAGTGTGTTGCTGAGAGGGATCCTGTCAGTGGGGCTTGCAGTGAAGGCTTTTCAATCTACGATCGGTGCATGATCTTAAGGAAAATTCTTCCCCTTTGAGATCATGCACCATCCGTTGATTTCAAATCCAACTCAGCATGTGTCAGTGGGACCTGATTTCTCAGATGTGTCTGTGGGTCCTGATCCTATCAGTAGATCAATGAACGGTGCATAATCTTATGGGTTTTGTCAGAGGCTTAAGATGTTGCGATGGCCATTGATTCTATTTCCTATCAGATGGTTGTCAAAGGTGGGAGGAGATTCCTAATCAATGGTTTGCGTGTAAGCGCATAGAATCTTCCAAACCTTTCAGATATTGCACCAGCCATACGATCTTCCACATGGCTTAATGTTCTCAGTGGGGCCATTTTCTAGGTGGTGCAGGATTGTTCAAATTTTATTGGTCGACATGGATGATACAGCAAGGTGGGGTCATTGTCAGAGAGATCAGTGATGAGGACGTGATCTACAATCGGCGTAAGTTCTCATGAGTTTTGTCAGAGCTATGAGATCTTGCACCTGCCGTCTGATTATAAGGCTTAGGCGGGTGGGTCCTATGTCAATGGTGACCGAGCATGAACCATGAATGAGGTAATGACATGTGACATAAAGTGGGCCCAGATTTTGGTCTAAAGGTATAGCGGTCCTGACAAAATGTTTAGCGGCCTGATAAATTTTCAAAAGGGTTCGCTCATTTGCATGATAAAATGGTAACATTCTAAAAGTCTTGGCGATTCAGCGAACAAGGTCGTGTAATCACTAAATCATTTGGCAGAAGTGAAAAGTATTTTGTGAACTGGTAGAAACATTTGTCACCAGTTCGCTAAATTTGACTGGGGCCCTTTTAAGAGGTAAATCATAAAGATAGCGAAAAGGAGAGATCTAACGGTCAGGTTATAAAGTTGATCTCAAATTGAATTTCGACTGCTGATTTGCTGCAAGTGCCATAAAGTAGCCGTTTGATTTCAAATTTGAATTTGCAGAGGGTTTCCAACGACAGGAAGTACTAGAATTTATGGTTTTAACAGCTGATTTCGATTGGGTTGGTGGCGCTCACTATTGCAGTGTGGTCCAGGGTGTTGAGTGATCGTCTGCAGGGTTTATACTGTGCAGTTTTGTGCTCAAGGTGTGTTGCAAGGTTGACATTTTGAGTGTTGTTCATGATTCTCAGTACCTTCACAGAAAAATTTCCATGATTTAGGATCATTCCAAGATTTTCTTTCTACCGGTTGCCTTGGTTTCCACCCCTGTAATAACTTTTTGACCGTTTCCAGTTGGTTGGGTGGTTGAAACCCTAACCCTAAGTCATCTGTAGCTTGTTGCATTCTCTTTGAGAATTCCAAGATGACTAGGGAGTATAAGTTGCAAAAATTTTGATTTTGTAGGGGTTCCAAACTTTCTTTGGTCCCAGCTGGTTGTTGATAGTGTTATACTGATAGAGGAGCTAGATTTTGTATCTTTTCCTATCCTTGTGTTGTTCTGATTGTGTATTGATTCTGAATATATTAATGAGGATGTTATTGAGTTCCAATCTTGCATTTGTGCATGTCTTCTTTTTTTAGTTCTAAGCTTATATATGTTAATGTCACAAAGTGTATTAGCATGTGGTAAACAAAGAGTATTGTGAAGTCATCTCTGAGTTCCTAACAAAGTCAGGATTAAAGTCTTTTAGGTGGGTTCACTAAGTTTGCAACCAGGCAGGAATCTAATGTCCTTGTGTCTGAGGGAGAGGGGTAATAGGCAAAGCATTTATCCTGGATTCAATTATGTTTGAATTAAGGTATTCAGCTGATGTATGTAATTAGGTGACTCTTTGCCCTAGGTTAAGGCACTGTTCCATCCTCTAGAGGCATTTCATTGTCATCAACCACACACACAAATATTCAAATGATAAAATATTAAAGCAGTTAGTAAAGAGTAGATAGTTGCATATCATTTAGTGATTCCTTTCAAGAAGTGAATCAAGGGTACACCCGCCTGAGCAATAAGGCTCAAAGTGTAGGAGGATCTCTCTTGATCCTTGTTAATTGGCCCTCTTCCTTGTAGACTTTAGAGTGGTGATAGAGTCAAATTTGTATCAAAGTTATCCATTAAAGTATAAATCTACAAGTTGAAGATCAAAGGGAACTCCCAACAAAATGGTGACTCTACTGGGGAGAGTCTAGAGATAAAGGTTGTAAGTGCACTCTTGTTTTCCTGTTGTATTTCAAGTAAAGATTTCCCATCTAGGTGGGTGGCGACTCAAAAAGGTTAAGAACCAGTGCTATATATTGTAAATCATGGACAAGAGAAGGAATACTAGGTCCTTTGTCAAAAAAAATCTGGAGGTCACTCTGGAGCAATTGCCTAGACAGGAGAAGAAGAGTTGGATTAGAAGGAATGGTGAGTCTACTAGTGCTCCCATCAAAGAACAAAGAAGCACTAGAGGTAGAGCACCACATGTTTCCTCAAGTGAGCAAGGTTCACAAGATAGAGTTTCTAGATCAGATGGTGGTCACTCTGAAGATAGATTTTATGATACCCTAGAAGCTATATTTCAGGACAAGGGTCCATTTCCTATAGGTCAAGATGAACAAGCTAGAGAGATGGGTTTGGAGATTGATTTAGATCTTGATGAGTACAATTTCAGAAGAGAACCCATGAGACTAAGGCAAGTCCACTTCCCAAATCAAAATCTTACTGATATGGATGTGTCATCAGGTTCTGATGACATTATGGTAGATCCTGATGATTTAAATGCATTAAGGTTATAGTTGGCAGAGCAGGATGCCATACATAAGAGGTTACAAGAGGAGAGAGAGGCTAAAAAGGTGAATGCTCTGATAGAAAGACAGTCTCTAAATAGAAAGATTAATGAAATGAAGGAGAGAAACAAGATGGTTGCTTCTGCTCCTAAAACTTTGCAGCATGATGTCTTTGGTGATCTTGATGCCTTGAGGAGTGAGCAAGAGAACTTACTGCAAGATCATGAATTTGATAAGGAGGGCCCTGTGGTTAGACAAGTGCAAAGTTATGTTCCTTTGCCTAAAGATAAAGATGGGCATGTGATCACTAGGCCTGATGTTTCCACTGGTGAGAAAGGAAAGCAAAAGATGGTGGGACATCAAACAAGTAAATCATTGACAATACCCAGGGTCCCACCACCCAATTTAAATAAGGACATAGAAATGGAAAGAAGAAGAAAAGAAGATGAAGACCTTGCAAGAGAATTAGAGAGGGCTGAAATTGAAGCTTCCATTGCAGAAAAGAGAAGAAAGATCCAGTTCTTGAAGGCTTCATCAGCTAATGCTCTTGGCCCATCTGCTACTGAACTAGGTATGCCATCTGTGACTACTACTATTCCACTTAGTAATGCTACTAGTTCAATTCCTTCTTCATCTGCTAGGATAGTTGTTGATCATAGGCAGCAGTCAAATGCACAAATAAATGTAGATGCTAATGTCGATCCTAGGATTAACACTAGTTCGAGTTTTCAAAGAAGACCTATGCAATTAGAAGGCTATAGGAAAATTAGTTTTGATGGAATTCCTGGCTACCCAAATGCTTTTCCAAATGAAATTAGAGATAAGGTACCTAATTTTTTTGGTAATAATGCTATTAGTTGTGAGGAGCATCTTAGGTTATTTGTTGATATGCTTAATGATTATGAGGTAGAGCATGAGGATGTGGTCATGAAGTTATTTGTTCAATCTATAATGGAGGATGCTAGAGATTGGTTTAAGAGACTTCCTGACAAATGTATTGATACATGGAACTCTTTTGAGAGATGTTTTAAAGAGTAGTATGGTGATTGGCCTAATGCTAGTTTCATGTTGAATGAATTCAATACCATAAGGAAAAATCAGAATGAGACTGCAGCTGAATTCAACATGAGATTTCAGAAGGGTATGCATAAGTTATTCCAAGTTATGCGGTTAGATGACAATGTCTGTCTGACCACATACTTTAATGCATTTGATGGAAAGATGGGATATTTATTGAGGGACAAAGAATCAAGAACTCTTAGGGATGCTTTTAGGATTGCTGTCAATATTGAGAACAATATGAAAATATCAAGAAAATTGGAGGGAAAGAGAGGTGACCCAAAGTTATTTGGGGACAAGAAATACAAAAAGGAAAATGATAAGAATGTTGGAGCTAGGAGGCAAGAAGAAGATAAATTGGATAAGGTGCTTAATGCATTGAAGGGGGTATGTGCAGGATCATGAGGGGCCAAACTATGCCCTTAAGTGGCAATGAAAAATAAGAAAATCAAGATTAGTCAACTTGATGTGAAAAAATGAACTAGTTATCTACCTAATATCAAAAAGTTGTAAGAACATAATTTGTAGGAAATTGAATGTAGTTTCTAAACTACTAAGCTTTTTTTGAAAAAAATTAATATGATTGATAAAAAGTATAGATTGCAATGCAGCACTACAAACATTTCAGCAAAAAAATAAGAAGTATGTGTATGTCTGACCACCCTAATCAAAAGAAAATGATAATATTTTTTTATAATATTCTATATATAAGTAGATGACTCATGCCCAGATGTGACGCATATTTTTTGGTATTTTTATTCCAAACAGATAATTAATTATGATTTTTTTTCTACAGCGCTTTTAGAATTTAAAAACTCTCATGTCTGACCACCTTTACTCATTGAAAACTTATCATAATTCAATTTTTTAAATTTTTTTCTTATACTAGATGAAGCATAGAATGCGATGCATCTTTCAGATTTCAAAAATGTTATACGGTTTGAAAGTTATAGCTATTTTTCCATCAGTATGTCAATCAAGACTTTAGACGTAAGTGAACTAGAAAATAACTAATAAATACTTAACAAATTCAAAATCTGACAGCACTTATATCGATGGAAAGCTGACAATCATCCAAAGAAACCCTTTTCATTTTATTGAAATCGGGTGGAAAAAAAGTCGTCAACCTAATGGTCGAAGTGTCGATATAAGAAAAATAGAGAAAAACACATTTTTTGCACACCTTCAGCGTTGACCATGGGGCTTTGGTTTCCAAAGCTATTACCAAGCCTAATCGGGTACCCGATTTTGTTTGAATTTGAATTTTGAAAAGTTTCCCCCTCCCACTCTTTTTTTATTTCCCTTTAATTTTGATGTTTTTTTCTTTCACCCTGACAATCAATAATTTATATATTTTATATTTATGTTTTATATTTTATGTTTTATATTTTATATTATATAGTATATATATTATATATATTATTTATTTATATTATATATTCGATAATATCAATTTAAACAACCTAAGTATATAGTTTGTTCAGATTTATATTAAATGCAATATTTTTATATTATAATATAAATGTTACATAATATATATATATATATATATATATATATATATATATATATATATATATATATATATATATATATTGTTGCACGTATATAATATAATGTCTAATATATATAATATATAAAATGAATAGGACATTAATATATTGTATATTTGATAATACATATTAAATGTAATATCTAATATATCTTATAATATATACTATATATTTAGTCTATTAAATATTATATTTTCTCAAATATTTTATATATTATTTTAATATTTAATTTAAGTTATAACAGATCCTCTCATGAGACAACAGGTCGAATCAAGATTGCTAGACGTCTTAAGGGGTAATTAGGGTTTGTGAGGCAACTTCAGATGTACAGTGACCATTTGGAAGGTAATAGAGCATGTCCAAGGACCAATGTACCAAATTTTAACAACTTTTTCCTAGTCGAACTCGAAAAGGGTCCATGGGGTGCTCTCAGGAGACCACATGTCCAATCAATGTCGCTAGGCATCTTAAGGGGTCATCAGGGCTCGTGAGACAACCTTTGATGCACGGTGACCATTTGGAATGCATTAGGACATGTCAAAGGACCTAACTCCATAATTTAGATGAATTTTGATTAGTCAAACTCGAAAAGGGTCCATGCGGTGTTCTTGGGAGACCATTGTGCAATTTAGGGTTGATAGGTGACTTAAGGGGTCATCGGCATTCCAAATGAAACTTTTGATGAACGATGATCCTTTGGAATGCATTAGGACATATCAAATGACCTACGTACCAAATTTGGATAACTTTTTCCTAGTAGAACTTGAAAGGGGTCCATGGGGTGCTCTCGGGAGACCACATGTCGAATCGGGGTCGGTAGGCCTATTAAGAGTTCATTAGGGTTCCAAATGAAACTTTGATGGAATGGTGACCCTTTGGAATGCATTAGGACATTTCATAGGATCTATGTACCAAATTGGGATGACTTTTTCTTAGTAAAACTTGAAAGGGGTCCATGGTGTGCTCTCAGGAGACCACGTGTCGAAATGGGGTCGGTAGGCTTGTTAAGGGGTCATTAGGGTTCCAAATAAAACTTTGATGGAATGGTGACCCTTTGGAATTCATTAGGACATGTCATAGGACCTACATACCAAATTTGGATGACTTTTTCCTAGTAGAACTCGAAAGGGGTCCATTGGGTGCTCTTAGGAGACCACATGTTGAAACAGGGTCGGTAGGCCTATTAAGGGGTCATTAGGGTTACAAATGCAACTTGGATGGAATGGTGACCCTTTGGAACACATTAGGACATGTTAGAGGACCTATGTACCAAATTTGTATGACTTTTTCCAAGTAGAACTCAAAAAGGGTCCATGGGGTTCTCTAGGAGACCACATGTCAAATCAGGGTCGGTAAGCCTGTTAAGGGGTCATTAGGGTTCCAAATGTGACTTTGATGGAACGGTGACCCTTTTGAATGCATTAGGACATGTTAGATGACCTACGTACCAAATTTGGATAACTTTTTTTCTAGTAGAACTCAAAAGGGGTCCATAGGGTGGTCTCAGGAGACCACATGTCGAATCATGGTGTGTAGGCCTGTTAAGGGGTCATTAGGGTTCTAAATGCAACTTCTATGGAACGGTGACCCTTTCAATTCATTAAGACATGTCAAAGGACCTATGTACCAAATTTGGATGACTTTTTCTTAGGAAAATGCAAAAGGGGTCCCTGGGGAGCTCTCGGGAGATCACATGTCGAAATGGGGTCAGTAGGCATGTTAAGGGGTCATTAGGGTTTGAAATGAAACTTCTATGGAACCATGACCCTTTGGAATGCATTAGGACTCCCTAGGGGTCAAAAGGGGTCAGGGGGACTCCCTAGGGGTCCTAACGTGTACTAGGACACCTAGGGAGTCCTCGTGACCCCTTTCGACACATTGAAATGCTCAAGTGTGTCTTAAGGGGTCCTTTTGACTCCCTAGGGTTCCTAATGCATGATAAGGCATACTAGGACCCATAGGGAGTCATCCTGACCCCTTTCGACACATTGGAATGCTAAAGTGTGTCTTAAGGGGTCCTACAACCCCTTAAGACACACTTGAGCATTCCAATGTGTCAAAAGGGGTCACGATGAATCCCTAGGGGTCCTAGTACACTTTATCATGCGTTAGGACCCCTAGGGAGTCCCCGTGACCCCTTTTGACACATTGGAATGCTCAAGTGTGTCTTAAGGGGTCCTACGAACCCTTATAACACACTAGAGAATTCTAATGTGTCAAAAGAGGTCACGATGATTCCCTAGGGGTCCTCGTATGCTTTATCACATGATAGGACACGTAGGGAGTCCCCGTGACCCCTTTTGACATGTTGGAATGCTCTAGTGTGTCTTAAGGGGTTTTAGGACCCCTTAAGACACACTTGAGCATACCAATGTGTCAAAAGAGGTCACGGGGACTCCCTAGGTGTCCTAGTACGCGATAGGACCCTTAGGGAGTCCCCCTGACCCCTTTTGACACATTGGAATGCTCAAGTGTGCCTTAAGGGGTCGTAGGGCCCCTTAAGACACACTTGAGCTTTCCAATGTGTCAAAAGGGGTCACGGGGACACCTTAGGGGTCCTAGTACACTTTATCACATGTTAGGACACCTAGGGAGTCCCCCTGACCCCTTTTGACACATTGGAATGCTCAAGTGTGCCTTAAGGGGTCGTACGACCCCTTAAGGCACACTTGAGTGTTCCAATGTGTCAAAAGGGGTCAGGGGGACTCCCTAGGGGTCCTAACATCTACTAGGACCCCTAGGGAGTCCCCATGAGCCCTTTTGACACATTGGAACGCTCAAGTGTGTCTTAAGGGGTCCTTTTGACTCCCTAGGGTTCCTAACGTGTGACAAGGCATACTAGGACCCCTAGGGAGTCATCATGACCCCTTTTTACAAATTTCAACGCTCTAGTGTGTCTTAAGGGGTCGTAGGACCCCTTAAGACACACTAGAGCATTCCAATGTGTCAAAAGGGGTCACTGGGACTCCCTAGGTGTCCTAGTACATGTCAGGACCCTTAGGGAGTCCCCCTGACCCCTTTTGACACATTGGAATGCTCAAGTGTGCCTTAAGGGGTCATAGGACCCCTTAAGGAACACTTGAGCATTCCAATGTGTCAAAAGGGGTCACGGGGACTCCCTAGGTGTCCTAACGTGTGATTAAGCATATGCGTTAGGACACCTAGGGAGTCCTCGTGACCTGTTTTGACACATTGGAATGCTCAAGTGTGCCTTAAGGGGTCCTACGACCCCTTAAGGCACACTTGAGCATTCCAATGTATAAAAATGGGTCACGGGGACTCCCTGGATGTCCTAGTACGTGTTAGGACCCCTAAGGAGTCCCCCTGACCCATTTTGACACATTAGAACACTCAAGGGTACCTTAAGGGGTCGTAGGAGACCCTAAGAGACACTTGATTGTTCCAATGTGTGAAAAGGGGTCACGGGGACTCCTTAGGGGTCCTAGTACGCTTTATCACACATTTGGACACCTAGGGAGTCCCCATGACCCATTTTGACACATTGGAACGCTCAAGTGTGCCTTAAGGGGTCGTAGGACCCCTTAAGACACACTTAGGTGTTCCAATGTGTCAAAAGGGGTCACGAGGATTCCTTAGGGGTCCTAGTACGATTTATCATGTGTTAGGACACCTAGGGAGTCCCCGTGACCCCTTTTGACACATTGGAATGCTCAAGTGTGCCTTAAGGGGTCGTGACCCCTTTTGACACATTGGATCGTTCAAGTGTGACTTAAGGGGTCGTGATCCCTTAAGGCACACTTGAGCATTCCAATGTGTCAAAAAGGGTCACGGGGACTCCCTAGGGGTCCTAACGCGTGATAAAGCGTACTAGGACCCCTAAGGAGTCCCCGTCACCCCTTTTGACACATTGCAATTCTCAAGGGTGTCTTAAGGGGTCGAAGGACCCCTTAAGACACACTTGAGCATTGCAATGTGTCGAAAGGGGTCACGATGACTCCCTAGGGGTCCTAGTATGCTTTATCACCCGTTAGGACCCCTAGGGAGTCCCCGTGACCCCTTTTGACACATTGGAATGCTCAAGTGTTCCTTAAGGGGTTGTACGACCCCTTAAGACACACTTGAGCGTTCCAATGTGTGAAAAGGGGTCACGGTGACTCCTTAGGGGTCCTAGTACACTTTATCACGCTTTAGGACACCTAGGGAGTCCCCGTGACCCCTTTTGACACATTGGAATGCTCAAGTGTGCCTTAAGGGGTCCTAAAACCCCTTAAGGCACCCTTGAGTGTTCCAATGTGTCAAAAGGGGTCACGGGGACTCCCTAGGAGTCCTAACGTGTGATAAAGCATACTGGGACCCCTAAGGAGTCCCCATGACCCCTTCTGACACATTGCAATGCTCAAGTGTGTCTTAAGGGGTCACGAGGACTCCCTAGGTGTCCTAACGCGTGATAAAGCATACTTGGACCCCTAAGGAGTCCCCGTGACCCCTTTTCACACATTGGAATGCTCAAGTGTGTCTTAAGGGATCCTACGACCCCTTAAGGAACACTTGAAAGTTCTAATGTGCTCAAAAGGGGTCACGGGAACTCCTTAGGGGTCCTAGTATGGTTTATCATGTATTAGGACACCTAGGGAGTCCCCATGACCCCTTTTGACACATTGAAATGCTCAAGTGTGCCTTATGGGGTCCTACGACCCCTTAAGGCACACTTGACTATTCCAATGTGTCAAAAGTGGTCAGGGGGACTCCCTAGGGGTCCTAACGCGTACTAGGACCCCTATGGAGTCCTCGTGACCTCTTTTGACACATTGGAATGCTCAAGTGTGTCTTAAGTGGTCCTTTTGACTCCCTAGGGTTCCTAACATGTGATAAGGCATACTAGGACCCCTAGGGAGTCATCGTGACCCCTTTTGACACATTCCAATGCTCTAGTTTGTCTTAAGGGGTCGTAGGACCCCTTAAGACACACTAGAGCATTCCAATGTGTCAAAAGGGGTCACGGGGACTCCCTAGGTGTCCTAGTACACGTTAGGACCCTAAGTGAGTCCCCCTGACCCATTTTGACAAATTGGAACACTCAAGTGTGCCTTAAGGGGTCGTAGGACGCCTTAAGGCACACTTGAGCATTCAAATGTGTCAAAAGGGGTCAGGAGGACTCCCTAGGTGTCCAAACATGTGATAAAGCGTACTAGGACCCCTAAGGAGTCCCCGTAACCCCTTTTGACACATTGGAATGCTCAAGTGTGTCTTAAGGGGTCGAAGGACCCCTTAAGACACACTAGAGCGTTCTAATGTGTCAAAAGGGGTCACGGGGACTCCCTAGGTGTCCTAGTATGCGTTAGGACCCTTAGGGAGTCCCCCTAACCCCTTTTGACACATTGGAATGCTCAAGTGTGCCTTAAGGGGTCGTAGGACCCCTTAGGGAACACTTCGGCATTCCAATGTGTCAAACGGGGTCACGGGGACTCCTTAGGTGTCCTAATGCGTGATAAAGCATATGCGTTAGGACACCTAGGGAGTCCTTGTGACCCCTTTTGACACATTGGAATGCTCAAGTGTGCCTTAAGGGGTCCTATGACCCCTTAAGGCACACTTGAGCATTCCAATGTGTCAAAAGGGGTCATGGGGACTCCCTGGGTGTCCTAGTACGCGTTAGGACCCCTAAGGAGTCCCCCTGACACCTTTTGACACATTGGAATGCTCAAGGGTGCCTTAAGGTGTCGTAGGACCCCTTAAGACACACTTGAGCATTCCAATGTGTGAAAAGGGGTCACAGGGACTCCTTAGGGGTCCTAGTATGCTTTATCACGTGTTAGGACAGCTAGGGAGTCCCCGTGACCCCTTTTGACACATTGGAATGCTCAAGTGTGCCTTAAGCGGTCGTAGGACCCCTTAAGACACACTTGAGCGTTCCAATATGTGAAAAGGGGTCACGGGGACTCCTTAGGGGTCCTAGTACACTTTATCATGTGTTAGGACACCTAGGGAGTCCCTGTGACCCTTTTTGACAAATTGGAATGCTCAAGTGTGCCTTAAGGGGTTGTAGGACCCCTGAAGACACACTTGAGTGTTCCAATGTGTCAAAAGGGGTCACGATGACTCCCTAGGGGTCCTAGTGCACTTTATCACACGTTAGGACCCCTAGGGAGTCCCCTTGACCCCTTTTGACACATTGGAATGCTCAAGTGTGTCTTAAGGGATCCTACGACCCCTTCTAACACACTAGAGCATTACAATGTGTCAAAAGGGGTCAGGATGATTCCCTAAGGTTCCTAGTATGCTTTATCATGCGTTAGGACACCTAGGGAGTCCCCGTGACCCCTTTTGACACATTGGAATGCTCAAGTGTGCCTTAAGGGGTCGTAGGACCCCTTAAGACACACTTGAGCATTCCAATGTGTGAAAAGGGGTCACAGGGACTCCCTAGGGGTGCTATTACACTTTATCATGCGTTAGGACCCCTAGGGACTCCCCGTGACCCCTTTTGACACATTGGAATGCTCAAGTGTTCCTTAAGGGGTCGTAGGACCCCTTAAGGCACACTTGCGCATTCCAATGTGTGAAAAGGGGTCACGGGGAGTCAGGGTCGGTAGGCCTATTAAGGGTTCAATAGGGTTCAAAATGCAACTTTGATGGAATGGTGACCCTTTGGAATGCATTAGATCATGTTAGAGGACCTACATACCAAATTTGGATGACTTTTGCCTAGTAGAACTCGAAAGGGGTCCATGGGCTGCTCTCGGGAGACCACATGTAGAAACAAGGTCCGTAGGCCTGTTGAGGGGTCATTAGGGTTTTAAATGCAACTTCAATGGAATGGTGACCCTTTCTAACACATTAGAACATATCAGAGCACCTACGTACCAAATTTGGATGACTTTTTCCTAGTAGAACGCGAAAGGGATCCATGTGGTGCTCTCGGGATACCTCATGTCGTATTGGGGTTGGTAGGCCTATCAAAGGGTCATTAGGGTTAGAAATGAAACTTTGATGGAACGATGACCCTATGTACCAAATATGGACATCTTTTGCCAAGTAGAACTTAAAAGGGGTCCATGGGGTGGTCTCGGGAGACCACATGTTGAATCAAGGTCGGTAGGCCTGTTAAGGGGTCATTAGGGTTACAAATGCAACTTGGATGGAATGGTGACCCTTTGGAACACATTAGGACATGTTAGAGGACCTATGTACAAAATTTTTATGACTTTTTCCTAGTAGAACTCAAAAAGAGTCCATGAGGTTCTCTGAGGAGACCACATGTCGAATCAGGGTCGGTAGGCATGTTAAGGGGCCATTAGGGTTCCAAATGCAACTTCGATGGAACAGTGACCCTTGGAATGCATTAAGAAATGTCAAAGGACCTACGTACCAAATTTGGATGACTTTTTTCTAGTAGAACTCAAAAGGGGTCCATGGGGTGGTCTCGGGAGACCACATGTCGAATCATGGTGTGTAGGCCTATTAAGGGGTCATTAGGGTTCTAAATGCAACTTCTATGGAATGGTGACCCTTTCAAATTCATTAAGACATGTTAGAAGATCTACGTACCAAATTTGGATGACTTTTTTCTAGTAGAACGCAAAAGGGGTCCATAGGGAGCTCTCGGAAGACCACATGTCAAAATGGGGTCAGTAGGCATGTTAAGGGGTCATTAGGGTTCGAAATGAAACTTCTATGGAACCATGACCCTTTGGAATGCATTAGGACTCCCTAGGGGTCAAAAGGGGTCAAGGGGACTCACTAGGGGTCCTAACGCGTACTAGGACCCCTAGGGGGTCCCCCTAACCCCTTTTGACACATTGAAACACTCAAGTGTGTCTTAAGGGGTCCTTTTGACTCCCTAGGGTTCCTAACACATGATAAGGTGTACTAGGACCGCTAGGGAGTCATCGTGACCCCTTTTGACACATTGGAATGCTCAAGTGTGTCTTAAGGGGTCCTACGACCCCTTATGACACACTAGAGCATTCCAATGTGTCAAAAGGGGTCACGATGATTCCCTAGGGGTCCTAGTACGCTTTATCACATGTTAGGACACCTAGGGAGTTCCTGTGACCCCTTTTGACACATTGGAATGCTCTAGTGTGTCTTAAGGGGTCATAGGACCCCTTATGACACACTAGAGCATTCCAATGTGTCAAAAGGGGTCACGATGATTCCCTAGGGGTCCTAGGATAGCTAGGGAGTCCCCGTGACCCCTTTTGACACATTGGAATGCTCAAGTGTGCCTTAAGGGGTTGTAGGACCCCTTAAGACACACTTGAGTGTTCCAATATGTGAAAAGGGGTCACGAGGACTTCTGAGGGGTCCTAGTATGCTTTATCACACATTAGGACACCTAGGGAGTCCCCGTGACCCCTTTTGACACATTGGAATGCTCCAGTCTACCTTAAGGGGTCCTAACATATGATAAAGCATACTAGGAACCTTAGGGAATCATCATGACCTCTTTTGACACATTGGAATGCTCTAGTGTGTCATAAGGGGTCATAGGACCCTTTAAGACACACTTGAGCATTTCAATGTGTCAAAAGGGGTCACAGGGACTCCCTAGAGGTCATAACGCATGATAAGGCATACGAGGACCCCTAGGGAGTCATCGTGACCCCTTTTGACATATTAGAATGCTCAAGTGTGTCTTAAGGGGTCACGATGACTCCCTAGGGGTCCTAGTATGCTTTGTCACGCGTTAGGAACCCTAGGGAGTCAAAAGGACCCCTTATGACACACTTGAGTGTTGCAATGTGTCAAAAGGGGTCACGAGGACTCCCTAGGTGTCCTAACATGTGATAAAGTGTACTAGGACCCCTAGGGAATCATCATGATCCCTAGGGAGTCCCCATGAGCCCTTATCACACGTTAGGACCACTAGGGAGTCTCTCTCTGCCTCCAGTGAACTATTCTTCAAAGCATCCATTTTTGCATAGCTAGGGTTTACGACACCTGTAAAAGGCACATTTAATATAAAGATTTAGCTGACCACATTAGTACATATATAATATACATTATATATATCATATGCCTCTTTTTTATATATATTATATACATAAATATATGTAAAAGTTCAATTGTTTTCATTTTCTCCCGCCATTTTTTCATCAATCGAGGAATATCGGGTACCCGATATTTTTGGGTACCCAATTTTTGCCAGGCAATATTTGACGAAAATATTCCCTGTCCCCATAGAGCAGACAATCATGGGATTTTATACTTTTTTCACGCGTTGCAAAACAAAAAATGTGATTTGGGGCCCATTGTTTGATTTTTGTCGACTTGTGGTTTCACCATGGGAAGCACCAGTCGTCGAAAGGCTAAACGTAAGAGAAAGCTGATAGATGACGAAATTCAGGCATATAGGGAAAAAGATAAGGAAAATCACCGAAGAAGGAGAGAAGGTATGTTAACCATTAATCAAGGTGACCCCGTAAATGTAGTTGTAAGTGAAGAGGATGTTCAATTTGAAAATGCACAGATGGAGATTGAAAATGTAGACTTTGGGAATGAAAATGTTGCACAAGAACGACATGAATGTTATACATCTCCAAATTATATGCGAAATGAAGTCCCTTGTAATAAAGATAATCAATCTTCAAATTCGGGGCTTTCAAAAACACCTAAATGGTTAATTGAAATTGAGGAGAACATTATGAATAATTGGGAAGGAAAGAGGTCACATAGAACCGTTAGGTTGTGGGCTTCAAGACTTTATGATCAATTTTTTCAAAACAAGACATTGGTTGAGAAATGTCAAATTTTTGTGCAGTTGTTAAAGATGCAAAAGATGAGACCTGTGCTTGTGAAATTGAAGATTCATGTGAACAAAAAAATGGAGAGAAATGCCATTGTTGTGAAAAATCTTTTCAATGCTCTCAATAACATTGGGAAGACTAGAAAAGAAAAAGACAAGAGAGTTTCTCGGAGGGTTATTACAACCTCCTTAGTAAGTCATCAGTTGAGAAAGGCTCGTTTGATGAGACAAACTTGTGTTGACTTCAATATAGACCGTAAAACTTTGGGTAGAGCACTTACAAGAAGAGAAAGACTTGATGATCCACTTCAAATTGATACATGGGCTAATGGTGGGAGACTTCCATGTTTCGATAAGAAGCTAACAGACATTGTCAAGGATGAAATTCAACAATTTTGGGATGCTAACTCAAGAGTGTCACCAAATGTGAAGGATGTCTTGAAGTTGAGAGTTGGCAATCGAGACCACACTCCACATCTTAAACATTATGTGGAGGTAAGTCAAACAATGTTGTATAAAAAATTTTGTGAGACACATCCAACATTGAAAATATCACAAAGGTCTTTTGAATCTGTGAAGCCATTTTATTATGTACCCCTTAAGATTCGAAATACATGTTGTTGCAAATATCATGTTGAGTTTTCAATGCATCATGAATTATTACAATCCATTCATTCTAAATTGCATACTAATGAAATGCTAGAGGATTGTGGTGCAAGTGGTCTTTCCAAATCATCAAGAGACTTGCTAGATCAATTTTTATGTCATAGAGATGATGGTTGTTTATTTTATAAAAAAAATTGCTTAAATGCCAAGTGCTCAGAATGTGGTGGCTTGTCCAAGTTTAGAACATGTTTTCATGAGGGTTTGGAACACAATTTTGGAAAGACACTCGTCCAAAAAAAGGTATATGAAACAGTGAAATATACATTGAAGAGTGGAGGTGAAGGCTCTAGATGTGAGTTAGTTGCAAAAGAATACAATGTTGCTGATTTTATCTCAAATTTCAAGAAAAATCTTTTTTACAAGTATGCAAGGCATAGTCACAGGTCTCAATGGTTGGATCAACAATTCAGGACATCTAAGGACACTTTCCCCATTGGAACTATTATATCCGCTGTAGACTTTGCGGAGAACTATACATTGCAGCCCCAAAATGAGACTCAAGCTCAATATTACAATTCGATTCAGGTTGCTATTTTTGTACACATCACATATAGACATTCCCCTGATAGCACAAAAGATGAGTGAAAGATAATCAGAGAGTACCATTTTTATATGAGCGACGACAAGTCTCACTCTCATGAGTTTGTTCAACACTGTTTCTAGAACTATTTTGACTTCTTGCAGGAAAATGGTATTGCTATGGATAGGCATCTCATTTGGTCGGATAATTGCACTGGTCAATTTAAGAATGCCAGAATGTTTTATTGGTTGTGTAGAATGCATGTGGAGAGAGGTGTACCTCATATTTGGATTTTTTTTTAGTCAGGGCATGGGAAAGGGGAGCATGACAGAGTAGGTGCGTGTGTCAAGAGAGCTCTAGTTAAGGAGGAATTGAGGATTTCAGGTGCTGTACTTCTTGATGCTCATTTTATTGTTGATTGGTGTACTTTAGCATTGTCACAAGGGGGGACTCTTGATTCTACAGTGCGTAGATTCTTTTGGTTGGTTGAGGATGGAACTATAGGAGATAGATTGGATTGTCAAACAGTGAAAGACTCTTAAAAAATGCATTCATTCCGAAGCTCGAATAGTAGCACATGGACCATTTGGACATGAGAGTTGGCTTGTTTTTTCCCCATGTGTTTTCAGTATGATTGGGATCATTGTGAGTCAAGTGAGTGGGTGGATACATGGGTTCCACAGTATCTGACTCCTTTATCTTTGACACTCTCTATAAGAAATGATGACATGGACACTTCAGTTGACTATGACCATCTTTCAGATCTTTTGAAGCCAGGAGATTTTTTTGCATTGGTTGCACCACAAGGGAATGATGAGAGGTCAGATTATTGGTTAGCACGTTGTGTACAAGGTAAACAAAAGCTTGTACAATCGATGATAGATGGTGATGGATTCACATATCCTATTGGTTCAGTTGCTGTTGCGGGAACATGGCTGTGAACATACATGATTAGAAAGAATGGAGTTCCTTCATTTGAAGACTATGAGAAGCACAAAACTATTCTTATGTATTCACACCTTGTTATAGCAACAAATGTCAAGTTGTCAAAGCATCAAGGAAGACCAAAGACAAAAGAACTTTGGACTATTACTACTGCTGATCATGAAGCACTATTGGAGATCCTAAAGCAAAGAGATGACCCTTCAGGAACACTTGACTAGGTAATAAGTTAACTTAGTGCATTATTTTCTAAGTTTGTTAAGCTTAATTTCAATACATTAATTTGACCTTTCTTAGATTGTATTTTGAGTCAATAAACTCAGTTTTGTATGTGGAATGTAACTTGTCCAGGAGCACCTATGAAGACGCCTACGGTCACCATGGATCCAATTAGAGATAGAAGGACAAAAGGATCCTTAATGGTTAATTGAGATCTTTTGAAGCCTATAATGGAAATTTGTAACAATCAATTTGATTTAGAAGTTAAATGTCTTAAAACTCTTCATAAGGACTTATGCCCAAAATCATGTATGGGTGGCCAATAGTGCCAAGAAGAGATCTTACATGTCATATACTTATGTCATTTGCATGGTTTGAATTCTTACATGTTTGATTGTTGTTTGTAATGCTTTAAGGATATTATTTTTTATCAAATTTAACAAGCTTAATCATGATTAATTTCACAGTTCAAATTTTAAACATACCACTAACAGTCAATTGAAAGTGGCTCATATCTCAGACCTCATGAGTGGTATTGACAAACTGTTAGGTGCTACATGATCATGTTTTTGAGATCTACAATAACCTCTCTCAGTTTTGGGAAATTTAACTTCATTTGTATTTGGCAAGGCGATCTCAGTCGATGCCAAAACTTGCAGTGAGGGTCAGTTGAAAGTGGCTCAGCAGTGTATCTTTCAAACCATCCGACCTGGCATCAAACCGTCTACTCCACTAGATCTGGTTGGCTAGGTAAATGCCAGTGACAACCCCATTCTACCCACAGAGTCATGAAAATGCTCTCGACCACGCTCGACCCAAGTGACCCCAAGGTTCACTAAGCACGATTGGGCAGCGATCTTCTCGGGCTCATATCTCAGACCTCATGAGAGCTATTGACAAATTGTCAGGTGCTATGGGATCATGTTTTTGAGGTCTACAATAACCTCTCTCAATTTTGGGCGATTCGACTTCGTTTGCATTTGGCAAGGCGATCTTAGTCGATGCCAAAACTTGCAGTGAGGGTCAATTGAAAGTGGCTCAGCAGCGTATCTTTCAAACTGTCCAACTTGGCATCAAACCGTCTACTCCATTAGCTCTAGTTGGCCAGGTAAATGCCACTGACAACCTCATTCTAACCACAGAGTCACAAAAATGCTTGCGACCACGCCCGACCCAAGTGACCCCAAGGTGCACTAAGCATGATTGGGCAGCGATCTTCTGGGGCTTGTATCTCAGACATCATGAGAGCTATCGACAAACTATTAGGTGCTATGGGATTGTATTTTTGAGGTTTACAATAACCTCTCTTGGTTTTGGGTGATTCAACTTTGTTTGCATTTGGCAAGGCAATCTCAGTCGATGCCAAAACTTGCAGTGAGGGTCAGTTGAAAGTGGCTCAGCAGTGTATCTTTCAAACCATTTGACCTGGCATTGAACCGTCTGCTCCATCAGCTCCAGTTGGCCAGGTAAATGCTAGTGACAACCCCATTCTACCCACAGAGTCATGAAAACACTCGCGACCACGCTCGACCCAAGTGACCCCAAGGTGCACTAAGCACGATTGAGCAGTGATCTTTTGGGGCTTGTATCTCGAACCTCATGAGAGCTATCGACAAACTGTCAGGTGCTATGGGATCATTTTTTCGAGGTCTATAATAAGCTCTCTCAGTTTTGGGCGATTCAACTTTGTTTGCATTTGGCAAGGCAATCTCATTCGATGCCAAAACTTGCAGTGAGGGTCAGTTGAAAGTGGCTCAGCAGCATATCTTTCAAACCATCTGACCTGGCATCGAACCATCTACTCCATCAGCTCCAGTTGGCTAGGTAAACAATAGTGACAACCCCATTCTACCCACAGAGTCATGAAAATGCTCGCGACCACGCTCGACCCAAGTGACCCAAAGGTGCACTAAGCACGATTGGGCTGCGATCTTCTAGGGCTCATATCTCGCACCTCGTGAGAGCTATCAAAAAAAATTTAGGTGATAAGGGATCATGTTTTTGAGGTCTACAATAACCTCTCTTAGTTTTGGGTGATTCAACTTCATTTGCATTTGGCAAGGTGATCTCAGTCGATGCCAAAACTTGCAGTGAGGGTCAATTGAAAGTGGCTCAGCAGCGTATCTTTCAAACTGTCTAACCTGGCATTGAACCATCTACTCCATCAGCTCCGGTTGGCTGGGTAAATACCAGTGACAACCCCATTCTACCCACAAAGTCATGAAAATGCTTGTGACCACGCTCGACCCAAGTGACCCCAAGGTGCACTAAGCATGATTGGGCAGCCATTTTTCTGGGGCTCATATCTCAGACCTCATGAGAGCTATCAACAAACTATTAGCTGCTACAAGATCATGTTTTCAAGGTGTACAATAACCTCTCTTGGTTTTGGGTGATTTGACTTTGTTTGCATTTGGCAAGGTGATCTCAGTCGATGCCAAAACTTGTAGTGAGGGTCAGTTGAAAGTGGCTCAGCAGCGTATCTTTCAAACCGTCTGACCTGGCATCGAACCATTTGCTCCATCAACTCTGGTTGGCTAGGTAAACACCAATGACAACCCCATTCTACCCACAGAGTCAAGAAAATGCTCGCGACCACACTCGACCCAAGTGACCCCAAGGTGCACTAAGCACGATTGGGCAGCGATCTTCTGAGTTTCGTATCTCAGACCTCGTGAGAGCTATCGACAAACTGTCAGGTGCTATGGGATCATGTTTTTGAGTTCTACAATAAAATCTCTCAGTTTTGGGTGATTCGACTTCGTTTGCATTTGGCAAGGTGATCTCAATAGATGTCAAAACTTGTAGTGAGGGTCAGTTGAAAGTGGCTCAGCAGCGTATCTTTCAAACCGTCTGACCTGGCATCGAACCATCTACTCCATCGGCTCCAGTTGGCTAGGTAAATGCCAGTGACAACCCCATTCTACCCATAGAGTCATGAAAACACTCACGACCACACTCGACCCAAGTGACCCCAAGGTTCACTAAGCACGATTGGGCAGCGATCTTCTGGGGCTCATATCTCAGACCTCATGAGAGCTATTGACAAACTGTCAAGTGCTACGAGATTTTGTTTTCAAGGTCTACAATAACCTCTGTCGGTTTTGGGCGATTCAACTTTGTTTGCATTTGTCAAGGTGATCTCAATCGATGCCAAAACTTGCAGTGAGGGTCAGTTGAAAGTGGCTCAGTAGTGTATCTTTCAAACCGTCCAACCTGGCATCAAACCATCTACACCATTGGCTCTGGTTGGCCGGGTAAATTCTAGTGACAACCCTATTCTATCCACAAAGTCACGAAAATTCTCGCGACCACGCTCGACCCAAGTGACCCCAAGGTGCACTAAGCACGATTGGGCAGCGATCTTCTGGTGTTCATATCTCAGACCTTATGAGAGCTATCAACAAACTATCAGGTGCTACAAGATCATGTTTTTGTGGTCTACAATAACCTCTCTCAATTTTGGGTGATTCGACTTCATTTGCATTTGGCAAGGTGATCTCAGTCGATGCCAAAACTTGCAGTGAGGGTCAGTTGAAAGTGGCTCAGCAGCGTATCTTTCAAACCGTCTGACCTGGCATTGAACTATCTACTCCATCAGCTCTTGATGGCCGGGTAAACACCAGTGACAACCCCATTCTACCCACAGAGTCATAGAAATTCTCGTGACCATGCTCGACCCAAGTGACCCCAAGGTGCACTAAGCATGATTGGGCTAAGATCTTCTGGGGCTCGTATATCAGACCTCATGAGAGCTATTGACAAACTGTCAGGTGCTACAAAAAATTTTTTTGAGGTCTATAATAACCTCTCTAAATTTTTGGCAATTCGACTTCGTTTGCATTTGGCAAGGTGATCTCAGTCGATGCCAAAACTTGCAATGAGGGTCAGTTGAATGTCGCTCAGCAGCGTATCTTTCAAACCGTCTGACCTAGCATCGAACCATCTACTCCATCAGCTCCGGTTGGCCAGGTAAACACCAGTGACAACCCCATTCTACCCACAGAGTCACAAAAATGCTCGCAACCACGCTCGAGCCAAGTGACCCCAAGGTGCACTAAGCACGATTGGGCAGTGATCTTCTGGGGCTCGTATCTTAGACCTCGTGAGAGATATCAAAAAATTGTTAGGTGCTACAGGATCATGTTTTTGAGGTCTACAATAACCTCTCTCAATTTTGGGCGATTTGACTTTTTTTGCATTTGGCAAGGTGATCTCAGTCGATGCCAAAACTTGCAGTGAGGGTCAGTTGAAAGTGGCTCAGCAGTGTATCTTTCAAACCGTTTGACTTGGCATCGAACCATCTGCTCCATCAGCTCCAGTTGGCTGGGTAAACACTAGTGACAACCCCATTCTACCCATAGAGTCATGAAAATGCTCGCGACCACGCTCGACCCAAGTGACCCCAAGGTGCACTAAGCATGATTGGGCAGTGATCTTCTGGGGCTCGTATCTCAAACCTCATGAGATCTATTGACAAACTGTCAAGTGCTACGGAATCATGTTTTTGAGGTCTACAATAACCTCTCTCAATTTTGGGCGATTCAACTTCATTTGCATTTGGCAAGCTGATCTCAGTTGATGCCAAAACTTGCAGTGAGGGTCAATTGAAAGTGGCTCAACATCGTATCCTTCAAACCATCTGACCTAGCATCAAACCATCTACTCCATCGGCTCCGGTTTGCCAGGTAAATTCCAGTGACAACCCCATTCTACCCACAGAGTCACAGAAATGCTTGCAACCATGCTCGACCCAAGTGACCCCAAGGTGCACTAAGCGCGATTGGGCAACGATCTTTTCGGTTATTGGATTCATAGATGACTCGGACTATATCAGTGGGAAACTCAAGAGTGATTTTCAATACCAAGCTAATGATGCCTTCATGATGCATGATAATCTAGTTCTTTGTGTTGACATCAGTCATGATTCAGAGATGTTGGCTTCAGGTTCACAGGGTGGGAAAATTGAGGAGGACATGCTCGCAATTGAATCCCAAAATACATATGTATGATGGCTTCGACAAAATATTTATTGGTGTCACTTGCATGAAGCGGTATGTTTGTGGAGAGCCAAAAATGACACACTCTAGTTATAGCACCAAGCATCCAATCAAAACACAGATGCATTAACACGTGTGTTGCAATAAGATCCAGATGGCACTATTTAGTAAATTAGTCCCTTCGCGTCTATGTCATGTTTATGAATAGATGTTTGTAAGCCTTTATTGCTTTTAGGTTAAAAGCATTATCATTTATAGTTTAGTTGATTCATTGTAAATCCTACACGGGGAGTTGTACTTGGATAATTCAAAGGGCGCTTACACTTCTCAATAGCGAAGTGACCCAATTGTTGGTGTTGGTTGAGTCTTTTTGTTTGGGCTTTAAAGGTCATTTTGTAAGCATTTCTTTCGAAGACAAATCTGTTCACCAACAAGAAGTTAAACCTCAAACATAATAAGCTCCATGAACAGGGTATTCCAGAGTAAAGAAAAACAAATGTAACTTCAACAAGATATAATTTAAATCATAATGATAATCATAGTCAAGATATAACTTCACCATTCAATTCCACAAACATGAATAATAAATATGTATATACAAAAGATGATGCAAATATAACATATAAATGAATATGTTCTATATATGTATCAAATGTGTCAAAAGTATGTCCATATACAAATATGGCACATGCCATTTCAAAATGTCTACAAAATCAATGTTTTAAGGTGTACAATGTGGCATATATGCCATCTCAAAATGTGCCAAGTGTCATCTCTAAATGACCACAAAACTAAAACTGCATCCTATGTTGTAGGGGGATCATCAAAATGTAGCCTCTTTGAAGAAGTGTTGGGCTCTGATTGATCCTGCATAAAAAATGAGTTCAAACCAAAGTTAGATTGCTTACTTTATATGATTTGTACATATATATATATATATATATATATATATATATATATATATATATATATATATATATATAATTCATAATTTTCAAACACTAATTTAATTAAAATTATAACTGAATACAAATAAATTTGTACCTGGTCTCTCGATCGCCTACCATGATCAGGTGTCCTAACATAAGTCCTGGGTAGCGAAGGGACCATGCCAACAATACCAACTTTGACCTATAAATATATATTTGCAATAATGAGATTAGTAGACTGGTGCAACATAGAGTAATAAATCTACAAAATAGGATGATAGCATAATAAAATTACAAATTGATTGAACTAAAATTAAAACTTACATCTGGTGATCCCTCCTCTGGAATAGTGGGCTGGGTCAACAAAGAAATGAAAGATTCTCATGGGACCTCCCTCACAGTCGGAGTAACCTATGAGAGTAAAAAGATTGTCAATTATATATCAATGTACTTCATCATAGCAACCCTAGTTACAAAATACAAATAACAATATGTAAAAGTCTACGTACAATCAGACTATCACTCTGAATCAAGACGCCTGTAACCCTACACCGCCGAACCGGTGTCGGGACATCATCAATAGCCACACCCTATACAATAAAGTGCAAGTAAAATATTTATTACTACACACAAGTGGCATACATATGCATGCATAATTAATCTTAAAAAATTAACTACCTTTCCTTTGTCAACACCTAATGAAGGAACCCCCTCACGCCCCCCACTGACGTTGGCTATAGCCTGCAAGAACACAATAAGATGACAATATATATTAGTAAATGTATGAATTTTATTCCTCTAATTGATAGAGATTTAAGCATGTACACCAAATGATATAAAAAAAACTAATGGGTTCATAATTTATAATATACCGTATAGTCATCAAGGCCAAATGAAATGGCCGAAAGTGTGGACTCATCCACCTGTCTCACCTCCTCCTGTGTCATCGACTGAATATAAATGGAAAAAATATATATACATAAGTGCATGCAATCATTAAAACTAATCTAAATAAATAAATTATTTTTAAATTAAATAAGTCATGTGACAAATTTATTTATAATGTTTACTCTTACCATATCAATAGGAGTCAATGGCTCTATGTGCACCTCCTGAGCACTCTCATGAGATGTAGATGCTCCATGAGGTGTTGTAGCCTTTGCAGTAGCCTCTCCTGTATCTCCCTCATCAATATCATGAAGCTGATATATATCAGAATCAGTAAGCGATCCGAGGCACATATGCCTACACACAATGCATGTATGGGGCTCGCATACATGTGAACTCCGATGAGATGTCGATGCGCCAGCAGCATCCACAAGAGGCAACACTGACCTAGTCTATGTGATCAACTGATCACTCAGTAAATGAATTGCCCTAATAGTCTGTTCAGCAGCCTCTCTAATGATATCAGGATGCTGCACTAAAGGAGGGGGTGCAACATCAGTGGGGGGGACAAAGGTAGTGGCCTTTCGGCACTAGGAAGATGGCCTAGTCTAAGGAGCTCCTCTGCCTATGCCCATGTTGGGCCTCATACTCCAATAATCAACATGTTGACCAAGAACAAACTCAGCATACAATTTTTTAAGGAAATAAAATGCGACCTCCAAATTTCTATGTGGTGGTTTATCAAAAACCATCCACCAGCGATCCCAAAAGTTTGTGTGCATTGCTTCATTTGTGCACCATTTTATTAATAATTTGGGCTTTTTGGGGTCAACTAGTATTCCAAATTTAGGATCGACAAAAAGGGTAGCTATATCTTCCTTAGTTATATTAAGGGTTGCAATCCCATCATGGTCAAGCCCATCATCAAATTGGTCATGCATATCATCATGCCAATGAAGAGCAGCATTATGTTGTTGCATGAGTGTGTCAATATTTCCAACAATTGTATTTAGTGTGGTAAGCATGGGAGCTAATGTAGGTATATTTTGATACGTGTTTTGGAAACCTCATATTGTGTTCAAATTTTCTTCTATCAAATCTTGTAAAGATTTAGGGTTTAGATATGGGGGATTGTTTTCAGGATTGTTATTTGGAGGGTTATTTTCTTTATTCTTGTTAGCCATGCCTGATTAAATAAAAAACAAATCTAAGTTTCAAATATAAATACAAAACCCTATTTTTAAAAAAAACACTACATTTACAATGAAAATGAAATAAATTAATAAAAATATACAATTAACTACTTACCAAATATGCTTGAAGTCTAATTTGACATTTCGAATATCAGGTATCTAAAAATATATCGGGTATCAGAAAACCGTGGCTAGAAAATGATAAAATCACGCTAGGAAATGAAGAATAGGGCTTGCGGGTGCGGGATATATGCCACAGTTATCGGGTACCCGATATTATCAGGTACCCGATTAGGAATGTGCTTTGGTGGCAGGCTTGCCCAGGTGTACTAACACCCAGGCCTACTAAAAAGTCAACAAACACTTTCATGCACTTTTGGACGAGTGAAAAGTGAATATTTTTCACATCGCCACTTTTTGGCCCCTCATCTTCTTGCACATACCTAAGGATTTGAAGGCACCTACAAATAGGAACATCAGTGCTCCTACCAATGAGAGGCCTTAGTTCAACAACAATTTCAATAAGCAAAATAGATTGCAGAACTACCCCTACAACACCCAATGGAAGGATGGCAAGCCTATTGTCCCTGCTATAAGAGGAAACAATGATAGAGGTATCCCTGACCCTCTACAAAAGGCTTCAATAAATATCATGGAGGACATACCTTGGTGTGTTGCATGCTAGTCCCCTCATTCTACTGAGCATTGTGTGGTTGCACATTCTATGGCTGCAAATCAAGATTGTGGCAATGAGGAGATAGATCAAGAAGAAGATCAAGATGATGTTGGATGCAACATGGATTCTTCATATCTAGGATATGAAGATGATCCTGATTTTGATGAAGAGGCAAATGTAAATGAAAAGAGACACAATCAGGCCCTTTTTCATTAAGAAATTTTTTCTGATAGTGAAGACATTGATAGGAAGACATGTAATATGAACTCTTCTTCTGAGCCAGTAAATTTGAGAAGACCTTCTAGAGAAGAGATGGATAGGATTACTGCAGAAATGATTGCCCAAGTGCAAACCAGAGGCATGGTGGCAAGGAGTACAAATGAGAAAGCTACAGGAATGTTTATAAAGAGTACGAACTCTGGAGAACCTAATGAGAATGAATCAAAAGGTGATCACATGCTGAAATTCAAGAATGTAAAAGGTAAGAATTGTGAGCCTAAGGGAGTTGGAATTGAAAAGATTTCTAGTGAGATTGAGAGGCCAGTTAACACAATGGCTAAGATTGAAAAAATAAGGGTGGCCAATACACCTAATGTGTTAGATAAGCAAAAGGATATTAAGGCAGTGCAGATTGAGATTCCTTCTTCTGCTCCTATTGATATGTTATCTGTATTGTCCCAAATTACAGTTAAGGTTCCATTGTCAGAATTGTTGAGGATCTCGAAACACAAATACAGAGCTATTGCATGGGTAGGTAATGTTCATAAAAATGATGTTGCATGCAATGTATCTCATGATAAGGCTTTGAAATGTGTTGCTGCTCAAGGAATTGTGTCTCAAATTCCTCCAATATACTTGGATAGTTCTGTCAATTCCAACCTTGAAAATATTGATCCATTCTTTTTAAGTTTTCTTGTGAATGGAATGAAGTTGAGAAATTGTATGATTGATAGTGGTGCCTCTAATACTGTCATGCCTTTTAAAATCATGGAGAAGTTGCGCCTTAAAGTTGATACAGTGCAAGGTAGATGTTATGCAATGGATTAGAGGGTAGTACTAGTTATTGGGACTATCAATGCAATGCCATATAGGCTGGTAGCATATCCAGAGAAAGATTTAAGAATGAGTGTTTCGGTGGTGGATATCCCTCCTCATTATGGGATGCTGCTATTTAGAATGTGGAGTGCTACCATGGGTGGAAGTTTACAGTGTGATCTGTCCTATGCCACTTTCAAGATTGATGATTAGTTTGTCAAGATTGAATGAGAGACAAGAGTATGCCACATGATTGAGAGAAATACTGATAATGAAACTACATGGTTTGTGGATACTAATATTAATGCTTTTAGGGTAGAGATCCTTGTATTTGAAGAGGAACCTATTTTGCCACCTATCTTTGTTGAGGTAAGTGCTAATTCTATGAAGGGTGATTTGTGGGTAATGTACTTTGATGGTGCAAATTGCAAAGATGGTGCAGGAGTAGGTATTTTACCTATTTCTCCTGATGGAAACACCTACAAGTTTTCTTTCACATTGAATTTCTTTTGTACCAACAATATAGCAGAATATGAAGCTTTGTTGTTAGGATTGAGGTTGGCACAAAAGCATGGTATTAGGTGTTTAAGTGTTGTTGGTGATTCTAAGTTGGTGGTGTCCCAAGTCAGGTCAATATATGCTTCCAAGAATAGGAGGTTGAAGCAATATAGGAATGTAGTTTGGGATTTGATTGAACATTTTGATGCCTTCAATATTGAGTGGAAGGATAGGAGTAATAATAAGATGGCTGACTTGTTAGCCAATATTGCAATCAATCCCAATGATATTACATTTTTTGGTATCTCTAAAGTTGAAATTCAGGCTAGGCCTGGCATACCAGATAATATTGAGAATTGGAAAGTTTTTGATGATGATAATGATATCTTAAAGTTTATGGGTTGTGAGAATCAGTATCATGGTCAGGAATTTGATTGTTCAGCCTTGGTTGAGTCAGTAGAAGGAAGGGAGGTTGTCTTTGGCAATGAGGTCATTCAGCTTAGAACTAACAAGGTGCCCAAGGGGCTTGTTGTTTTGGAGATTGTCTTTGATAACCAGGATAGAGTTCAAAAGAATATCAAAAGAGAAGATCATGCTGATCTAGAGGAGATAAATCTTGGAACACATGAGGCACCTAAGAAGGTATACATTGGTAGAGATATATCTCAAAAGGTAAAGAAATCTTTGATTGAATTATTGAGAAAATTTAGGCATGTTTTTACATGGTCATATGATGACCTAAAGGTTTATAGAGAAGATTTATTTCAGCATATTATTCCATTGGAAGAAGATGCTAAACCTTTTCGGCAAAAGCAAAGGCCTACTAATCCCACTTTGGCACCCAAGATGCAAGAAGAGTTAATGAAGCTAAAAGATGCTAGAATTATCAAGCCTATAAGGCATTCTTCTTGGGTGTCAAACCTTGTTCCTGTGAGAAAAAAGAATGGTGACATTAGGCTTTGTGTGGACTTCAAGAATCTGAACATCAACTCATTAAAGGATAATTATTGTCTGCCCAATATGAAGGCTATGTTGTAGAGAGTAACCGGATCAGAATTGATGTCTATGATGGATGGTTTCTCTAGCTACAATCAGGTCATTGTCAAGGAATCAGAGAAATTCAAGACAACTTTCACAACACCTTGGTGGACATATGTTTATGTGAGAATGCCTTTTGGCCTCACAAATGCTAGTGCTACTTTTCAGAGGGCAATGGATGTTGCCTTTTCAGATTTCATAAATGATTTCCTTGTTGTATATCAAGATGATCTAACTGCATATTCCAAGGAGGAAGAAGACCATTGCACTCATTTAGAAAGAATATTTGTGAGGGCCTTGGAATTTGGCATTTCTTTGAACCCAAGGAAATGTGCTTTTGGTGTCGTTGAAGGTAAGTTGCTTGGCTACTTAGTTGGGAAGCAAGGAGTGAGAATTGACCCTGAGAGGGTAGCAGCCATTGATTAAATTCAGAGACCAAAGAATGTTAAAGGAATTCAGTCCTTCTTTGGTCAGGTCAATTTCTTAAGGAGGTTTGTGACAAATTTTACAGAGGTTACTAGACCTATTTCTAAGATGTTGAAGAAGGGATTTGCAATCAATTAGGACGGTGAGCCTGATGAGGCTTTCAAAAATATCAAGTAGGCTATCAAAGATGCACCAGTGCTTAAGGCACCTGATTATAATGTCCCAATGCATATCTTTTCCTTTGCATCTTTTCACACTATTGCTGCAGTTTTGTTACAAAAGAATAAGGATGGTTTTGAGCAGCCTATTACATTTTTCAGTAAATCTTTGCAGGCTGCAGAATTGAAGTATGACATAAATGAAAAATAGGCTTATGCACTTGTGAAAGAAATCAAGGCTTTTAGGTGTTACTTGATGGGAGCAGCTATGATTGCTTTTATGCCAAGTGTAGCTGTGAAGGATATTTTCTCATAGCAAGAGGTGTCTGGAAGAAGATGCAGATGGATCAATAGGATCCAAGAATTCAATGTTGAGGTCCAGATTACTAAGCTGGTTAGAGGACAAGGATTGGAAAAACTAATGGCCCAATCCAATCTTGATGCAAATCAGGTAAATCATTTTGAAATTGATTACACATGTGACATGGATGATTGTATCTAGTATCAGGATATCATCTATTACTTGAGAAACATGAAATGTCCAGATAGTATGAATGATAATCAAAAGAGGACATTAAAATTACAGGCCATCAAGTATGTAATTGTGAAGTGTACATTGTATAGAAAGAATTTGGATTGCATACTTTTGAAGTGTGTAGATGAAGATCAGGCTAATAAGTTGTTGAAAGAAATGCATGAGGGAGTTTGTGATGGGCATTATATGGGTAAAACAACTACTCATAAGATCTTGAGATCAGGATTCTGGTGGCCCACAATCTTCAAGGATGCAGAATAGTTGGTGAGGAGGTGTGATGCTTGTCAAAGGTTCTCTGGTAAGCTTAAATTTTGAGGAAATGTGCCATTAAGACTAGTGGAAGTTCAGGCTCCTTTCCAACAATGGGGAATTGATTTCATAGGGGAGATACCAAACAAGTCAAGTGGAGGACACTCATGGATCTTAGTTGCCACTGATTACTTTACAAAGTGGGTAGAAGCTATACCTACAAGAAATGCAACTAGTAAGGTGGTAATTGATTTTATGATGAATAATATTGTTACAAGGTTTGGGTGCCTTGAGAGAGTAGTAAGTGATAATGCCATGTGCTTTGGGTCTACTGAATATAAGAACTTTTGCAAAGGTTTGGGAATTCAAATTTCTAATTCCTCACCTTATCATCCACAAGGAAATGGTTAGGTAGAATCTACTAATAAGAGTTTGATTAAAATATTAAAGAGAATTCTTGAAAAGAATAAGAGGGCATGGAATTCAAAGCTGCCATTAGCTCTATGGGCTAATAGGGTAACTGTGAAGAGGGCAATTGGTTGTGCACCATTTGACCTAGTATATGGAATTCATGCAAGAATGCCTCAGAATAACTTATTGGAAATGTATAAATTTGTTCAGCTATATGATGATGACACAGATAATGAGATGCAATTGAGAATTGAGGACCTCATTAGGCTGGATGAGACTAGAAGAGAATCAGTTGCAAGGAGTGCCAAATTGCAGTTGCAGGTTAAGAATTTATATGATAAGAACACTGTTGATAGAAAGTTTGAACCTGGTGATTTGGTGTTAGTTTGGAATGCTAGAGTGGAGGATAAGGGGAAACATTGTAAATTTGATCCCATTTGGCTACGGCCATATCTAATTCATGACAAATGGGGCCTAGATTCATACATTATTAAAGAATTAAATGGTGGTATTCAGGAATTGCCAGTTCATGGACAATTCTTGAAGAAATACTTCAATTGAGGTATTTTGTTTTCCATGAATAGTAGTCAGGTTTGTACATTTTGTAATTTCTGTAAATAAGCTACTTGCCCCTACCCTGTTTTGTCCTGGTCTATCAGTTTTAGGTCCTGTGGCCTGTTCTGCCTTGCTTGTTCCCTATTGTTTGCATTTTTCCAGTGGGATGGTTTGCTTTAAACCAGTGATTCTAAGTCCTTGCTATGCCTGCAGGAGGCATACATCCCCAGACAGAGCCATTTTTAGCACGTGCAAAATATTTCATGGTTTTAGCAATTTTCTACCGGTCTCTACAATTATTTTTAGGTCCTTGGCATAAACCCTGTTAGCTCTTTTTCATGTAGAATTGCCAATATAGCTATTAAGCTTGACTCTCAGGTTCCCAATTCTAGATTCTTACAGGGAAAAGGCTAATTGATAAGGACCAAGTCCTTCTTCTGCTTCGAGTTCCACACACTCAGGTAGGTGCACCTAAAACATGATAAGATCTGCATACTTATAACTCACTAGCTAAAACCCTTTATGCAGATATGAAAAATAGTGGATAGTTCTCAGACTTATAAAACATGGGAATTTGACTCAACAAGTCTTACACAGAATCCCACCTGTATGATCTGCTAAGAACTAGGAAAATGGCCAACATGACAAGGATAAACTCCTTCTCTTCGAGCTTTGAGCTCAGGCAGGCTAACCCAGTGATTCACTCTTCAAGGAATCAACAAATGAATTGTATTTCTTGAATACAATCAAACATGAACACTCTTAACAACAAGAAAGTAAAGTTGAATAAATTTTAAAGATTTGGATGCAAGTCTGGTGTAAAACCAATGCCTTATCCATTGGTGCGGAGTCAAATTAAGAAAACATCCACAAAACTTCATCAATTCAAAAACACCTAAAATCAATACCTTGCCTTACAGACTACCATTTTCACTGCAAACACATGATCATCAAATCTATGCATTATTGAAATTCTCAGAGATTATCCAACCAGATTTACTCCTTCCTTGAAACAAACTTAGGGACAAACTCATAGTCTACCTTGTAAATGACAAATTGAACATTGCCTTACAAATCCAATTCATAAGAACTTCCAAAACACACAGAGACATCAGAATACTTGCAATGAGATTCCAACTATATTTCATTGATAAAACCTATTTCAGTACACTCAAATTCACACTACATCTAGACTAAAATAGTAAGTTCAGAACCAAGCTTGCATTAATGGAACTTGCATTGGATTTCTCCTTAGGAGAACCAAAATTCAGAACCCTCTACAAAGAATCAAAATCAGAATAAGAAGGAGAAGGGGAACATACCAAAAGGAAACAAGAGAGGACACTTGTCGATTTCTTCATCTGATGAATCATCCCTCTGAACTGAATGAACCATCTTCTCTTTTCTCCTAAGAACACCTATTTTCATCTCCTCAAACAAGCTCATGAGTCACCGAATACAACAAATCAGATATTTCCAAAATATCTTCCTGGCCCCCTATTTCTTTCAACTGCAAATATCTTGAAACCAATTAGACCTGCACTGAAATTGACCTCAGAAATGGATTCCTCATTCTCTCACCTTTCCGGCGGTATATAATACTTGGTACTTGGGCGAAAAATAAAGCCCCCAGCCATTAATTTAGTCTCTCAGGCCTGTAACTTCAATTTTTGAATTTATTCATATAGTCAAAACTATATTAATTTACATTTATAACTTTAATTTTCCACACCATGCACAGGAAAAAGAATAAAATATCAATTTAATATTTTAACTCTCCTTATAACTCCAACTGGGTGCCAATTCACTTAAAAATTTCCCTTAACCGCCACCTATTCAAAGAATGGGCGACTGCATATTCTCTAAGTTGCTATATGCTTGTCACTATCTGTGAGGAATTCAGAGAATGGGCGACTACACATTCTCTAGTTCTCCAAATCATTTGGCCATAACTGCCACAACCTGGTGAACTAGCGACTAAGTCCATTCTCAGATTCGCTAGATATTTCACTAATTGCCCGATTTGATTAAGCGAACATGTGAACGAAGGGTTTTCTTTGGCTTTTATTTGACACGTCAAAATTTTATGGGACCCACATGCCACGTGGTAGGCCCGGATTGGCCGGCCTACCACCCCACCACTACCAACTCATCAAGCGCTAAATCACTGAATGAATTTTTACCTTACCGGAGTGCCACATGGCAGCCTGGCGCATGATCGCATAGGCTAGAAATGGCCCATGCAATCATGCAACCACTCTGCAAAATTTACTTCTGTCTAGGTGCGGGCATGAAAATTGAGGTGGCTGCACAAGATTACATAGGGAGAGTTTCCTCCATTTTGATTTACTTCATATGTTTGTGTGGTTGTATTTGAACAACTCAAATATCATTTCCGGGGGCAATGTGGGACAATACATTTCAAAGTTTTAAAGACTTTCTCATCACTCTGTTCCAAAATCATGGGCCCCACCACGCACAGACAACTCCAGTCAAGAGGGCCCACCAAGAACCTACGTGGTTCTTTCTTTATACTTCATCAGAGTGCCTTTGTATTTAAATTCTTAAATATACTCATAGCCTACGCATGTGGGATAACTATCTGTGCATTTTATGTTGGTTCCCACAAAATTGCCTCACACTAGCCCTCAAAATATTGTATGAGGCCACCCACATCATGTGCAAGCTACTCTAATTTGGCTTGAGGAATCCACTTATCGGTTGCTGCTATTTGGCACTCTCACTCTGGCATCTTGCGTGAGTAGTTTGCTATTCTCCTTTGCAAAATGTAAATTAAATCAAACACACTTATTTAAAGATTTCCCCCAAACTGGCAATCTTCAATCTTGCACATGTGTGAGTTTTATTTTGTATATATCTTTGGCCTTTGTGCTGATTGCCTCTTTGGACAATTGCGCAGGGCAAGTCCACTGATTTGGTTGCTCCACCTCTCACGCAAAGCATTCTATTCCCTTTGTGCTTTGTGCACACCTCCAATGATCTACAGTTGACCCATTTCTTCATGTTGGTGGCCTGCAACAAACCGTGAGAACTCCCCGATGCGTGAATGCCTCTATTTGATACTGCAACCCCATGCTGCATACTCGTGAGGCCTCCACTCTACTTGCATAAAGCCCCAACTGGTCTGCCACTCTTCCTTGGCATGAGTAGTCCCTTTTAATGCATAGGTTGTGGAATGATAGGTAGCCCCTCTTATATGTGGGTCTTCTCTTCAAATCACAGGTAGCCCCCACCTATATTGCGCTGGCATCTTCATTTCACATATTCCGCAGGGCATTCACTCCTTTGTGTTTGATTATGTGCCGCCCCTTTGACACTTAAAATAGGCTTCATCAAAATAGTTGTTGAAGAATGTGAATGCCTGTGGATGTGGATGCCAGCTAGACTGATTTTATAATCTTCCCTATCTACCGCTTTCCTACTTCTCCTACCGGCTGCTCTATTTGCCTTGTCGCATGATCGCAAGACAATATTGTTGGTGTTGCGATCATGCGACCAGCCTTCTCTGCCCTGTCGTTGACCTTCCCCACCTTCTGCAGGCCTTCTCAATGCCTTGTCGCATGATCGTAAGGCTTCTCTCTCCTCTCTTGCGATCATGTGACCTCAATAAATGCCCACCATTTTTGTTTTTCATCCATGCATATTCACAGGCTTGTTTTTTCTGTGGGGCCCTCTCCTTTCACCTTTTTGCATGATCTCATAACTCTTATTTGCTTTATGCGATCATGTGACAACCTTAAAACTTTTTCTATCATAGCCAATGCACGTGGGTCCCCTCTAATGCTCTTGTCGCATGATCGTATGAGCATTATTTTATTCATGCGATCATGCGACCAACATCTTTTTCAATCCACCAACCACCTTACTTAATGCATTTTATTATATTCTATTTTTCTCTGACGTTTCTATCAATCGGATGAAATCCAGGCAATTCGAGAACTTTCTTCAGGAAGAATTTTTTTTAAAAAAAGGGAATGTTTTGATGTTCAGTCTGATACAGAAGTATATTGAGATATTCTGAGCATTTGGCAGCTCTCTGTAAATCAAACAATTTGGCATTAATATATACTCTGTTTACTCTATTCACTCTGTTTTGTTATATCCAGCATTGTAATGTGTGTATCTTCCTCTATCAATAGCGAGCCTCCTTAGTTCAACACACCTCTACATGCCTTTCTTTGATAGTACCACTATTTACATCCTCTAGACTATCTTGGCAACTTCATGATGGGATCTCTAAAATACTTGATTCTTGTTGACCAGCCTTGGTGCGACTAGCTTTTTTATGATCTCTGCGAGAAAATGAGTGTGTAACACCCAATTCTGAAAGATTTTCTTTCTCCAAATGACCATCTTCAACCTTTAAGATATTAGACTCACTATTCCTACTTTTCAACAACTGAGCTCACCTTTTTGCCTTCTGAATATCATCAACAGAAAGTGGACAAGAGCATGTTTTGGAAACTACTATATTCATTTTTCTCTTGCCCATTACTATAGTAGGCTCCTCTACCAAGAGGACTTTTCTTTTTTCTTTTGTTTGATCAAGTGTAATGGCATGAGAAGATCGCTTTTTTGAACACTCAGAGTCTAAAGTTTTCACTATGCTTTGCAATAGCCTTGACTGCCTTGGCGAGTTGAAGCCTACAATTGTGTGTACCAACTTCATTTTCATAGATTCTTGAGGATCCTCCTTGACTCTTTTGTTGTTATTACAAGTTTCTTCCCTTGATGAATCATCCACCCTTTTCTTGGAATAAATATCATTCCCATCCTTCTAGACCTCGTTTCTATGCATGAACTTGAAAGCTTGAAGATATAGCTTTCCTTACACTCGAACTCTTCACAAACAGCTTGCTCCATCTTGTTAAGAGAACCACGGCCCTATTAGAGATGTCTGATGTATGATAAAATTGAAGTTTATTTACATTTCTTAACTTATTTGGGGCCCTTAACATAGTAGTGTCTTAGGATAGACTTCATTCATTATTCTGTGCACGAAGCTCCTCTTTACTGTCATATCTCTAGACCCATCATAATGTAATAACTCTTGTAAATTTGTCAAAATGAGGACAATAGCATAGCATACTATCAAAACTTTACTTCACTCTTATTGTGAAAATCCTAAGTGCTCTCTAAGAACTATCCTCTCATAACCAAGAGGGACACTGGTAGCTCTGTCTCTTTTCACTACAATTATTTAAAATTGAAAGCTCATGACCTGCAACCTTTGCAAAGTTATCAAGTAACCTCAACTGGCCTCCAGAAAGCAGTTTCAAAAAATGACCAAATGACCTGACTGAGTGCCACCACTGAACAAGCTCATTCTCTGATACATACTCATCCATCCTGCAAAATGGCATCCCATGATGACAATCGAGGTGAAAGTTACAAGCCTTCAACATTTCTCGTTTCATTCTATTCTGCAAACCCACCATTAGAAAACAATAAACTGCAACTGCAACCATCCTAGTAAAAATAGCAAACTGACCCTGGAGGAGCCACAAACTAGCATGCACGTATGTTAAGATGTCTACAACCTGAATCCACAACTGATTTGATCTGGGCATCTTTCAGACAAAAGATATAGCTCACAGAAAATAGGTACTTGCAGAAGTAAACTCAGGATATGCAGAAAAGTACTAAAAATTGCAAATGGAATCAGCTTCAAAAATTGAGAAGGTGGATTGGTAGGAAGCTCCAACTGGGACTGGAGATAGCATTTTATGTTTACAGCATAGGGCAACAAGAATTTCAACATTAGGCTTGACCGGTCAAAAGTTATAAGCAGGCAAAGTTGACTCCTGGGATTTTGCAATTCAAAACAACTAGGCAATTTTCAATTTTTGCAAACAGAATGGGCCTGGAAAAGCTAACAAATGGATTGGTCAAGACCCAAAATCCTAGAGCATTGAAGTATTTTATGCATAGATCACAGGGACACAAACAAATTGAGATTAGGATCTCCAGGGTGCAAATTACAAGCTGACAAAGTACCCCTTCCCAGTGACCTTCATACTTAGCAATTTTTGCATTCAGGATCTCCTAGAAACGAACTGATACAAACCCATTTCAATATGCAAAATGAAAGTTCAATTTAAAACAATGGGATGTAAACAAGGTATCAAATCATTATCCACTCATTACAGGACCTGGAGACACCCTTTTCACATGTGCATTTTGGACCAAAAGGAGCACTTTAGCAAGCGTTTTACATGGTACCTCAAAATTGCATTTTGAGTACCAACAAACCCTAAGGCAAAAAATTTCAAAATTGTAGCCGTTGGGCCTAAAAAATTAATAAATACCCTAGCCTTGTTCTGATGTTGCATTACCTTTTCATGGGTCACTTAAAACCTTATATCCACATATGCTAATTAAAATCACCAACTTTACTGTATTCGTGGTTAGGTTTCATGTGTCGGCAGGTCCCCTTTAAATTTTTCCTAAGTCACCGGTTAATCTTTCCTAAGTTCCCAGTGCCTTGCAAGTTTTAAATTTTCCTAAGTCCTGAGCTTTAATTTTTCCTATGTTTCGGCCTTAGTGTTTTCTGGGCCCGGTCTTCTGACAACATTTCCATCCAACGGTCAGCGTAAGTTCTCATAGACTGTGTCAGACGCTTGAGATCTTATGCCAATCATTGATTTTCCTGATGACGTAGTCTTTATTTTCAAGCGGGTCCACTGCCATGTTGGCACAGTTGGCATTCTCTCATTGGTCAATGTGTTACTGAGAGGGATCTTGTCAGTGGGGCTTGTAGTGAAGGCTTTTCAATCTATGGTCGGCACATGATCTTAAGGAATATTCTTCCCCTTTGAGATCATGCACCATCCATTGATTTTGAATCCAACTCAACATGTGTCAGTGGGACCTGATTTCCCGAATATGTCAGTGGGTCTTGATCCTGTCAGTAGATCGATGAATGGTGCATAATCTTATGGGTTTTGTCAGAGGCTTAAGATCTTGCGACTGCCATTGATTCTGTTTCCTGTCAGATGGTTGTCAGAGGTGGGAGGAGATTCCTGATTGATAGTTGGCATGTAACCGCATAGAATCTCCCAAACCTTTTAGATCTTACGCCAGCTATCCAATCTTCCAGACGGCTTAATGTTCTCAGTGGGGCCATTTGCCAGGTGGCGCAGGATTGTTCAAATTTTATTGGTCGACGTGGATGATGCGGTAAGGTGGGGTCATTGTCAGAGAGATCAATGATGAGGACGTGATCTACGGTCAGTGTAAGTTCTCATGAGTTTTGTCAGAGCTATGAGATCTTGCATCTTCCATCCGATTATAAGGCTTAGGTGGGTGGGTCCTGTGTCAATGGTGACCGAGCATGAACTACGAATGAGGTAATGACATGTTGCATAAAGCGGGCTCAGGTTTTGGTCTAAAGGTATATTGGTCCTGACAAAATGTTTAGCGGCCTGATAAATTTTCAAAAGGGTTCGCTCATTCGCATGATAAAATGGTAATGTTCTAAAAGTCTTGGTGATTCAGTGAACAAGGTCATGTAATCGCTAAATCATTTGGTGGAAGTGAAAAGTATTTCACGAACTGGCGGAAACCTTTGTCGCCAGTTCGTTAAATTTGACTGGGGCCCTTTTAAGAGGTAAATCATAAAGACCGTGAAAAGGAGAGATCTAACTGTGTGTGTGAAAATTGTACCTGATCTGTAGACACAACACTCAGTAAAATATTAGAGGTTAGTGATAATCAAAATCATGCAAAATTGAAAACTATGTAACCAAGTGATTTACTGCCTTCTAATAGGTGCGAGATTAATGTTCTTAGATTGTAATCGAGATCAGTGACCTAGACGACACCTAAATGAAGGATTTGAATGCAAAAGATGGATATGAGATTGAATGAAATTATTCTATTTTTTTGGTATTTTCTATGCAATAAGAATGATAAACTGATATGCTATGAATGCTATTGAAAACTGATATGAAATGAATGCTAAATGATCTAACAATGAAGATTCTAACAATGATATGAAAACTATGAAATTCTATGCTAAGATATAAAAACTATGCAATTGAAATTGATCTCACAAAGCTTTGAATTCGCAAGTTGATTCTTTCAAGCTCCAATTGTGCAAATTCTCCAAATCTGATATGCTATGATTCCTGTAGAGTAAGTTTGCAATTTGCGAGATGATTGAGAGATGAATTATGAAGAGATGAGCCTTGTTTTTATAGAAATCCAGGGCTTTGGAGGTGCATGGATAAAAGCCATAAATCACTCAAATAACTCAGGTTGATTTTTGAGTTATCTGATAATAACAGATAATTAACTCACAAAAACATGCAAAAGCTAAGTTTTAACTCAAAATAGAGTTTAGCTTTAATTGATAACTGATAGTTGTCTACTTTTATGATTGTGCATGTTTTATTTATGAATTAATTTAATAATAAAGTGATTTATTTCCAACTTAATTGCTTTTAAAAATAAAACAATTGATTTATGGGTTAATCAATTATTTAATCAAACTTTTATTAAAAACTATATTATTAAATAATGACAACATGCTTTAATTAATTAAATAAGAATTTAATCAATTATTCATAGGAATTTTGATTTATTGTCAAAATTAAATAATACAATTAATAATAGATAGAATTAAATTTAATTAAACAATTAAGTGGCAAATATTAAATCTAATTAATTAAATATGAAAATATTCAATTAATCAAACTTAGGATAAATGTGATTTATTGCCAAATAATCATTAAATTAAAGATAATTAAGATGATTAGGAATATTACTAGGAATATTCCCCGACGCAGAATTTAAGATAATCAATTATGATTCGATGATGTTTAGATGTGCCTTAGGTTAGGACTTTGATGTCAATTTCATTCGAATTGAAGATGTAGGATATTAATGAACTTATAGCCCATTTTTGGGGTATTACATTTTGCCCCTCTTTGAATTACTGTGCGAAGTGCAGTGGTTCAAAGATAGTCTGTGTTTGATAGAGATATGAAACTGATTCGAAAGATAAACCGATCTCAAGATAGAAACCGATTGAAAGATATTGAGATAGGAGTTGATTGATATTGATTTGATATGGAGATAATAGGTCTTGAGTGACCAAAGATAATGTTCACTATAACCGCAATGAACCGATGATTGCGAAAAAGTGTCAAAACATCTGATTCTAAACCTTAGGATTGATAAGAAGTGAGTGACCCGTTCTAGACTCGATTGTCTTAGCAGAACTAGCAAGTATCACATCCGAACCCTTCAGTTGCTGAAGTACCAAGGAAAGAACACTATGATTTGATGGTTGCAAAAATTGATACAGATTATAAGATTAAGAGAATACCAGATTGATATGGATCGATGAATCTGATATGCCCCAAGTGATGATAGATTTGCCCCGAGCGATGAGGACTTTTGATGAATCAGCAACTAGACGTGATTGTTTGTCTTGATTACTGATGAAAGATATTGATAGACTTGATCAATAGAATTTGATTTACAGACTTTGAATGATGTGCAATACCATGCCCCCTTCGGGATTAAAATTGAAATCTGACAAGAAAAGTCAGCGTTGAGAGCTCAGAAGCATGTTGATTGATGGGAAAAGTGGTTATACACATTCAAGAGTGCATTCTGCATCGTTTAGAGGTCCTGGAGACCAAGGTTGACTAGGTTTGACCATAAGTTGACCATGGTTGACCAAGTTGAAATTTTGATAGTTTGATGGAAGATAATCAGTTAAGTTGAAAAATAGATTTCTACTATGATTGAAGGTCGAATATGCAAGTAGTTAATAATATGAATGATCTCATATTTGAATTTTGATCCCGAAAAAGGATTCTACTTGTTGTTTCATTGGAGGAACCTTCGTGTGAGATTTAGCTCTTGTTAGATTTGAAGATGCGAGTGGAGAATCATTTAAGTATTGAAGTTTGTTTAATCATTGTGAGATCATGCAAACATGCAAAATGCAATGAGACATGCAAAATGAAATGCAACCTAAGACCTAGGACCTAGTCACTGATCATGTGTCGATTTGTTATCATCATTAAACTTTTAGGTAACCGAATAAATCAATACAATGCCCACTAGCCATGAAACCATAGACATATGAATATTGATTTGTATGCGCAAGAATCAATACAACACCCACTGGTCAACAACCATGGATATATGAATATTGATTTTATTTTCAAAATGTCGGAGTAGATATAAGCACCAAGGCACAAACGCCAGGATGACCTGAATATCATGTCCATTTTGATATAGCAATTTGTATAAGCATCAAAACATAAACATCATGATGACCTGAATACACCTTGCATTGCAAACACATCAAACAGTCAAGAGATCATTCTAAATCCAATGTGAATTACCCGTAGTGACCCTTTATCGTTCACATCCTTAGGCAAGATTGCATTCCACGGTAGGAGAAAGAACTTACTCAAAAAGACAATAGTTAGATCAAACTTCCTTGAATTGTCTGGGTATCAATGGTCGAGGTACGCATGGCCATCCAATTCGAGATAGAGGCTCTTATAGTCGGACACCATTTCAATCCAGAATTTCCAAAGTTGTTAGATTTTCACATACAAGCAGAAGACAAAGAAAAGATTATGCCCCCAGTCATCACTCTCTAAATCCTATAAAGGACATCATCGAAGAGCTCGAAGGGACACAATATGCAAAAATCTCAATGCGAATCAGTAAGCATACAAGGAGATAAAAGCATGTAAAAAGCATAGATTGTTTTCAGTTAAGTTTTGATGTTTGATTGCGTTGTTGTAGATGCAAAATCCTTTCTGGAGATGAGACTGACTGACTGACTCAACTTGAAGCTTCAAAGGACTCTGACTGGATAGGATACGTTTAAGATACATTGGAGGCCATAGGATATGACATTGATTGCCCCCAAGTTTGAACATTGATAGGATACAGACGCGCAAGCTGATTGGTGTACAAACTGACTTATTGAAAACTGGAAATGTTGAAACAAACCGGGAGATATGTACAAACTAAAGCAAGACTGAAAGCTGGGAAAGACCAAGATTGTGCTGATAGATGGAGCATTTGGAACAAGTGGTGCCCGTTTGCCAGGTTTTCACCATATTGGTAGAGATTCTATTTTTGCTACCAAGGCGCCTGTTTCCAGGTTTTCACCAAGGCACTTTTTCTTTTTTTGTATTTTTTTGTATTTTTTCATTTTTTCAATTTTTTTGAATTTTTGGATATTTTTTTATTTTTTTGTGAATCATCAAGGCGCCTATTGCTAGGTTTTCACCAAGATGTTCATTTTTTAGGACTTTTTCTAATTTTTTGGATTTTTTCAAGACATTTACCAAGCACTGAATGCCTTAGGCGTAGAATTTCTTCAGATGGAGAATGTTGATTGGTTCTCGGAGCTGTTCTCCTTCAGTCATTGAGAGTTGATAGGCACTAGAGCCAAAAGTAGCAGTGATAACAAAGGGACCCAGCCAATTGGGTTCGAACTTCCCCTTGCGTTCTCGATGGGATTGATTTTTAGGATTTTCTCTCAAGACTAGATCACCAACCTGAAACTCTTTATGTCGGACTTTCTTGTTGTAGCCTCTAGACATTCATTTCTGATACACTCTAAGATGATCATACGCTGCTTGCCTGTGCTCATCTAGTAATTCCAGTTCTTGTAACCTAGACACTCTGTAGTCTTCATCAGTGACAAGTCCATGCATTCTGATTCTAAGTGATGGGATTTCAACCTCAATAGGCATTACCGCTTTAGACCCATAAACTAAAGTGAAAGGTGTAGCCCCAGTAGGTGTTCTGATACTTGATCTGATACTTGTTCTGATACTAATTCTGATACTTGTTCTGATACTGGTTCTGATATTTGTTTTGATATTGGTTCTGATACTGGTTTTGATACTTATTCTGATATTGGTTCTGATACTGGTTCTGATACTAGTTCTGATACTTGTTTTGATACTAGTTGTGATACTTGTTCTAATAATTATTCTGATACTTGGTATACTTGATAGCATATTTTTCCATTGCAAACTCCCAAGCAAGATCATATCGTGCAGTCCCAATGTCTAGCAAGGTGGAGAACAAGAGGGATTAGCAAGCTGGTGGAAGAGATGGAAGACAAGAGAATGAAGGAGAATGAAGGGAAGAAATCCTCAAGGGAAAACTCCTCAAGAATACTCAAGCTAGGGAAAAATTGTCATGTAAAGCATATTTGGATAAGTAGGGAAAGGCTAGTATAGGATAAGTCACAAAAGCATAGTGCAAGAGCAGGAAAGAATGTAATCCAAAGGAGTAGACATGTCAAGAGGCTTCATAGCACTGTGTTTTACTCTTTCTTTCTTTTTTTATTAGATCAAGACCAAAGGGGAAAAGGATAGTGATAGGCGAAAATGAATGGAGGAAGATGGATATGAAGGCTAAACATGGAAGCAATGAAAACAAGGTCATCGTAAGATAGCTCACAAAATAGCCAAATGTTCATGTAGAGATCAACATTGTCAAGATCAAAGAGAGAAGATGGAATGGATGAAATATGTAGAAGAACTACGCATAATGCCTAATTGCTAAGTTTTCATCATGGTACTTATCCAAGGTGCCACAAGGGAGTGGTTTTCACCATAGGATGAATTTATTTCTCTTTACTTTTGCTACCAAGGTGCTTGTTTCTAGGTTTTCACCAAGTCACATTTTCAATTTATTTTATTTTTCATTTCTTTTTTGGAAGAAGGCAAGCTTTTTAGATAATGCTCCTTGAAAGGATAAACCATGATATGCCAAAGATTCAAAATGATATGCTCAAAGATGCTGATAGGGAAAGGAACGTGGAAGAGAAAAATGGAGGATAGGGTTTTATGTAAAGCGAGTGAGGTTGGAAGATAGGAGGAATAGGCAAGTGAGGAAAAAGGATAGGAGGTAGAAGGATAATGCATGGAAGGATTGTGAAAGGGTAGATGGAAAGGAAGGCAAGTTCAACATCAACACATACTTTGGAGGGTGGTGAGAGAATGGAGGAATCGTGAATGAAGGAATAGGTGAAGGAATATGGCGAATTGATAGCAGAGGTGGTGGTTTAGGCACATGAAATGGAAAAATATTTTTGGAGGGAAATGAAGTGGAAGCCTTTGGAAGCTTGAATGTCAATTTCACTTTTTTCTCAAAACCAAACTCTTTCAAGAGAGACTTTGGAATCCATATAGCCGTAGGCTTTTTATTTCCTTTTGATAATCTAGAGAGAATATCTTCAATGATGGATTTTGGAACCAATACTTGTCTTGTAGTTTTTTTCTTAGATATCTCTTTTGACTTTATGCCTCCGTGTCAATTAGAGGAGACATGGTGATCTTCTTTTTTTTATGGATTCTTGCATTGCTTCTTTTTCTTGTATTGAACATTCAAGTTACTTCCAAAAGACTTGGGATTTGTGGAAGAGGGAGGATATGACTGGTTTAGATGGGTGGGTGGATGAAAAGGATTCAAGGGTATGCATCTATGTTGATATTGAGGAAAGATGGGAGATGGAGGTATGTAAGGACCCAAGATGGATGGCGAATTAGGAGAGTTAGGAGGGGAAAGTGAAGGGACATAAGGACCCAAGATGGAAGGCAGACATGAAGCCCTTAGTATTGGTGGAAGAGGTTCGAGGATGGAAGTGGAAGACGCAAAAGGATAATCAATAAGTTCATCAGCATCTATATGACAACCAAGGATATCAGCATCTTTAGAGTGAGCATTAGAATTTTCAATAGAATCATGGACATCTTGAATATGAGCACCTTCTTTGATAGGATTGTTCAAAGCTTGCAAAGACTTAGGAAGAGTAGAAAGTGAAAGTGAACATGGAGTGGTAGAATAAGAAGATGGAAGACTTTGATCTTGACAAAGATCTTTGGATAGCACCAGCGCATAATTTGTCTCTTGATTTTCAATAGGCTTAACATTGGAAGGAACACCATTTTTACCAACCTTAATGGAAGTATCATTTTTGGAAAGTGCAAGCGTAGTAAGGTTATTTGAATGTCGATAAGCTCAACAGTGTAAGTAGTAGCTTGATCTTGCTTAAGCGAAGACTTAAGAGATGGTGGAATGCATGAAAAAGGGGGTACAGGATCAAAAGAACCCTGAGGCAGATAAGAGACATTGTGAAAAGGAGTGGATGACATGGAGGGTTCTTGATCTTGATCTTTCTTTATGTTCTTTTCTTCATCATTTTTAGAGTCCTCTTGACATGGAGCCACTTCTAAGGACAAGGAAGCATGTTGGGATTGTATGGATGACTTTGGAAGAGATGGTGGAGGACTAGCTGAAGTAGGGATTATAGCATATGAAGGCTTAGGCTCTTTAGGTTTAACATTATTGAAAGTATTTGTAGCCAAGGGAAGGTTAGCTTGAGTATCTTTAAGAGGTAGCCCTGGAGGATAACTATAGGGAGCCGCATGAAAAGTATCAGGGCTTGTGTCGAATGAAGGTTTGGTGAAAGATTTGAAAGACGCAGAAGCTTTAAGAAATGTACGGGTATTGGAGGAAGTAGGGGATGGAAGGGAACCATCACTAGACAAAGGTTCAGCATTAACATGATCTTGCTTGAGAGTGTAATCTTTATTTTCAGCCTGAGAGTTCTTAGAGGAGAGATCCTTATAGTATTGACGTTTCAAGCTAGCACAATGTATTTTATAGTCCTCAGTAGTAGTAGATGGATCATCATCAAGGTATTGTCCACAAAAGCCATCAAAGTCTCTTTCAAAATTAGAATCATATGGATCACCATCACGATCTATCCAATGTGATGGCCCATTTGTAGTAAGCAGGAAGGAACGACGAGGAGGATTCTTAGGAACAGAGGTGTCATAGGTATCATTACATCGTCTATCATCATAGTCATCATAGTCTCCAAAGTTGGATGTGTCACTCTCTGTGGAAGAGGTATCATAAGGATTGTCACATTGCTCATATTTTGTCTGGGGGCATGGTGACATGTACAAGTCTTTATCAAATGGAAAAGAGTATAGAGGTTCCTTTTCTTTCTCAAGTTTGTCAAGCTGGACTTGCATAGCTTGCAGCTGCTTCATCATAGCGGTGATCAAAATTTCTTCCTCATGTGTACTGATTCTTTGAGACATGTGTACTAATTTTCAATAGCTACTGATTTGTTCTTGACACAATGATATTTTTGACAGATTCTGGAACTAGGCTGGAAACATTGGATATCTTGCAATTTGACAATTTCTGACAACTCTCTCAAATTTTTCCAAATGACAGTCTGCAGACTCGTACGACACTGGGTAGTCTATGAAATGACAGTTGCTAAACTCATACAACAATTGCTAACAGGGTTTTGACTTTCTTGAATTTGCTGGTTTGAAAACTCGTACGACACTAGGTTCTCAATCATACGATAGATGGGCAATACTGAAATGACACTTGACAAAACTCGTACGACTTTTGACTTCTTGAAATGACTTTTGACTCCAGAAAAATTTTACGTCAATTTTTGCAAAATTTAAGGTCTTCAGTTTTGGATTGTTTGCAAATTGTACTGTCCAGATTTTGAAGGTTATACCAGATTTGATCATTTTTAATAGCCAAGTAGATAAACAAGCACGCAGAACAGCAAGCAAGTGATTCCAAGCACGTCTGAAAATAATGAACAAGGGAAAAAGCAACCTTGCGCATGAACAATCAAGTGACCAAATTGTGCTAATCCCTGAGAGTACTAATTGTGTATGTTCTGAAAAGTTTTGCAATAACACACATATACCTAAAAGTGAAAAATTGGCCTCTCTAAGGTTTTTAGTAATGGTTTGACTCTACAACTTTTATGATTCAAAGGGGTGAACTCCAATCCCGGTGCACCATGGTTTTGACACAGTCCGAGAACTTAATCTTCAAGAGCTGCTAGGGAGATCTGACAACCCAACAATGAACCATACCCGTGGAGATTTCTTCCATAAGGACATTTATATAGCGGCCGTCACTACCATGGCGAAAATGGCTATTACCGCTTGAGGTTCCGTCAACACAGTTTTCCCTGTAAAGGGATTGTCGGCTATGGTTAACCCTCTCTAAAGGTGACTCACAGATTTATACCATAAGGGGACTTGGCTCTAAATTCAAGGTTTTGACACCTCTTCACTTTTAACCCAAACAAAGCAAGCAGATTAATCCGACACGCTAAGACAAAGTTTTGTTCCACCAAGGTCTGTGATATCAACTCCACGTTATCTATCAACCTCTCCAGGGAGAGAATGTATCAATCAATAAGAGAAGATGCACTAACCAATTTTGATTCACCAAAGCTCGTGATATCAACCCTACGTGATCTATCAACCTCTCCGGAGAGAGAATGTATCGATCAATAAGAGAAGACGCATTAACCAAGTTGAATGTGAAACACACTAAGTATCCTCCCTACCTACAAGGATTCTGTCGTCAAGGAAGGATTTCGCTAGGAATCCAATCTCTCAAGAATCACAAATAGTGTTCATAGGGCCTAATTACTATGTGAGCATAGATGTATGGTCCGAAAGCAAATCTACCAAAAGCATCCAAGTAGAAAGAGGAACACTTAACACTTAAAGAAAATATGAGATAAGTGCACAAGGTGGAACACTTAACACCTCACACAAGCTGAAAACGAGTCCACAACTTAGAAAACAAGTGAGTTCCTAAAAGCACAAAAGGGTTGCCAAGTGGAACACTTAACGCTTCTGTCCTGTTGACCCCTCCCCTTTATGGCGCTGAGATTGCAACCACGGGGCGAAAATAAGGGGCCGGTGGATTAGCGAGTCCAATAACCCAAGATAGAAATCAAGATCAATCACAAGTATTCTAAGACTACTTAATGAATCCTTAATGGATCACAACCTAGTATCAAATTATGCAAGTGTGTAGAAATAGATCAAAAGCATGAAAAGATGCACACAAGCTTGACACGTGAGAGATTTATTTTAAGTCCAAATCGAAATGGTTTCAGAACAAAGAGAATACCTTGTGATCCTCGCAATGCGCTTAGTAGATTTTACCTGATTTTTAGAAATTCTTGTTGAGCTTTTTCATGCAAGCAAGCTACGAACTCTCCAACAAGCAAACAAGCAAACAAGATATGCAAGGTATATTCAACTTATGAAAACCCTAGGGTTAGATCTAAAAATCAATTATTATTAGCAATAATAACCATCAATTAACCCAAATGACAACTTATATCATTCATTAAATCATATGAAAAATAAATGCATACCCATCACAAAATTTTAATTTTTTTGCACTACATTTGACCTAGTCAACAAGATCTGATTTTTTTGATATGATTTTGGCCACAAAAATAGAAATTTAGAATAGAGACCCCTGCTAAAAAATAGAGAGCTTTCCAAAAATGCAAAAATTTTAGAAAAATCTCTTCATTTGTGCCCTAGAGACCCATTTTTATCAAAATAGACTAGTTTTTGTATAATACTATTTGAGCTACTAAATTCTATCCAAATTTAAAATACAAAGAATAGACCCCCTATAGAATTTGAAGAGCTTTCCAAAAATATAAAAATTTCAGAAAAATATGCTGATTTGAGTTAGATATTAATTTTTTATGAAAAATCAAAAAAAAATTATTAAAAATTCAAAATAGTTCAGAAAATTCTGAATTTTTTTTCAAAGCTTTCTTGATATGTCTCCAACATGCAAAAAAAATTTCAGACCAAAAATAGAAGCCGTTTGGGAGATAAAATTAAATCTTTGAAACTTTAGGGTTTTAGCTCCAAGAATCAAAATCAGCATGCAAAGGTGGGTTGCCCCACGGTGGGCGCCAGAAATGTGTGTGTGAAAATTGTACCTGATCTGTAGACACAACACTCAATAAAATATTAGAGGTTAGTGATAATCAAAATCGTGCAAAATTAAAAACTATGTAACCAAGCGATTTACTACCTTCTAATAGGTGCGAGATTAATGTTCTCAGATTGTAATTGAGATCAGTGACCTAGATGACACCTAAATGAAGGATTTGAATGCAAAAGATGGATATGAGATTGAATGAAATTATTCTATTTTTTTGGTATTTTCTATGCAATAAGAATGATAAACTGATATGCTATGAATGCTATTGAAAACTGATATGAAATGAATGCTAAATGATCTAACAATGAAGATTCTAACAATGATATTAAAACTATGAAATTCTATGCTAAGATATAAAAACTATGCAATTGAAATTGATCTCACAAAGCTTTGAATTCGCAAGTTGATTCTTTCAAGCTCTAATTGTGCAAATTCTCCAAATCTGATATGCTATGATTCCTGTAGAGTAAGTTTGCAATTTGCGAGATGATTGAGAGATGAATTATGAAGAGATGAGCCTTGTTTTTATAGAAATCCAGGGCTTTGGAGGTGCATGGATAAAAGCCATAAATCACTCAAATAACTTAGGTTGATTTTTGAGTTATCTGATAATAACAGATAATTAACTCACAAAAACATGCAAAAGCTAAGTTTTAACTCAAAATAGAGTTTAGCTTTAATTGATAATTGATAGTTGTCTACTTTTATGATTGTGCATGTTTTATTTATGAATTAATTTAATAATAAAGTGATTTATTTCCAACTTAACTGCTTTTAAAAATAAAACAATTGATTTATGGGTTAATCAATTATTTAATCAAACTTTTATTAAAAACTATATTATTAAATAATGACAACATGCTTTAATTAATTAAATAAGAATTTAATCAATTATTCATAGGAATTTTGATTTATTGTCAAAATTAAATAATACAATTAATAATAGATAGAATTAAATTTAATTAAACAATTAAGTGGCAAATATTAAATCTAATTAATTAAATATGAAAATATTCAATTAATCAAACTTAGGATAAATGTGATTTATTGCCAAATAATCATTAAATTAAAGATAATTAAGATGATTAGGAATATTACTAGGAATATTCCCCGATGCAGAATTTAAGATAATCAATTATGATTCAATGATGTTTAGATGTGCCTTAGGTTAGGACTTTGATGTCGATTTCGTTCGAATTGAAGATGTAGGATATTAATGAACTTATAGCCCATTTTTGGGGTATTACACTAACGGTCAAGTTATAAAATTGATCTCAAATTGAATTTCAACCGTTGATTTGGTGCAAGCACCATAAAGTAGCCGTTTGATTTCAAATTTGAATTTGCAGAGGGTTTCCAGCAATAGGAAGTACCAGAATTTATGGTTTTAATAGTTGATTTTGATTGGTTTGGTGGCACTTGCTGTTGCAGTGTGGTCCAGGGTGTTGAGTGATCATCTACAGGGTTTTTACTGTGCGGTTTTATCCTCAAGGTGTGTTGCAAGGTTGACATTTTGAGCGTTGTTCATGATTCTCAGTACCTTCACAGAGAAATTTTCATGATTGAGGATCATTCCAAGATTTTCTTTCTCCTGGTTGCCTGGGTTTCCACCCCTGTAATAACTTTTTGACTGTTTCCAGTTGGTTGGGTGGTTGAAACCCTAACCCTAAGTCATCCATAGCTTGTTGCATTCTCTTTGAGAATTCCAAGATGACTAGGGAGTATAAGTTGCAGAAATTTTGATTTTGTAGGGGTTCCAAACTTTCTTTGGTCCTAGTTGGTTGTTGATAGTGTTATACTGATAAAGGAGCTGGATTTTGTATCTTTTCCTATCCTTGTGTTGTTCTGATTATGTATTGATTCTGAATATATTAATGAGGATGTTATTGAGTTCCAATCTTGCATTTTTGCATGTCTTCTTGTTTCAGTTCTAAGCTTATATATGTTAATGTCACAAAGTGTATTAGCATATGGTAAACAAAGAGTATTGTGAAGTCATCTCTGAGTTCCTGACAAAGTTAGGATTAAAGTCTTTTAGGTGGGTTCACTAAGTTTGCAACCAAGCAAGAATCTAATGTCCTTGTGTCTGAGGGAGAGGGGTAATAAGCAAAGCACTTATCCTAGATTCAATTATGTTTGAATTAAGGTATTCAGCTGATGTATGTAATTGGGTGACTCTTTTCCCTAAGTTAAGGCACTGGTCCATCCTCTGGAGGCATTTCATTGTCATCAACCACACACACAAATATTCAAATGATAAAATCTTAAAGCAGTTAGTAAAGAGTAGATAGTTACATATCATTTAGTGATTCCTTTCAAGAAGTGAATCAAGGGTACACCCACCTAAGCAATAAGGCTCAAAGTGTAGGAGGATCTCTCTTGATCCTTGTTAATTGGCCCTCTTCCTTGTAGAATTTGGAGTGGTGATAGAGTCAAAGTTGTATCAAAGTTATCCATTAAAGTATAAATCTACAAGTTGAAGATCAAAGGGAACTCCCAACAAATAGTTTACTTGATATTCTTGAAAACTTCATTAGGCTCACCCTTCCATGTAATAGTAGATCCCTTTTTCAACATTTTAGATATAGGTTTAGTGACCTTAGCAAAGTTTGTTACAAATCTTCTCAAGAAGTTTACCTGACCAAAGAAGGACTGAATTCCTTTAATATTCTTGGCCTCTGAATCTTATCAATGGCTTCCACCCTGTCAGGATCAATCATAACTCCTTGCTTCCCCACTAAGTGGCCAAGAAACTTACCCTCAATGACACCAAATGCACATTTCCTTGGGTTTAATGAAATGCCATATTCCAAAGCCCTCACAAATATTTTTTTCTAAATGAGTACAATGGTCTTCTTCCTTCTTGGAATAGGCAGTTAAATCATCTTGATAAACAACAAGGAAATCATCAATAAAATCTAAAAAGGCAACATCCATTGCCCTCTGAAAAGTAGCACCAGCATTTGTGAGACCAAAAGGCATTCTCACATAAACATATGTCCCCCAAGGTGTAGTGAAAGTTGTCTTAAACTATTCTGATTCTTTGACAATTACCTGATTGTAACCAGAGAAACCATCCATCATAGACATCAATTCATATCCGATCACTCTCTACAACATAGCTTCCATATTGGGCAGACAATAGTTATCCTTTAATGAGCTGATGTTCAAATTCCTGAAGTCCACACAAAGTCTGATGTCACCATTCTTCTTTCTGACAAGGAAAAGATTTGACACCCAAGAAGAATGCCTTATAGGCTTGATAATGCCAACATCTCTTAACTTCATCAATTCTTCTTACATCTTGGGTGCCAAAGTAGGATTAATAGGCCTTCGTTTTTGCCCAAAAGGTTTAGCATCTCCCTTCAAAGGAATGATATGCTGAAACAAATCTTCTCTATAAACCTTTAGGTCATCATATGACCATGCAAAAACATGCCTAAATTTTCTTAGTAATTCAATCAGAGATTTTTTAACATTGTGAGACATGTCCCTACCAATGTATACCTTCTTAGGTGCCTCATGTGTTCCAAGATTTATCTCCTCTAGATCAGCATGATCTTCTCTTTTGATATTCTTTTGAACTCTATCCTGGTTATCAAAGACAGTTTCCAAAACAACAAGCCCCTTGGGCACCTTGTTAGTTCTAAGCTGAATAACTTCATTGCCAAAGACAACCTCTTTTCCTTATATTGACTCAACCAAAGTTGAGCAATCAAATTCCTAACCATGATACTGATCTTCACAACTCATAAACTTTAAGATATCATTATCATCATCAAATACTTGCCAATTTTCAATATTGTCTAGTACACTAGGCCTAGCCTGAATTTCAACTTTAGAGATACCAGTAAATGTAATATAACTGGGATTGATTGCTATATTGGCTAACAAGTCAACCATCTTATTGTTACTCCTATCCTTCCACTCAATATTGAAGGCATCAAAATGTTCAATCAAATCCCAAACTGCATTCCTATATTGTTTTAACCTTTTGTTCTTTGAAGCATATACTGACTTGACTTGGGATACCACCAACTCAGAATCACCAACAACACTTAAGCACTTAATACCATGTTTTTGTGCCAACCTCAGTCCTAACAACAATGGCTCATATTCTGCTATATTGTTGGTACAAAAGAAATTCAATGTGAAAGAAAACTTGTAGGTGCTTCCATTAGGAGAAATAAGTAAAATACCTGCTTCTGCTCCATCCTTGCAATTTGCACCATCAAAGTACATTACCCACAAATCACCCTTCATAGAATTAACACTTACCTCAACAGAGATAGGTGACAAAATAGGCTCCTTCTCAAGTACAGGGATCTCTTCCCTAAAAGAATTAATATCAGTATCCACAAAACATGTAGTTTCATTATCAATACTTCTCTCAATCATGTGGCATACTCTTGGTTCTCGCTCAATCTTGACAAACTGATCATCAATCTTGAAAGTGGCATAGGATAGATCACACTGTAAACTTTCACCCATGGCAGCACTCCACCTTCTAGATAGTAGCATCCCATAATGAGGAGGGATGTCCACCACCAAAACACTCATTGTTAACTCTTTCTCTGGATATGCTGCTAGCCTATATGGCATTGCATTGATAGTCCCAATGACTGGTACCTCCCTCTGATCCATTGCACAACATCTGCCTTGAACTGTATCAACTTTAAGACCCAATTTTTCCATAATCTTAAAAGGCATAATAGTATTAGAGGCACCACTATCAACCATACAATTTCTTAATTTCATTCCATTCACAAGGACACTTAAAAAGAATGGATCAATGTTTTCAAGACTAGCATTGACAGAACTGTCCAAATATATAGGAGGAATTTGAGATACAATTTCCTGAGTAGCAACACCTTTCAAAGCTTTATCCTGAGACCCATTGCATGCAACATCATTATTATGAACATTATCTACCCATGCAATAGCTCTATCTTTGTGTTCAGGGATCCTCAACAATTCTGACAATGGAACCTTAACTGTCATTTGGGACAATATAGATAACATATCAATAGGAGTAGAGGAAGGAAACTCAATTTGCACTGCTTTAGTATCTCTTTGTTTATCTGATACATTAGGTGTATTGACCACCCTCATCTTTTCATTCTTAGCCATTGTGTTAACTGGCTTCTCAATCTCACTAGAAAATCTTTCAACTCCAACTCCCTTAGGCTCACAATTTTTACCTTTTACATTCTTGCATTTCACCGTGTGATCACTTTTTGATTTGTTCTCATTGGGCTCTTCGGAGTTGGTACTCTTTATAAACGTTCCTGCAGCTTTCTCATTTGTATTCCTTGTCACCATGCCTCTAGTTTGCACTTGGAAAATCATTTCTGCAATAATCCTATCCATGTCTTCTCTAGAAGGTCTTCTTAAATTTACTGGCTCAGAAGAAGAGTTCATGTTACATGTCTTCTTATCAATGTCTTCACTATCAGAAAAAACCTCTTGATGAAAAAGGGCATGATTGTGTCTCTTCTTACATTTTCTTCTTCATCAAAATAAAAATCATCTTCATGTCCTAGATATGAAGTAGCCATGTTGCATCCAACATCATCTTGATCTATCTCCTCATTGCCACAATCTTGATTTGCAGCCATAGAATGTGCAACCACACAATGCTCTACAGAATGAGGGGACTGGCATGCAACACACCAAGGTATGTCCTCCATGACATTTATTGAAGCTTTTTGTAGAGGGTCAGGGACACCTCTGTCATTGTTTCCTCTTGCAACAGGGACAACAAGCTTGCCATCCTTCCATTGGGTGTTGTAGGGGTAGTTCTGCAATCTATTCTGCTTATTGAAATTATTGTTGAACTGAGGCCTTTCATTGGTAGGACCACTGATGTTCCTATTTGCAGGTGCCTTTAAATCCTTCAATGCATTGAGCACCTTATCCAATTTATCTTCTTCTTGCCTCCTAGTTCCAACATTCCTCACATTTTTTTTTTTGTATTTCTTGTCCCCAAACAACTTAGGGTCATCTCTCTTCCCACCCAACTTTCCTAATATCTTCATATTGTTCTCAATATTGACAAAAATCCTAAAAGCATCTCTCAGGGTTCTTGGTTCCTTGTCCCTCAATAAATAACCCATATTTTCATCAAATGCATTGAATTATGTGGTCAGACAGACATTGTCATCTAACCGCATAACTTGGAATAACTTATGCATACCCTTCTAAAATCTCATGTTGAACTCAGTTGCAGACTCATTCTAATTTTTCCTTATGGTATTGAATTCATTCAACATGAAACTAGCATTAGGCCTCTCACCATATTGCTCTTTAAAACATCTCTCAAAAGAATCCCAAGTATCAATACATTTATTAGGAAGTCTCTTAAACCAATCTCTAGCATCCTCCATTAGAGATTGAACAAATAATTTCATGACTACATCCTCATGCTCTACCTCATAATCATTAAGCATATCAACAAATAACCTAAGATGCTCACCATAACTAATAGCATTGTTACCTACAAACTTAGGTACCTTATCTCTTATATCATTTGGGTAGCCCGGCATCCCATCAAAACTAATTTGCCTATAGCCTTCTAGTTGCATAGGTCTTCTTTGAAATCCTAAACTAGTATTCCCACTAGAATTATTATTTTTATCTACATTCCCACCCACTTGCACATTTGACTATCTATTAGGATCAAAAAATGATTTGGTAGATACATTAGGAATTAGATTACTAGTAGTAGCATTGCTAAGTGAAACAGTAGTGTTCATAGATGGCATACCAAGTTCAGTAGTAGATGGACCAAGAGCATTAGCTGATGAAGCCTTCAAGAACTGGATCTTTCTTCTCTTCTCTGCAATAGCAGCATCAACTTTAGCTCTTTCCAACTCTTGAGCAAGAGCTTCATCCTCTTTTCTTTTTCTTTCTATCTCTGTCTCCCTATTTGATTTAGGTGGTGGGATCCCTGGTATTGTCACTGGTTTTCTTATTTGGACACCCACCATCTTCTGCTTTCCTTTTTCATTAATAACTATAGTAGGCTTAATGATCTCATGTCCATTCCCACCCTTAGGAAAAGGAGGATAACTTTGCACTTGTCTGACCATAGGGCCCTCTTCATCAAACTCATGGTCTTGCAACAAGCATTCCTGCTCACTTCTTAGAGCTTCAAGATCACCAAAAACATCATGTTGCAACACCCTAGGAGCAAAAGCAAGCATCTTGTTTCTCTCCTTCATTTCATTAATTTTTCTAAGGAGAGACTGCCTCTCCATTAGAGCATTTACTTTTTCAACCTCTCTCTCCTCTTGTAACCTTTTGTATATGGCATCCTGCTCTACCAACTACAACCTAAGTGCATTTAGGTCATGTGGATCTATCATGTTGTCTTCAGAGCTTGATGACACTTCCACATCAGTAGGATGCTGATATGGGAAATGGACTTGCCTTGGCTCCATGGGCTACCTTCTGAAATTATCTTCATCAAGATCTAAATCAATCTCAAAACCCATCTCTCTGGCTTGTTCATCCTGACCTGCATGTAGTGAACCTTTGTCTTGAAATACAGCCTCTGGGGTATCATAAAATTTGTCTTTAGAGTGACCACCATCTGATCTAGAAACTCTGTCTTGTGAACCTTCCTCACTTGAGGAAGCATGTGGTGCTCTACCTCTGGTATTTCTTTGTTCTCTTATGGGAGCACTAGTAGACTCACCATTTTTTCTAATCCAACTCTTCTTCTCTTGTCTAGGTAACTGCTCCAAAGCAATCTCTAGATTTTTTCTGACAAAAGACCTAGTATTCCTCCTTTTGTCCATGATTTGCAATCTATAGCACTGGTTCTAACCTTTTGATTCGCCACCCACCTAGATGGGAAATCTTTTAATTGAATACAACAGGAAAACAAGAGTGCACTTTGAAAACTTTTACCTCTAGACTTTCCCCAATAGAGTCGCCATTTTGTTGGGAGTTCCCTTTGATCTTCAACTTGTAGATTTATACTTTGATGGATAACTTTAATGACACTTTGACTCTATCACCACTCCAAAGTCTACAAGGAAGAGGGCCAATTAACAAAGATCAACAATGAGATCCTCCTACACTTTGAGCCTTAATGCTCAGGCAGGTGTACCCTTGACTCACTTCTCCAAAGGAGTCTCAAAACAATATACTATTATGTCCTTTACTAACTGACTGAAAGATATTATCATTTATATGTGTGTGTATGATTGATGATGATGGACTGCATCCAAAGAATAGATCAGTGCCTTAACCCAGGGCAAAGAGTCACTTGATAACATATATCAACCAAGACCTTAACTCTAACACACATGAACTCAGAGTAAGTGCTTTGCCTATTACTCCCCTCACTCCCAAACCTGATCATCAAATTCCAATCCAATAATGAACCCACTGAAATCACCCTAAAGGCTTTAATCCCAACTTTGTTAGGAACTCCAAGCTGATCTCACAATATTCTTTGTTTACCATATGCTAATCCACCTTATGACATTAACATATATGAGTTCACAATCAAAACAAGAAGATAATCATCAACTTGAGACAGGAATTCAGGTGTATTCTTATTAACTTCAAAATCAATACATGACCAAAATGACAAATGCTAGGAACAAAACACAAAATCCAAGCTCTCCTTGCTCAGTATAATACCATCAACAACAACCCTTACAAAATAATACTTTTTTCAATATATACCACCATTAGTCATCTTGGAATCCCCAAAATAGGATGCAACAAGCTTCAGATTACTAGGGTTAGGGTTCTACCCAATGAAACAACCAAATCAGTCAAAAAATAAATGCAGGGGAAGAAACCCAAGCAACCAGGAGAAGACAAATCCCGGAGTGATCCTCAATCATGAAAAAATCCCTGAGAAAGTACTAAGAACCACAAAAATACCCAATTTGTCAACCAATTCAACCACCTGCAACACGCCTTGAGCACAAAGAACACAATACAGACCCCTGCAAATGATCACTTAACACCTTGGACCACACTGCAATAGTTTGAAAATCATTTCCACCAACTCTAGCTGCTAAAACATTCAATTTTAGTCCTTCTGGTCACAGGAAACCCTCAAAATATTTGAATTTAAATAGCAATGGTCATATTCATGGCACCAACAGTGGACCCGCCCGCTTAGAAAAGCTACGTCATGAAAAGGAATCAATGGCTGGCATAAGTTCGCAAGCCTCTGACAAAACCCTTGCGAACTTATGACAGTCATAGGATTAAGATGGTGTCAAAGCCGGGCCTAGGAGAAATATTAAGCCAGAAGATAGGAAAAATTAAAACGCTGGACTTAGGGAAAATTAAATCCGCCAAACTCTAGGCTTAAGGAAATATTAAGCACCAGGGACTTAGGAAGAATTAAAGGCCGTCGGGGGTTAGAGACTTAGGAAAAAATCAAAAGCATGACCCCGCGGGGTGACAAAATATTAAAGCACATGCGCTAAAGGGATTTTAAGTGATTCAAAAAGGTAACGTGAAATTAGGACAAGGCCAGGGCAGTTTAGGATTTTTTTAACACAACGGCTACATTTTTAAAATTTGAACTAAGGGTTTATGCCAGAGACCTAAAAAACAACTGCAAAGACTAGAAGAAAAGGGCTAGAGCCATGAAATGTTTTCAAGGTGCTAACACCTACAATGTGATATCCTTACTAAAGGATATATGTGATTTTAAAAAATTTGAACTACCCTAGCTTCTAGCAAATGATGTTCGCAATTTTTTCAATCTTCCATGTATTAACTTTGTCCTTCAAGATCGCATTAATAATGATCTGAGTATCTCCCTCCAAGTGTAGTTGTTCAACCTTAATTTTTTGGGCAACCTCAACCTTGAATAGGGTTGTCATCACCTATACATTATTATTAGTACCATCCTCAAGATTGCTCATAGCCAAATCTGAAATATTAGCTTCCATATGTCGCGCCACACATCCCACACCCAAGGGTCTTGGGTTGGCTCTGGACGTGACCATTCTCTATCTTTTTTTTTTTCCATTTGACAACTACCCTCGCATTGCTAGTAGAATTCACCCTTGAAAGCCCATAAACAAGTGGTATCTCATTATAAACATTACCATTAATACTTTATGCAAATTTAATTAACTTTAGACATAATAAATTAATTTATCCTTAAGTTAAAAATTTAAAAAATATGTATGTATAATTCTTTTTTAAATTATTAGTGAATAATAACTAATTCAATAATATTTTGTTCCACGAACCAGCACCCTCTTACTATTTTTTTCTATCAAAAACTAATTCAATAATAAAAAAAATCTAGATAAATATATTTAAGATATCAATATTAGTATAATATATATTATTATATTTAAAAATAATATAATATACTAAACTAATAATAAAATATTTATACTACTAAATATTGAATAAATATATATTATTTTATATTATGAATTCCATAACAAATACTACTATTACAACATTATAAAGATAAATACTATATTACTTACTTTGATTATCTTTAGATTAAGTTTTATTCTCTATCTTTTGTAATCTTTATCATTATCTAAATCTTATGTTATTTTTTCTATTTTATAATTACAATTATACACTTTATTCATTCTTTAATAATAAAAAATAAGTAATATATGCCACTTTATTAATTTAAAAATATTTATTAAAATCATCACTTTCCTCACTCTATTTATTAATATAAACTAATCTGTGAGTTTTTGTATGCATTCATTTAACGAATCTCGACATGAATACGTAAATAAATTTTGTTCTTATATAATTTTTATAATTTCAATCTATAAAATTTATAATAAACATGCTATTAGATGCTTATATGCGCGATGTTTACATAAAATATTGCAAAAACTCTGCAGTCAATACAAGCCATGGACATGAATAGCAGATGGGCGTCTCGAAATTTAACATTCACAACAGCCGAGGTGCCAAATTCGAGATCACATGTCTTACAATGAATAGAGGAAGTTAATATAAATTAATATATACAAACATAAATGGAAGGACCAAGCTATTTCAAAACCCTTTCCTCTAGTAAGACCCGGTCGCTGTATCTCCTTGTCATTACCTTTTCATTCATAAAACAATCTCTTCTCAATGCTATTCTGACTACAATTGTCCTGAAATGTGTTGATTTAAAGATTGAATGTCAAACCATTTGGGCTTGGGTCCCGTACGTTAATAGATATTATGGATAGATTCATTTTCTACTTTCTCGAAGAAACATGTTGCCACTGATCGTCTATTTATACACCATATTTCTTATCTCTGAACTACAATAATTTTGGAGCCTAAACATTTTCAGAAAATGGGTTCTACGTTGTCAATGATCTTGGCGCAATCTGATAATCCAAGAGATTATAATTCAACTTTCCGAACAAACTCATCACTATAAACTTCAGACCATGTTCTGAGCAACAAAGATGGAGAACAAGGAAGCCAATCTCAGGATACACAAGGTGCCCAAAATTTTAATGGTTTGCTTGATCCCATCGATCCCCTTCTCAAAGTTGAAGCTCTAAGATATAGGATTTTTGCACGGGTGCGCTACGAGTCATTTGATGGTGAAAGTGGCTCTAAACATTATGGGCAATGTAAGGACAGTAAAAGATCATTGTTTGACAAGATGTGCATGTCTAAATGAGTCTACCAGGTCACTAAATATATAAATGCTAATAATAATGTGTTGACATCACGTTTTTGGTGAAAACACCAAAGACGAGGCTATTTGGTTAGGGTTTACTATAGTCTGCGAGAGTGCAAAGGAGATTAGAAGGCTTGGACGATGAGATATTGTAGTTGCATGGCGAGGAGCTAAACAACTCAAGAATAGATACAAGATCTCAGGGATTTTCTTATACCAGCAAGATTATCTTATAAATGTAAAAGAACAAGCAAAGACCATGAAGCAGCAATCGCAATAGAAAATGATAGAGCTCGAATAGAAAGTGGATTCTTGAGCTGTTATACTCCCACAATCAGCAATCATGAAGATTCTTGAGGAAACTTTGTAGAGATAAGGAGATTGCTCAATGTTTACAAGAATGAGATCGACAATTTAAGCATAACGTTTACTGGACATAGCTTAAGAGCTACGCTTGCATCATTGAGTGCTTATGACGTCCAACAAATGCTTGATACTAACCATGATAATACTATACCTGTAACAGTGTTTTCCTGTGTCTCTCCAAGAGTAGGAAATCTTACATTTTCCAAAAGGGTTGAAGATATTGGCCTCAAATCTCTGCGGCTTGTCAAAAAAGGGTGACGTCATCCCAAAAGTCTCTGGAGTGTTCATGAATGAGAAGCTGGGATATCTTATCAGGTGACTTAATTGGCTTCCTTGGACATATTTTTATGTTGGAATTGAGGTCTGTTTAGGAAAGAACTCGTCGTTCCTAGTGAACCCGAATAGTCTCTTACTTTCATAATTTAGAGGTTTATCTCCTTTTACTACATGCTTGTAGGGCGGGTAATATTTAGTAATCTATTTCTTCTGAACGTGGGCAGATGCAAGGAACGGAAATAACTATTCTGCTATGGAAAGATATAGACATTTTATTGCTTGCAAAGAACGATTTACATGAGCCTCTTATATAGAGATCTGTGGAAGTATCCAGAATGTATTGTAGTTAAAAAAAAAAAAAAAAAACGTGTTTGAAAAGTGGTTTGTAGGTCAGTGAAAGAACTATCTAGAATATGGTGGGAAGTTTCTATATTTATCACATTGTTTGACTGTTTGATGAAGGGTGCTTCTCTTAATACCACAAACACATAACAGAAACAGAGAAACAACAACAATAAGCAAGAACATAAAATTGGCTTCTTATTATCTCCACAAATGTGGAATTACAAACTTTCAGAATTACAATATGCAAAGCCACATGAGCATTCCCTTACAATATTTTGTAAGACAAAGCTTCGAATTATTACCCAAATCTACCACCCAGAACTATCCCCAAACTGCCTAAGACAACACTACAGACCTTTCTTATATAGGCAATTTTCACCGTTCGAGAAGGTTTTAGAAATTTAGCCCTTTAGGCCGACTAGACATAGAATTATTTAATTTTCACAATTATTACAATAGGGTCGGCTCAAAAAAAATACAAAATATGATTTTAAGTAACCCAACTTTCAGAAGCCATAACTTTTTAACCGTAACTCCATTTTTTTATTGTAGCCACTTTTCAGAAACATCATGACGAGATCTACATCATTTAACACACGCTAGTGTCAGTCAGCTAGGGGTCGATCGCGATCCGGAGCCTCTAAGGCTTTCAAAATTGACCTGAAAAATTTCGTACCCAAAAATCTCAACAACATCACCAATACTGATGATGTGGCAATGAAACTCAACTGACAGGCTGAAATGACTAGGATGAACCTCCAACTGTGAAATCAAAAGATTCTGAGATCATATGACCAACTTAATAAAAATAGTAAGTTTTCATAAATAGTAGCTCTGCACAAGATAACCCTTATTGAAAAGTAAACAGAAATATTTTTGGGTGATGCAAGATTGCTCTTACACCTAGGATGCTCTTGCATCAGACACCCGAGGTAATTTGAGAAGTGACCCTGTCACGACTCAGGTGTGCAGAGGAAAACCAAGACGATTAACCTCCTTTGCTAGCCATGATGAATCTTCAACAGGTTGTCCTTTCCATTTGACCAAATACTCTTCATATATCTTGTTCCTTGTGTTTCTGCCAACATGACTATCCAGTATGTCTTCAATCTTCTTGATATCTGAATTGGTTGCTAGAATACTCCACTGTGTTGCTTTAACCTCATCTTCAACACCTCCTTCATGATACTCTATTAGACCTAAAACATTAAATACTAGTGAAATATTTAGCTCAATAGACAACTCGACCTCATATGCATTTCTTGAATCATGCAACTCAACATTAAATACTCCTCCTTTGCTAGCCATGATGAATCTTCAATAGGTTGTCCTTTCCATTTGACCAAATACTCTTCATATGTATTGTTCCTTGTGCTTCTACCAACATAACTATCCAGTATGTCTTCAATCTCTTTGATATCTGAACTGGTTGCTGGAATACTCCACTGTGCTGCTGTAACCTCATCTTCAACACCTCCTTCATGATACTTTGTTAGACCTGAAATATTAAATACTGTTGAAATATTTAGCTTAGTAGGCAACTCGACCTCATGTGCATTTCTTGAATCATGCTTCTTCAATATCTTACATGGCCCAAACTTTTTCATTTTCAGCTTGTTATATGTACCAATCGAAAATCGCTTCTTGCTCAAATGAACCATGACTTCATCTCCAACCTGAAATTCCTTATGCCTCCTTTTCTCATATGTCTTAGCCTTATACTGCACATTCATCTTGGTAATATGTTTCCTCACCTCCTCATGGATGTTCTTCAAATATTCTACAAAATCCTCAGCTTCAATACTACTTATTTCTCCTTTATCTATCTTCCTCAACTCGAATGAATTTTTAGGACTACTTCCATATACAATCTGCGAATGATGTGATGAACTAAACTTCAAATCTATTTTTAACTCTTCACTTTCTGCCAGCGTCATTCTGTGTGCTACCTTATTTGGCAAACTGGCTCCTGGAATCAAGTCCATCTGATGACTGATCTTTCTTACTGGTGGTAATCCATCAGGCACATTATCAGATATAATATCCTGAAACTCATTAAATAATTCTGCAACTTCTATAGGTACATCTTCTACTTCCTCTTTCCTAGCCTTTGGAATTAAGGTAAAACACATATGCTCATGCCTCATACCATCTGAGAAATTTCCTCTATCAACAAAAGTTATTCTGGCATTACCACATACATTTTCTTCTGTTTCCTTCAATGGTTTTAGCTTATGTCACACTTCATCCTTTGTCAGGGAATAGGTATTCGCATGACCATGATGTATAGCACATCTATCAAACTGCCAAGGTCTACCCAACAACATATGACATGCATCCATAGATATGATATCACATAGTACTTCATCATGGTACCCACCGATCTTGAACTTTACTAGGCACTGTTCACTGACCATGACCTTGTGGTCATCCTGCACCCAGGCAACCCAATATGGATGTGGATGTTTTTGCCTCTTGAGCTTCAACTTTGTCACCATCTCTTCTGACACCAAATTATCAGTACTACCACTGTCAATAATCACATCACAACACTTACCCTCACACTTGCACCTAGTGCGAAATAGGCTCCTTTGTTCAAGTTCATTCTCACCACTCAACAGGACTCTTCTGTTGATCAACATTTCTCCTTTTTCAGCATTTTCAAAATTTTATGATCTAGCATCTTCATCTACATGTGCAACTCTGGCCTGGCCTTCATTCTTCCTATCTGTCCATCCTTGGCGTTGAGGACATTCAAATACCTTATGACCTTCTTCTCCACAGTGAAAACATGTTCTACGGAAGCCTCCTCTTCCAAATTTTTGTCCTCTTCCTCTTCCTCTTTGATCTCTATTATTCTGATCATGAAAATGATTGGAATCATCTCCTCTCTAATTCTGACTGTTACTAGCCTCATCCTGCTTTTTCAGATCTTCATTTCGGTCTCCATATGACCGTCCACCAGATCTTCCATCACGACCTCTTCCACTTTGTCTGCTCTCAAACTTCTTGTTCAACTTTTCCTCTACTTTTAGGGCAAACTAGTATGCTTCTTCAATACTGTTCATTCAAACCAGATTCACTTCTTCTTGAATGCTCAGCCTTAACCCAATAAGGTAACGGGCAACTTTCTCCTTGTCAGCTTCTACATAGCCTGTTCTAATGAGGATTCGATAGAACTCCTCTGTATACTCTGAACAGATCTTCCTGCTTGCTTCAAACTTTGCATTTTTCTCAGTATGTCAAGCTCATAATCAACAAGGATGAACTGTCACTTCAATTTATCCACCAACCACCCCCATCTTATGTTTTTATCCTGTCCTCTTCAATTTCGTTACAATTGAATCTCTTGCCACCAGATCTTCGTATGACCCTTCAGTCTGGCCTTCACAAACTTTACCCGATCAAGATCCTCGATATCTTCATACTCAAAATATTCTTTACATTCATTGATCCAGTCGATCAACTCTTCTAGGTTAAGATTCCCTGAAAATGTAGGAACCTCGATCTTAGGTCTTTTTTCGATCTTGAAAATGGCCTAGAAAAGTCTTTCTTCCTCTTGATTCAAAACTTCAACTTCTCCTTCTTGATCTTCTTCTTCGGCTTCATCCTCGCTTTCGTCTCTGACATTAAGATTCATTCCTTTGTGAATCATCTCTTGCAATGCTCGCACTTGTCTCTGCAATTCCCTAACCTTAGGTGTTACAACACTAGCTCTTCCACCACGTTCCCTTCATGGAGGTATTTTCATGCTTCCTGCTGAAACCCTAACCACGGTCCTAGTGCAAACTACCTCACAGTCGGTGATCTATTACACAGAAACCCTAACCCACAGTCCTAGTGCAAACTGTTTCACAATCGGCGATCTGTTTACACACTCAGGAACTCCTGCTCTGATACCACTTGATGAAGGGTGCTCCCCTTAATACCACAAACACATAACAGAAATAGAGAAACAACAACAATAAGCAAGAACATAAAATTGGCTATCTCCACAAATGTGAAATTACAAACTTTCAGAATTACAATATGCAAAGCCACATGAGCATTCCCTTACAATATTCTGTAGGACAAAGCCTTGAATTATTACCCAAATCTACCACCCAGAACTGTCCCCAAACTGCCTAAGACAACACTACAGACCTTTCTTATATAGGTAATTTCCACCACCCAAGAAGGTTCCAGAAATTTAGCCCTTTAGGCCGACTAGACAGAATTATTTATTTTTCACAATTATTACAATAGGGTTGGCTCAAAAGAAATACAAAATATGGTTTTAGGTAATCCAACTTCCGGAGGCCATAACTTTTTAACCGTAACTTTGTTTTTCTATTGTAACCACTTTTCGAAAATGCTATGATGAGATCTACAGTGCCTGACATGCGCTAGCACCAGTTAACCGAGGGTCGATCACAATCCGGAGCCTCTAAGGCCTTCAAAATTGACCTAAAAAATTTTGTACCCAAAAATCTCAACAACTTCACCAATACTGATGATGTGGCAATGAAACTCAACTGGTATGATGAAATGACTAGGATGAACCTGTTAGAAATGAAAAAGAAATATGTAAAAAATAAACAATACCAGGAAAGAATCTAAGTGAGTGAATGAATGAAAAAAATATTACCATAAACAAGGAGAGAGAAAGCTTCAAGATACAACACGATGAGACAAGTTTTTGAAAGGGGAAAGCAAAGAAAACCCCTTGTGACATTATGAATGAGGCCATAGCCTAAAATGAGAGAGAGAAGAGAGGGAGAAGAGAGAAAAAGAGCAACATGCTCAATACAATAACTTCATCATACTTGAAAATGAGAGAGAGAAGCATCTTTTAAATAAAGATGAGAGAGAAGAGTTAGAATGTAACTCCCAAGTCTATGAATGCCACCATTCATAAGTGTGTGTCAGCCAAGTGTGAGATTCCTCTTAAGGAGGAATAAACTAATTTACAAATTATAATAAATATTTGTCCTTACATATTCCACTAGAGGACAAAATAGAATGTAGTGGAAAGAAGACAAAAAGAAGTATATTAGGATACTTTTTCTTATATCCTAATATATTACAATAAGTAGATTAATAGTCTAACCTTGGTTTATAAATACACCAAGGAAAGATTACAAATTCTAACACCCCCCTTTAATCTTTACTTGGAGTGATTTAAACAAGGGGTATTAAACCCATAATTTACAACAATCTGCAACTTGATCTTCAAGATGAAGTAATTTGATTGTCTTCAAGCCATATGGTACATTTGTAGATCCAAGAGAAGTACATGAGTCCTTTGAATGTGATCAAGTGGAAGCATAGCCACATCTTCATAAGGTTTGTGAAAAACTGAGAAAGTTCCTTGATGGATCACTTGAAAAAAGAGGCATAGAACAAAAAACAAGGCACTGATCCACAAGTAGAATTACATCGTATAGACAAGTTAGTAAAAATTTGAAGTTGTAATAATTATAATCAAAGAGGAACCAAATGAACGTGTTCACCAACATGCAATGGAGTTAACATGTTATCTAAAATAAATCATAAGCTCAAAATGAACATGATAGGTATAATAAATGTCTCATGAAAGGAACATACTAATGCACAAATGACCACAGACAAGGCCAACTAATGAAACATGCATCAACATTGCATCAATCACATGGATAGAGACAGTCCACTAATGAGTCATCCCACTGCAAGTGAATGGGTCTCGACTCCATCACCTACATGACCCACGATCTAGGCAATAAAGTATGCAGAACATTATCACATTAGCATATTTATCAAATAAATATAAGAGAGACAAAGATAACACATGTGCCATAGGCACTAGGTCAACTTAAGATTCTAAATATGCCAAGCATGATTATAGATGCAGATCAAAGAGAGGTTTATGAGGAGAAACAACATATTGCCTTTAAATAAGAAATCCATCATGGACAAGCAACATCATTGCCATGAAGAAAAAGATCAAGATGGGTCAAAACAACTTTCTCAAACAAGAGTCTCCTATATTGGAGTGCTCCAAGATATGGTAGCCTCGTCACCTATACACTCAAAAATGAGCAAAGTGTAGGAAGTCATACCATGAATTAATCGCAACTAGGAGCAAACACCAGGAAGACAAAGAAATTTGAAGGGGAAATCCCCATAAAATAACATCCTCGCACTAAGGAACAAAGTGGAACAAATGGAGGGAAACTCCATTGAGTAAGTGCACACCAATTATAGGTTGGAGGGATACTCCACGGGCCAGATAAGGCAACTACAGGTCAGTTAAAACTGTCGAGTCCACCATAGTTAACCTTGAAAAAATTGGCTCCCGATGCAACTTACAAGATAAAAGAATGGTATCAAACCATAAGATGCTACCATGAGCATAAAGAGATGCTATAAAAGCATAAAACTGCAACTATGTGTAGATAGATCAATAGAGCATAGTAAAATTGAATCAAATCACTAAATAATGAAGGCAATAGTGTAAGATAACTCATAAACATAGATAATTTGAGAAATATTTGGAAAAGCAATAAGCATAAATTATTTGATATCAGTTAAAATCTCCATGCAAAGTGAACACAAGTGTGAATATTGAAAGGATGGGCCCACCAAGGAAATATTTGAAAGAATGAAATCATGAATCCGGAAAAAAAAAAAAATTGAAAAAATGAAAAAAGAGGTTAGAGAGATTTGAACAAGGCAAGGATCAAGCAATCAATTAGCAATAGTGAAGTCATTTTAAAGTGTGAATTAGTTTAAAGTGTGTGACAGTTGAAAGTGAAAAATCAATTTAACGAGCAAGTTAGTTTAACAGAATGTTAAACAAGGATTAAGCGAGAAGCTTATAAAAGGTTTGAAACACCATAGTTCAAGGATACATGGTTCAAAGATACATATGCGTCTCCCAGTGCAACTTAAAAATGGAAACAATGGATCCAATGGAACTTATAAATGAAGCAACTATAACAATAGATCATATAAAATATGAAAGCAAGTAATGCCCAATAATTAGCCATCAGAAGACAATGTTGAAAGATTACTCACAATACTTGAACAAATTAAAATTTAGTAATATCAATTGGATCAATCATATGACAAATGTATTTTTTCTTTTACTATTACAATGAGATCAAATACCATATTTCACTAAACAAAATTAGGATTAATCCAAAAGGCACTTGGAGAAAATGCTAGATGGGAAAAAAATTGATCTCATTTGTGTAATAAAAAACTCCTTTTCTTGAGATGGAATAAATATTTAGTTTCAAGGTGAATAAACATTTTTGAATAATAAGAATTTGTGAAATAAAAAAATACAAGAGACTTGCAATTAAATAAACATATTTTAAAAGTGTTAATATACAAATAAAAATAACGAATATTCACATTATCATTAGACAATAATAACAAAGTCAAATAATGCTAAAGTGACAGTTATCACAATGTTAATGAACATTTAAAAAAAATTAAATTCTTGTTAAAAGCTTGAATTTTAAATTTTAAATAATGAAATGTGAAAGTCTAATTCAATTGAAAGCTTACGATATAAATTTGAAAAAATAATGGTACAAGGTTTTACAAAAAAAATTTTTATGAATTTAAATAAAACATAGAGTTTAAAAGATTTAAAATAGATATATAAAAAAATATTTTAAGAGTTAGATAAAAAAAAACTTAAACAAAGTTTTAAGTTAAAAAAAATAAAGAAGGTTAAAAAAAGAACTCTTTCTTATAAAAAACTTTCCTTAAAATAAAACTACCGTGACTTTAAAAGGAATAGGGAGGATTCTCATATAAATATTTAAAAAACTTAGATGTCTTATGATTTAAAGATTATGGGAAGATGTTTTTTTAAACAAACTAGAACCCTTAAAAAGATATAGTTGATCTTTTGTTTTAAAAAAAAAGGGTTAATGTATGCAGATTTTGATGATATTTGCAGCAAGGTTAATGATTGAAAAAAGTTTAAGCAGATTAAATGTAGAGAATGGAAAAGACGATAGCCACAATAAAGAACAAATATGATAATAATGCAAGAAATATGATTATAATCCTGCAAGAAAAAAGAATAACCTGCAAAAAAGAATGATTAGCCTAACAAAGAATAACTTGCAATTATATATATGAATAATGAAAGGTAATGATAGGGAAATGGTATTTATAGCTAGCTTGCAAAATTTTTTGAAAGATTCCAGCGTGCAAAATAATTTTAGAGCTGCAACAAAGGAATAAAAATGATCATATGACCAACTTACTAAAAATAGTAAGTTTCCATAAATAGCAGCTATGCACAAGATAACCTTTATTGAAAAGAAAACAAAAATATTTTTGGGTGATGCAAGATTGCTCTTACACCCAGGATGCTCCTGCATCACTACTGCATAATTTTGGTGGGAGAAATTAATGTTTCTAACACTCCCTTCTAATTTCTACTACTAATTACATCAAAATTTACAATATTCAATTGATCTCTTAATATTCAAATTGTTCTTGTGCTAATGCCTTTGTAAATATATCTGTCAATTGATCTTCAGATCTATAATGCTCCAATTAGATTTCTCCATTGTTAACTAATTCTCAAATGAAGTGATATCTAGTGTCAATGTGCTTTGTCCTTTAATGAAAAACATGATTCTTTGAGAGTACAATAGTGGAGTTGTTATCGCAATAGATTGTAGTAGACTCCTCATGCTCATGCATTAGATCCTTCAAGACTCTCTGCATCCATATTGTCTAACATGCTACTGATGTGCCTATTACATATTCTTCTTCTGCTGATGAAATTGTCATTATAGGTTGCTTCTTTGATGTCCATGCCACAACACCTATTCCAAAATGAAATACATATCCAAATGTACTCTTTCTATCATCAATATTCCCTGCAAAATTACTATCTGCATATCCAACCAACTGAAACACATCTAAAGAAGAATACATTATGCCATAATTCATAGTCCCTGCAATGTACCTCAATATTCTCTTTCCTTTTTGCCAATGTGAGTTCTTAGGTGAATCCAAGAATCTAGAAAGAAGACCCACTCCATACATAATATCTAGCCTAGTTGTAGTGAAATACATCAAACTACCAACAAGTTTTCTAAATATAGTTGTATCAAAATTCATCTCATCATCTTCTCTACTTAGTTTTGTACCTATTCCAACAAGTGTGGAAACTAGACTACAGTTGATCATTCTAAACCTTCTCAAAACATCTTTTGCATATTTACTTTGACAAATGAAAATGCCCTTATCATTTTCTGTAACTTGAATGTCAAGAAAATATTTCATCAAACCTAAATCTGTCATCTCAAATTCCTTCTTCATTGCTAATTTAAACATGTCAATAGTGTTAGCACTTGCAAAATTTTCATGGCTACATTTTCTTTCCCCTGGCCTCTACAAGTATTTTTCATGTTTTTGGCTAAACCCTTGCAAAAATTCAAAAAACTAGCCATTGCCAGCTAAACCCTTTGTCTTTTCTTGGCCTGTTCTTTTTTGACATTACCTTTTCGGCTCGATTAAGCCCCAATTTCCCATGTGCTTAAATTTTTATGACCTCTTCGCATGTTAAACAGCTAGTCGCATGATCGCATAGACTATTTTTGGTCTATGCGACCATGCGATTAATATTTCTGTCAGGTTCCCTTTCCTAAGTTCTTCCTAGGCCCAGCAGTAAATATTTCCTAAGTCACGAGCTTTAATTTTTCCTATGTTTCGGCTTGCTTTATTTCCCGGGCCTGGTCTCTAACACCATCTCAATCCAACGGCCATTGATCTTATCTTTGTGACATGACATTTCAAATTGTGGGTCCAAGGTGACACCTAAGCATAGTTGGCAGTTCCTCATTAGCCGATGGATTTAATGAAAGTAGCATCAGCGGGCCCACGTGGGGTCATGTTGTCAGTTGCCTGAGGATCGTGTGGTTGTCACATGATCACATAGAATATTCCATCCCCTTGCGATCACGCGACAACCGTTGATTTCAATTTTTTTTTGGACGTATCGGTGGGACCTGGTTGCTGGTGTGTTTGTCGGAGGGGTCCTGACGTATCAGAGCATCGATGGTCGGCATATGTTCTTAAGGCCTTTTTCTGACACATGCGATCTTGCACCAGCCGTTCGATTAGATGCCAAAGGTTTGTGGGTCCTGTCAGTCATGACTGGGCGGTTGCGATGAATGATAAAATGACATGTGGCATCGAGTGGACCCAGGTGGGGTCTGAGGTTTGGCGGAGTGGATAAACATCTGGCAGTGCCGACAAAATTCAATGTGTTCACATGTTCGCGCATAAAAAAGGTGCCAAAGAAATAACAGCTAAGGTTCAAATTTGAATTTCTGAGCATTTCCAGTGACAGAGGGCACCATTCTTATGGAATTCAATGTAGAAACGACCCTGTTTGGTGAGAAGCGATGGGTTCGCCACTTGCAATGTGGTCTAGGATGTCTAGTGCTCATTTGCAGAGCATGTACATTGCAAGTGTGGCTCAAGGCATGTTCCATGGTGTCCTTTTGAGCCTTGTTTTGTGATCCTTTGTACTTGCAAAGAAGACTTTCATAATTAAGGATCAGTTTAGGATTTCCTTTTTCCTAGATTGGATGTGTTTCCTGCCCCTAAATTAAATTTATGATTGTTTCTAGCAGGTTGGGTGGTTGAAACCCTAGCCCTAGTCATCCGTAGCTTGTTGCAAATTTCCAAGATGACTAGGAGGTATAAGTTGCAGACTTTTTGAGTTTGCAGGGGTTCCAATTCTTTTGGTTTTGGTCCCGGATTGTTGATAGTGAAAATTTGAACAAGGAGAGCCTGGATTCAGGGTTTGTTTCTTTTGTGCATTTTGTCATTTGGTAATGTATTGATTCTGCAAGTCTTAATGAGAATATTTTTGGATTCCAATCTCATATTGGTGTATGTCTTTTTGTTTTGCTCTTGAGCTCATATATGTTGATTGCACAAAGTGGGTTAGCATATGGTAAAAAAAGAGTATTTTGGGGTTATCTTTGAGTTCCTAACAAAGTTAGGATTAAAGTCTTTAAGGTAAGTTCAGTGAGTTCATGGCAAGATAAGGATTTGATGTCCTGATATGTGAGTGAGGGGAGTAATGGGCAAAGCACTTACTCTGTGTCTATATATGTTTGAGTTAAGGTTTTAGGGTGATATAGGTTGTTAAGTGACTCTCTACCCTGGGATAAGGCATTGATCCATTCTCTAGAAGCAGTCCATCATCAGCAATCACACACACATAATTAAATGATAAATCTTTCAATTAGATAGTAAAGGGTATAGTTATATGTTATTTAGGGACTCCTTTGAAGAAGTGAGTCAAGGGTACACCTGTCTGAGCATTGAGGCTCAAAGTGTAGGAGGATCTCCTTGATCCTTGTTAATTGGCCCTCTTCCTTGTAGACTTTGGAGTGGTGATAGAGTCAAAGTTTCATTATAGTTATACATCAAAGTATAAATCTACAAGTTTTGAAGATCAAAGGGAACAACCAACAAAATGGCGACTCCACTGGGGAGAATGAGTATGAATATATGCATATGTTAGGTCTCTGGTTGCAGTCATATTGAAGTATTCAAAATCTTATTGACCAGATAGACTTGCCGATCTAAGCCATCAACAAGACATTGATTATGCTGGTGAGAATCTAGAGAGGAAGATTGTAAGTGTGTTCTTATTTTCCTGTTGTGTTTCAAAGATTTCCCATCTAGGTGGGTGGTGACTCAAAGGTTAGAACCAGTGTTGCATATTGATAAATCATGGATAAGAGGAGAAATACTAGGTCTTTTGTTAGAAAGAATCCAGAGGTCACTTTGGAGCAGCTACCTAGACAAGAAAGGAAGAGCTGGATTAGAAGGAATGGTGAGTCTACTAGTGCTCCCATGAAAGAACAAGGAAATGCTAGAGCTAGAGTACCACATGTATCCTCAAGTGAGGATGGTTCACAAGACAGAGTTTCTAGATCAGATCGTGGTCACTCTAAAGAGAGATTCTATGATACCCCTAAGGCTGCATTTCAGGACAAAGGTCCATTGCCTACAGGTCAGAATGAACAAAACAGAGATATGGGTTTAGAGGTTGACCTGGATCTTGATGAAGATCATTTCAGAAGAGAACCCATGAGACATAGGCAAGTTCACTTCCCATATCAAAATTTTCCTGATATGGATGTGTCATCTGGTTCTAATGACATTATGGTGGATCTTGATGACTTGAATGCACTAAGGTTGCAGTTGGCAGAGCAGGATGCCATACATAAAAGATTACAGGAGGAGAGAAAGGTTGAAAAGGTGAATGCTTTGATAGAGAGGCAGTCTCTTCTTAGAAAAATAAACGAAATGAAGGAGAGAAACAGAATGCTTGCTTCTGCTCCTAGAACTCTGCTTCATGATGTTTTTGGTGATCTTGATGCCTTGAGGAGTGAGCAAGAGTGCTTGCTTCAGGATCATGAATTTGATAGGGAGGGCCCTGTGGTTAGACAAGTGCAAAGCTATGTCCCTTTGCCTAAAGATAAAGATGGGCATAGGATCACTAGACCTGTTGTTATCATTAATGAGAAAGGAAAGTAGAAGATGGTGGGTGACCAAGCAAGCAAATCAGTGAAAATACCAGGGATCCCACCACCTGATTAAAATAAGGACACTAAAATGGAGAGAAGGAGAAAAGAAGATGAGGACCTTGCAAGAGAACTAGAGAGAGTTGAGGTCGAGGCTTCCATTGCAGAAAAGAAAAGGAAGATCCAATTTTTGAGGGATTTTTCAGCTAATGCTCTTTGCCCATCTGCTACTAAATTAGGTATGCCATCTATGACTACTGCTATTCCACTTAGTAATGCTACTAGTTCATTTCCTTCTTCATCTACTAAGATAGGTGAAGATCCTAGGCAGTAGTCAAATGCACAAATAAATATAGATGCTAATGTTGATCCTAGGGTTAACACTAGTTCGAGCTTTCAAAGAAGACCTATGCAACTAGAAGGCTATAGGAAAATAAGTTTTGATGGAATTCTTAGCTATCTAAATGCTTTTCAAAATGATATTAGAGATAAGGTACCTAAGTTTGCTGGTAATAATGCTATTAGTTGTGAAGAGCATCTTAGGTTATTTGTTGATATGCTTAATGATTATGAGGTAGAGCATGAGGATATAGTCATGAAACTATTTGTTCAATCTCTAATGGAGGATGCTAGAGATTGGTTTAAGAGGCTTCTTGATAGATGTATTGATACTTGGGACTCTTTTGATAAATGTTTCAAAGAGCAGTATGGTGATAGGCCTAATGCTAGTTTCATGTTGAATGAATTCAACACCATAAAGAAAAATCAGAATGAGTCTGCAGCTGAATTCAACATGAGATTTCAGAAGGGTATGCATAAGTTGTTCCAAGTTATGCAGTTAGACGATAGTGTTTGTCTAACTACATACTTTAATGCATTTGATGGGAAGATGGGATATTTATTGACGGATAAAGAACCAAGAACTCTTAGGGATTCTTTTAGGGTTGCTGTCAATATTGAGAACAACATGAAAATATTAGGAAAATTGGGTGGAAAGAGAGATGACCCAAAGTTGTTTGGGGACAAGAAATATAAGAAAGAAAATGATAAGAATGTTGGATCTAGGAGACAAGAAGAAGATAAATTGGATAAGGTGCTTAATGTATTGAAGGATTTGAAGGCACCTATAAATAGGAACATCAGTGCTCCTACCAATGAAAGGCCTCAATTCAACAACAATTTCAATAAATAGAATAGACTGCAGAACTACCCCTACAACACCCAATGGAAGGATGGAAAGCCTATTATCCCTACTATAAGAGGAAACAATGATAGAGGTGTCCCTGGCCCTCTGCATAAGGCTTCAATAAATGTCATGGAGAACATATCTTGGTGTGTTGCATGCCAGTCCCCTCATTCTGTAGAGCATTGTGTGGTTGCACAATCTATGGCTGCAAATCAAGATTGTGGCAATGAGGAGATAGAACAAGAAGAAGAACAAGATGATGTTGGATGCAACATGGTTTCTTCATATCTAGGATATGAAAGTGATTCTGATGTGGATGAAGAGGCAGATGTAAATGTGAAGAGACATAATCAGGCCCTTTTTCATCAGGAGGTTTTTTCTGATGGTGAATGCATTGATCAGAAAACATGTAACATGAACTCTTCTCCCAAGCCAGTAAATTTGAGAAGACCTTCTAGAGAAGAGATGGATAGGATTACTGTAGAAATGATTGCCCGGGTGCAAACTAGAGGCATGGTGGTAAGGAATACAAATGAGAAAGCTGCAGTAATGTTTATAAAGAGTACCAACTCCGGAGAACCTAATGAGAACAAATCAAAGGTTGATCACATGGTGAAATTCAAGAATGTAAAAGGTAAGCATTGTGAGCCTAGGGGAGTTGGAATTGAAAAGGTCTCTAGTGAGATTGAGAAGCCAGTTAACACAATGGATAGGATTGAAAAAATGAGGGTGGTCAATACACCTAATGTGTCAGACAAGAAAAAGGACGTTAAGGTAGTGCAGATTGAGATTCCTGCTTCTACCCCTATTGACATGTTATCTGTATTTTCATAAATTACAGTTAAGGTTCCATTGTCAGAATTGTTGAGGATCCCTGAACATAAAGATAAGGCTATTGCATGGGTTGGTAATACTCACAAAAATGATACTCCATGCAATGGATCTTAGGATAAAGCTTTGATGGATGTTGCTGCTCAGGAAATTGTGTCTCAGATTCCTCCAATATATTTGGACAGTTCTATCAATGCCAGCCTTGAAAATATTGACCCATTCTTCTTAAGTGTTCTTGTGAATGGGATGAAGTTAAGAAATTGTATGATTGATAGTGGTGCCTCTAATATTTTCATGCCTTTCAAAATCATGGAGAGGTTGGGCCTTAAAGTTGATATAGTGCAGGGTAGGTGTTGTGCAATGGATCAGAGGGAGGTACTAGTTATTGGGACTATCAATGCAATGCCATATAGGTTGGCAGCATATCCAGAGAAAGAGCTAACAATGAGTTTTTTAGTGGTGGATATCCCTCCTCATTATGGGATGTTGCTGTCTAGAAGGTGGAGTGTTGCCATGGGTGGAAGTTTACAGTGTGATTTGTCCTATGCAACTTTCAAGATTGATGATCAGCTTGTCAAGATTGAACGAGAGCCAAGAGTATGCCACATGATTGAGAGAAACATAGATAATGAAATTACATGTTTTGTGGATACTGATGTTAATGATTTTAGGGCAGAGATCCCTGTATTTGAAAATAAACATATTTTGTCACCTATCTCTATTGATGTAGGTGTTGATTTTGTGAAGAGTAATTTGTGGGTAATGTACTTTGATGGTGCAAATTGCAAAGATGGTGCAAGAGCAGGTATTTTACTTATTTCTCCTGATGGAAACACCTACAAGTTCTCTTTCACATTGAATTTCTTTTGTACCAACAATATAGTGGAATATGAGGCCTTGTTGTTAGGAGTGAGGTTGGCACAAAAGCATGGTATTAAATGTCTGAATGTTATTGGTGATTCTGAGTTGGTGGTGTCCCAAGTCAGGTCAGTGTATGCTTCCAAGAATAGAAGGTTGAAACAATATAGGAATGTAGTTTGGGATTTGATTGAACATTTTGATGCTTTCAATATTAAGTGGAAGGATAGGAGTAACAACAAGGTGGCTGACTTGTTAGCCAATATTGCAATCAATCCCAATGATGTCACATTCTCTGCTATCTCTAAAGTTGAAATTTAGGCTAGGCCTAGTATACCAGATAATGTTGAGAATTGGCAAGTTTTTGATGATGATAATGATATTTTGAAGTTTATGGATTGCAAGGATCAGTATCATGGTCAAGAATTTGATTGTTCAGCCTTGGTTGAGTCAGTAGGAGAAAGGGAGGTTGTCTTAGGCAATCAGGTCATTCAGCTTAGAACTAACAAGGTGTCCAAGGGGCTTGTTGTTTTGGAGACTATCTTTGACAACCAAGATAGAGTTCAAAAGAATATCAAAGGAGAAGATCATGCTGATCTTGAGGAGATAAATCTTGGATCACATGAGGCACCTAAGAAAGTATACATTGGTAAAGATATATCTCAAAAGGTAAGGATACCTTTGATTGAGTTATTGAGGAAATTTAGGCATGTTTTTGCATGGTCATATGATGACCTAAATTTTTATAGAGAGGATTTATTTTAGCATGTTATTCCATTGAAAGAAGACGCTAAACCTTTCCGGCAAAAACAAAGGCCTATTAATCCTACTTTGGCACCCAAGATGCAAGAAGAATTAAGGAAGTTGAAAGATGCTGGCATTATCAAGTCTATAAGGCATTCTTCTTGGGTTTCAAACCTTCTTCCTGTAAGAAAAAAGAATGGTGACATCAGGCTTTGTGTGGACTTCAGGAATTTGAACATCAGCTCATTGAAAGATAATTATTGTTTGCCCAATATGGAGGCTAGCTTGCAAAGAGTAATTGGATCAGAATTGATGTCAATGATGGATGGTTTCTCTGGCTACAATCAGGTCATCATCAAGGAATCAGAATAATTCAAGACAGCCTTTACAACACCTTGGGGAACATATGTCTATGTGAGAATGCCTTTTGGTCTCACAGATGTTGGTGCTACTTTTCAGTGAGCAATGGATGTTTCCTTTTTGGATTTTATCAATGCTTTCCTTGTTGTGTATCAAGATGATTTAACTACCTATTCCAAGAGGGAAGAGGACCATTATGCTCATTTAGAAAAAATATTTGTGAGGGCCTTGGAATTTGGCATTTCTTTGAACCCAAGGAAATGTGCTTTCGGTGTCACAGAAGGTAAGTTGCTTGGCCACTTAGTTGGGAAGCAAGGAGTGAGAATTGACCCTAAGAGGGTAGCAGCCATTGATAAAATTCAGAGACCAAAGAATGTTAAAGGGATTCAGTCCTTCTTTGGTCAGGTCAATTTTCTAAGGAGGTTTGTGACAAACTTTTTAGAGGTTACTAGACCTATTTCCAAGATGTTGAAGAAGGGATCTGTAATCAATTGGGAGGGTGAGCCTGATGAGGCCTTCAAGAATATCAAGCAGGCTATCAAAGATGCACCAGTGCTTATCACACCTAATTATAATGTCCCAATGCATATCTTTTCCTTTTCATCTTTTCATACTATTGCTGCAGTTTTGTTACAAAAGAATAAGGATGGTTTTGCGCAGCCTATTGCATTTTTCAGTAAATCTTTGCAAGCTGCAGAATTAAAGTATGACATAAATGAGAAACAGGCTTATGCACTTGTGAAAGCAATCAAGGCTTTTAGGTGTTACTTCATGGGAGCAGTTGTGATTGCTTTTGTGCCAAGTGCGGCTGTGAAGGATATTTTCTCATAGCAAGAGGTGTCTGGAAGAAGGTGCAAATGGATCAATAGGATCCAAGAATTCAATGTTGAGATCCAGATCACTAAGTTGGTTAGAGGCCAAGGATTGGTAAAACTGATGGCTCAATCCAATCTAGATGCAAACCAGGTAAATCATTCTGAAATTGATTATACATGTGATATGGATGATTGTATTTGGTATCAGGATATTATTTACTATTTGAGAAACATGAGGTGTCCAGATAGTATGAATGATAATCAAAAGAGGACATTGAAGTTACAGGCCATCAAGTATGTAATTGTGAAATGTAAGTTGTATAGAAAAGATTTGGATTGCATACTGTTGAAATGTGTAGATGAGAATCAAGCTAATGTATTGTTGAAGGAGATGCATGAGGGAGTTTGTGGTGGACATTATATGGGTAAAACAACTACTTATAAGATCTTGAGAGTAGGATTTTGGTGGCCCACAATCTTCAAGGATGTAGAACAATTGGTAAGGAGGTGTGATGCTTATCAAAGGTTCTCTGGTAAGCTTAAGTTTTTAGGTAATATACCATTAAAGCCAGTAGAAGTTCAGGCTCCTTTCCAACAATGGGGAATTGATTTCATAGGGGAGATACCAAACAAGTCAAGTGGAGGACATTCATGGATCTTAGTTGCCACTGATTACTTTACAAAGTGGGTAGAAGCTATACCTACAAGGAATGCAACTAGCAGGGTGGTAATTGACTTTCTGATGAATAATATTATTACAAGGTTTGGGTGCCCTAAGAGGATAGTGAGTGATAATGCTATGTGCTTCAGGTCTACTAAATATAAAGACTTTTGCAAAGGTTTGGGAATTCAAATTTCTAATTCCTCACCCTATCATCCATAAGGAAATGGTCAGGCAGAATCTACTAATAAGAGTTTGATTAAGATCTTAAAGAGAATCCTTGAGAAAAATAAGAGGGCATGAAATTCAAAGTTGCCATTAGCTTTATGGGCTAATAGGGTAACTATGAAGAGGGAAATTGGTTGTGCACCATTTGACTTAGTATACGGAATTCATGCTAGATTGCCTCAGAATAACTTATTGGAGATGTACAAGTTTGTGCAGTTATATGATGATGACATTGATGATGAAATGTAGTTGAGAATTGAGGACCTCATTAGGTTGGATGAAACTAGAAGAGAATTAGTTGCAAGGAATGCCAAATTGCAGTTGCAGGTTAAGAATTTATATGATAAAAGGACTGTTGACAGGAAGTTTGAACTTGGTGATTTGGTGATAGTTTGGAATGCCAAATTGGAGGATAGGGACAAGCATGGTAAATTTGATCCCATCTGGTTAGGGCCATATTTGATTCATGAGAAATGGGGCCAAGATTCTTACATCATCAAGGATTTTAATGGTGATATTCAAGAGTTGCCTGTTCATGGACAATTCTTGAAGCAGTACTTCATTTGAAGTACTCTATTTTCCATGAATAGTAGTTAGGGTTGTACATTTTGTAGGTCTCTATATATAGGTTGCTTTCCCCTGCCCTATTTTTCCCTGGTCTTTCAGTTTTTGGTCTGGTTGCTTGTCTTGCCCTGCTTGTTCCTTGCTGTCTGCAATTTTATCCAGTGGGTTGGTCTGCTCTCCCAGTGATTCTAAATCCTTGCCATGCCTACAAGAGGCACACATCCCCAACAAGAGCCACTGTTAGCACTTGCAAAATTTTCATGGCTACATTTTCTTTCCCCTGGCCTCTACAAGTATTTTTCATGTTTTTGGCTAAACCCTTGCAAAAATTCAAAAAACTAGCCATTGCCAGCTAAACCCTTTGTCTTTCCTTGGCCCTGTTCTTTTTTGACGTTACCTTTTTGGCTAGCTTAAGCCCCAATTTCCCATGTGCTTAAATTTTTATGACCTCTTCGCATGTTAAACGGCTAGTCGCATGATTGCATAGACTATTTTTGGTCTATGCGACCATGCGATTAATATTTCTATCAGGTCCCCTTTCCTAAGTTCTTCCTAGGCCTAGCGGTAAATATTTCCTAAGTCATGAGATTTAATTTTTCCTATGTTTCAGCTTTCTTTATTTCTCGAGCCCGATCTCTGACACCATCTCAATCTGATAGCCATTGATCTTATCTTTGTGACATGACATTTCAAATTGTGGGTCCAAGGTGACACCTAAGCACAGTTGGCAGTTCCTCATTGGCCGATGGATTTAATGAAAGTAGCATCAGCGGGCCCAGGTGGGGTCATGTTGTTAGTTTCCTGAGGATCATGTGGTTGTCGCATGATTGCATGGAATATTCCATCCCCTTGCGATCATGCGACGACCGTTAATTTTGAATCTTTCCTAGATGTATCTGTGGGACCTGGTTGTTGGTGTGTCTATCGGAGGGGTCCTGACGTGTTAGAGCATTGACGGTCAGTGTATGTTCTTAAGGCCTCTTTTTGACACATGCGATGTTGCGCCAGCCGTTTGATTAGATGCCAAAGGTTTTTGGGTCCTGTCAGTTATGACTAGGTGGTTGCGGTGAATGATAAAATGACATGTGGCATCGAGTGGACCCAGGTGGGGTCTGAGGTTTGGCGGAATGGATAAAGATCTGGCAGTGCCGACAAAATTCAATGTGTTCACACATTCACACATAAAAAAGGTACCAAAGAAATAACCGTTGAGGTTCAAATTTGAATTTCTAAGCATTTCCAGTGATAGAGGGCACCATTCTTATGGAATGCAATGCAGAAATGACCCTATTTGGTGAGAAGCGATGGGTTTGCCGCTTGTAGTGTGGTCTAGGATGTCTAGTGCTCATTTGTAGAGCATGTACGTTGCAAGTGTGGCTCAAGGCATGTTGCATGGTGTCCTTTTGAGCCTAGTTTTGTGATCCTTTGTACTTACAAAGAAGACTTTCATAATTAAGGATCAGTTCAGGATTTCTTTTTTCTTGGATTGGATGTGTTTCCCACCCCTGAATTAAATTTATGATTGTTTCTAGCAGGTTGGGTGGTTGAAACCCTAGCCCTAGTCATCCATAGCTTGTTGCAAATTTCCAAGATGACTAGGAGGTATAAGTTGTAGACTTTTTGAGTTTGCAGGGGTTCCAATTCTTTTGGTTTTGGTCCCAAATTGTTGATAGTGAAAATTTGAACAAGGAGAGTCTGGATTCAGGGTTTGTTTCCTTTGTGCATTTTGTCATTTGGTAATGTATTGATTCTGCAAGTCTTAATGAGAATATTTTTGGATTCCAATCTCATATTGGTGTATGTCTTTTTGTTTTGCTCTTGAGCTCATATATGTTGATTTCACAAAGTGGGTTAGCATCTGGTAAACAAAGAGTATTTTGGGGTTATCTTTGAGTTCCTAACAAATTTAGGATTAAAGTCTTTAAGGTAAGTTCAGTGATTTCATGGCAAGATAAGGATTTGATGTCCTGATATGTGAGTGTAGGGAGTAATAGGAAAAGCACTTACTCTGAGTCTATATATGTTTGAGTTAAGGTTTTAGGGTGATATAGGTTGTTAAGTGACTCTCTGCCCTGGGATAAGGCATTGATCCATTCTCTGGAAGCAGTCCATCATCAGCAATCACACACACACAATTAAATGATAAATCTTTCAATCAGATAGTAAAGGGTATAGTTATATGTTGTTTAGGGACTCCTTTGAAGAAGTGAGTCAAGGGTACACCCACCTGAGCATTGAGGCTCAAAGTGTAGGAGGAGCTCCTTGATCCTTGTTAATTGGCCCTCTTCCTTGTAGACTTTGGAGTGGTGATAGAGTCAAAGTTTCATTATAGTTATACATCAAAGTATAAATCTACAAGTTTTGAAGATCAAAGGGAACAACCAATAAATAGAAAGATTATCTCTAAAGATCAAATCATCAACTTACAAAAAAATAATCAAAATTTGACCTTGTTCATTGACTCACTAGTGCTTCTTTTGAATCCACTCGTTATCATGTGTGAATCAATTATGCTATACCATGCCCTTGGTGCTTGCTTCAATCCATAGAGTGCCTTCTTCAACATGTAAACCTTGTCTTCATATCCTTTTATTTCATAACTTATTGGTCGTTGCACATAGACTTCTTTCAAATATCCATTCAAAAAATCTGACTTAACATCCATTTGATAAACCATCCAATTGAACTATGAGCTTAAATAGCTAGTACCATTCTAATAGTATCAAGTCTATCTATGAGTGCAAATATTTCATTATAATCAGTTCCATATTCTTCTACAAACCCTTTAGCTACTAATCTTGCCTTATATTTGTCAATTTCTCCATTTTCCTTATACTTGTTTTTATAAATCCATTTCACACCTATGCATTCTTTATTCTTAGGCAAATCAACTAGTTCCCATGTATCATTTTTTCTCAATAGATTATATTTCATCATTCATTACATTAATCCATTGTTCTTCTTTAATTGCATCTTCAAAATATAAAAGATCTTGGACAAATAAAGAAAAGATTGATTTCAAATCTATTATATCTCCTTGTCCATAAATCTCTTCTAAACTTCTAGTTTTCTCTCTCTTAAGCCTTTATCCCAATGATGCAATTGTAGGATTTGAGTCATTACTTACTTGTGGACTTGAATATTCTCCTTGCTCATCTTCCATTTGTGCGTTATCTCCTTGTGGAATTATTGATAGAATTCCACCTTTCTTATTCTCTTAATTGTTTCCTTCTTGATCATTAAATGGTATTGGTGTTGTACCTATAATTGTCTTATATTTATTTCCATCCCAAGATTCTTCTTCTTTGAACATGACATCTCTACTTATAATGACATTCCTAGTTATAGGATTAAACAACTTATATGCCTTAGATTGTTCATCATAAGCAATAAAAATGTTTTTTTCACTCTTATCATCCAATTTATTCCTTGTTTCTTTACACACGTGTGCTTATGTAATACAGCCAAATGCTTTAAAATGGGAAACACAATGATGCTTACCACTTCATGTTTATTATCGAATCATGTCCCTTACAATATTTTTTGCACTCCTATTCAAGATATAGATTGCACAAGCTATTGCTTTAACCCAATAATCATTAGGAAGATTCTTACCTTTCATCATGCTCCTTGCCATCTTCATTATCACTCGATTATTTATTTCTGCAACACCATTCTGTTGTGGCGTGTAGCTTGTAGTAAGTTGCTTCTTTATTCCATGGTACCTACAATAATCCAAAAATTCATTTGACTTGTAGTCTCCTCCTCTATCTAATCTCAATACCTTGATGGATAGACCACTTTGTTTCTCAACTAATGCCTTGAACTCCTTGAACTTGCAAAATGTTTAAGATTTATATTTAAGGAAATAAACCCATGTCTTCCTACTAAAGTCATAAATGAATGTTAGAAAAAAAACATTCCCTCTTAATGATGATGTTTTCATTGGACCACATATATCTGTATGTACAATTTATAAAGGTTCCCATGCTCTATAAGATATTTCTTTTTGAAAACTTTTCCTATGTTTCTTAGCCAAGATACAACTTTCACATGAACTCAATGGTGCTTTAGTGGGGGCTAAACCTCTTACCATTTCCTTTCTTTGCAACAAACACAATCCCTTGAAATTTAGATGACCATACCTCAAGTGCCATATACATGTTTGATCTTGACTTGTTTCCTTGAAACTTGCTCCAATCTCCTCCATCATTTCACTTTTCATACGAAGAGGAAATATTCTATTATTTGTGGTTTCAAACCTTGTATTCACCAAGTTACTAGGAGGAATATCAAGTATAGTACATATTATTTTATCAAAATAACTCTATAACCTTTTTATGTAAGTTGTCCCACACTTACAAGATTATGCTTTAAACCGAGTATATAATAAACACCAGGAATAGACTTCTTACCATGGTTTGTCACAACTTTGATTGTACCTTTTCCTTTGACTTCTACTATGTTATCATTTCCCAATTTCACTTCTAATTCTGTTGTTCAGTATCCAAGCTTTCAAACATGTCTTTATTTCATGTCATATGATTATTACAAGCATTATCTAGAAATGAAACATCAGTCAAGATCTCTTGAGCTACATAACATGTAATAAACAATGTCCCAGAACTAATCTCAGAGAAATTTGCATTTTAATTTCATATATCAGCTTGTTTCTTTCTAATTTCATTTGCAAAATGTCCAAACTTCTTGCAATAATAACATTAAACATTTTATAACTTGAGATTTCATTTCAATTGGCTTGAATTAGAATGCTTAAATGATTTTAAGCTTCATATATTTAAATTATAGGCTAGAATAAAAGAAACATAAAGAGAATCACAATAATAATAGAATGGTTCTTGCAGAGAATTTGCATAGTGTTCATACGGAGGGTTCGCAGGAGATACACGCGGCTAAGGGAGATGCAGCGAGTACCAATGATCTATCAGGCAGAGGTAGTGGGCAGAAGGGTGACCCAATTTTTAGTGTGCCTCTCTCTAATTCTATGAACAAGGGTTTTGGAAAACTTAGGGCTTCCTAGTTTCATACTAAGTGGGCTGATTTCCCGTTTGATGCAGAAGATCTAGCCAAGCTCAAATCCTCGGCGCATGTTCCTAAATGGATTTTTATGCAAGGGAAATGGAGGGATCATACTTTTATCAACCCTTCATCTCATTCTTTCCATCGATGCCACCAATAACCAAATGGTCTACCAAAGAAAATTTTCTCAAGGAATTTTTAGAAGGCTCCAGTGTTCGAAGGCATTCTTGGTCCTCATCCGTTGGTCATCTCAAAAGCTAATAAAGCTTTTCAACATGGGAGATCTTTTCCCCAGCCTTCTTATCAATGTTGTCATAATGCCCAAATCCACCACTTTAAACCTTTTTCTCCTCAGCCTATTTTTGATATATGCCAAGATTCCTAACCTCCCTCACCCTCCAGTTCAAACCCCAATTTGTCAAGTCCTCCTGTAGTCTTTTCTTCTTTACCTGGAAATCCATCTTTTCTCTCTTCCCCTAATTGTGTCCTAATTACTTATTCTGTGTTCCTCTCTTTCCCAAATCACATTCCCATCTATCATCAAGGTCCGTTCGATCCAAACCCTCATACCCATGAGCATGTCTCGAATCCCCCTTTCCATCAAAAGCAGGACCAACTCCCTCAGAAGGAGGCTCACCAACAACCGCCAGCGGAGCCAAGGGTAACTTTTCCCTTTGACATGATTCATTCTTCTATTGATCATTTAAGGTCTTTAGCGCTTATTGGTAAGTTACAAACCCATGTTGATTTTGAGGATCTAATTGCTTGGGCTAGTGATTCGAGTGACCCCACAATAGTGGGTTACACTTTTTTAGACATGTTGATTTTTGCTGAAATAACACATTTTTAATAAAATATGATGATTTCAGCCTTCATCAGTTCCATTTGAAGGAATTAATTACAAATGGTTAGCTCAAAGCCTCTTATATAAAAAAAATATCGATATAACATCTATACTCCTCATTCATACCTACAATGGAGTCTCCTTCGCACCTATTAAAATGCTAACACAAAATCACTTAGAATTTATCTTTTGGCAGATCAAATGAATCTATTTGAAAAACCTATCTATGTAGTAAGGTACTACTAATAAAAATCTTTCCAATGATTACAATGTTAATATATATTAAGTTTATTATGACTTTGTATTTAGTTTTACTAAACATAGATATTATACTGTATGTCTACCTCTATGTTTGACACTTATGGAAAAATATTAAATGAGAAAAAAAAATTCTAAAAAATATCTATGCCCTAGGTATTGAAGTTCTCTTTCTATCAAAAAAAAATAAAAATGAAATTGGACAAATACATGACAAGTTATAAGCTATGTAGTCAAGGTATGTCAAAATTACGGTTTAGTCAACTTCAAACGTTAATAAAATATGAAATAATCATGATAATGTCATCAAACCAATTGCATGCCCTCTGTATGGATGTTACAAAACTAAATTTGAAAGAATCACATCGATATCTATTTTAGAAAAAAAAGTTATGCTCTATGAAAATAATGTAACTCTTTGAAAATGACATTTTCAACAACATAACAGTTTTCGTGGGAGAAACAAAAAACTTAAAATAAATTCAAAAATAAGAATGAAAAATATATTTAGAATTTAGACAGAAAATCTTAAAAGGCTCTATTTTACTTCATCTTCTGATTTCAAATGGTTTAACGACAATATGCATCTGAATCTTTTTTTTTTTTCAAAATGTAGAGTTCAGTGTTCGTTCAGGCAAAAAAGTGTAACCCGCTATTGTGGGTTCACCCATTCATGGGAGGGCCTTATGAAATTGTTTCTATATGAGAAAGACTCTATTTTTTTTGTGGAAATTTTTTATTCTATTGAATGCAAATCGAGTGTGCACAAATTTAAGGATTGGTTCTGTAAAGGTATTGGGATCTTCACTATGCCTTGGATCCCACATTTTGATGCTAATCTAGCCTTGCCCTCTTTTATGCCTCACTGGGTCTCTTTACCTCACCTACCATTAGAATATAGAGACCCTGCTAAGGTGGAAATTATCGCTAACACCTTAGGTATTTTTGTCAAGCATGATCTTGTCCCCTTTCTCCAGCCGCATCTCCCCATCAGAGTATGTCTTCTACTAAAGTAGTCTAGAACTTGGCTGTCTAAACTCTCAATTTATTCTAAATTTGGGGTTTGGAGCTAGTCTATTGAGTATTAGGATCTAGCTTCTATTGATCATCTCTCTAATTCTTTGGGGCATTTTTTGCACCAATGCCAGAAACTTGATAAGACTTCTTTTGTCATTTTCCAGAGCTTTGCCTCCAACCCTAAGTTTTGTTCCCAAACCCCCTTGTCGGCTCCTTCCTCCCTATTGCAAGTCACCCCTACTCCTTCTTCATCTCTCGATTCATTATTATTACCTCTCAAGCCTATTAGTTCAGAGGCTACCAATCTTTACTTTTTTAGCTCTGTAGTTTCCACCTTTTTTGCTTATGTCAATCTTTTTCTCTTTTTAAAAGCTGAATCAACTGTTAATAGTTCACCTAAAATCAGGGCTGCTAATACTTCTAGTTTTCTAGTATCATCTCTTTCTCCTCACTCTTTAGTCTTCTCACCAGCACCATCTACATCTAGTATCGATCTCCCTTGGAATCTCCCTATCTGTAAGGTTACTCTTCATTCTCTTTTTGCATCATGGATTGATTGTCCGTTGTTCTCTCAGTGTCAATTTGCTGAAGAAGGTTATGCTAATAAGGTTATGTAGAATCTAATTTTCAATAGTCAACCATTTGCTCCTATCTTGTATCCCTCCCCTCCCCTATTCATGGATCAAGAACTTCAACTCATGTCTAATAACATCCTCATTTTAGTAGCATCACAACTTATTGTTGAAATTGCGGCTGAAGAAGAGTTTCAAGATCAGAATTTGGATTGCATGAGTTCCCCCCTAGACAAACATAACTATTTTGACTATTCCCAGGTTTTATCTATATCTCAGTCGCCAATCTCTCAAGTATCTTTATCTCTAGCATCTATAGTTAAGACTCCTAGGAAGAGGGGTAGGAAGCCGCTGGCCTTTAAAACCAAAGATGAAATAGAAGCAGATATTCAATCTACTTTGTTGGATTCCTTTTCCCCATCATTAGAATAAGGAGAGTGTGTCACTCTCTAAACTCTCAATGAATATTTTATCCTGGAATGTCAGGGGCATAAATTCCCTTGACAAAAGAAGTAGAATCAAAAAGTTTATTGATTCTTCTCAAGCTGATATTATCATCCTCCAAGAGGCTAAGTTATCTCAAGCTTCATATGATAAAATCATGTCCAAATGGTCCCTTTAGGATTCCTCATGTGTCCCTTCATCTGGGGCATCCGGAGGTCTTTTAACTCTTTGGAAGAAAAAGGGTATGTAGGGTAAATTGTTGTCTGCAAATCCAAATTGGCAACTTCTTAAATTTTCTAGCTTTGATGCTACTTTCCTTTTGTTCAATGTCTATGGCCCTTCTTCCCCTCATGACAAACTTTGTTTGTGGGAATCCCTAGCTGACCAATTTAGTAGATTCCATGATCTTCCTACTATTTTAGGTGGATATTTTAATGCCATCTCAGCCTTAAAGGAAAATTCTGGAGGAAACCCTACAGCTCAGAGGGTTATAGACGAGTTCTCCTTTTTCATTGAAAATAATGCTTCATGCGACATTCCCCCTTCAAATGGTATGTACACGTGGACTAACCATAGAGCATCTTTTTCTGTCTCATCCAAATTGGACATATTTCTTATGTCTTGTGATTTCAAACTGCTAAATTTCACTATCTCCTCAAAAATTCTAGCTTCTACAGAGTTTGATCACTTCCCCATCTCGCTAAACATTATTGCATTAGGTACCCAGAATAAATGTTCAACCTTCAAATTTGAAAGTATGTGGCTTACTCATCCCCATTTCTTGTATCTTCTAAAGAAATTTTGGGCAAGTGCCCCATTTTGCAAAGGAACCAGGATGTTCCAATTTTCAAATAAGCTCAAATTTGTAAAGTCAAAAATTGTTATTTGGAAGAAGGAGGTATTTAAAAATATTTTTCATGAAAAATCTAGGATTGAAAATGAACTAGCTCAAATTGTTGATCAGATCATCAAGGAAGGTCTGAACTCTCTTCTAGCTAACAAACAACTATCCCTTCATAAATATTGGGACGTTCTCTACTCTTGAGAGGAGATTTATTGGAGACAAAAATCTCAAGAGCTTTGGCTAAAAGAGGGTGATAGAAATACAAAATTCTTCCATGCTTCATCCAAAATAAGAAAGGCTTCATCTACTATCCTTTCTATCAAGGATGTGGTATATGGTGAAATCCTTAAATCACAACAGCAAATTAGCAAGGAAGGGGTATGTTTCTTTAAAAATTTGTTAGCCCTATTCTGTCTTTAACCTGTCAATCAAGAGGTTGTCGATGGCTTGTTGCATTCCATCCCCTCCCTCATATCAGATAGGGATAATGAACAGTTAATGAAGCCCTTTTCCCTAGAGGAACTTCATTTTGTTATCTTCTCTATGGTGCCAGATAAGGCACCTAGGCCAGATGGTTTTAATTTGGTGTTTTATCAACAATGTTGGGATGTGATTAAATTAGACTTTTTGTCTATAGAAGAGTCTCAAAAATAGGGCTATGTTCTCAAGAATTTTAATACTACCAATCTTGCTCTGATCCCCAAAACCAAAAATCATATTACATTTTCTGATTTCAAACTTATCTCCCTCTATAACTCTATTTACAAAATTTTCACCAAAGCAATCTATCTTAGGTTAAAACCTATCATTCCATCAATTATTTCTCCTCAACGGGGAGGATTTGTCCCAGGTAGGGAGACTTCGAATGGTGCGCTAGTTGCTCTTGAAGTTCTCCATACTATTGAATCATCTCAAATCACATCTTTTGTTGTAAAACTTGACATGATGAAAGCTTATGATAAAGTTAATTGGTCTTTCCTTCTTAAAGTTATCCAAAAATTTGGATTTTCAGAGGCATGGTGTAAATGGATCAAGAACTGCCTCTCAGGAGCATCTTTTTCAGTATTAGTTAATGGTGTCTCCTCAAGTTTTTTCCATGCCTCCCAAGGAGTTTGGCAAGGAGACCCTCTATCCCCATTCTTATTTATTATTATGGCAGAGGCATTCAGTAGATCTATTCAAGCTCAAAAATATTTGCATAGCTGGAAAGGTATAACAATTCCTAATTCTACCCTCTCTATTTCCCACAACTTTTTTGCAAATGATACACTCTTGTTTGGGAAATTGAACATTCAAGAGGCTAAATGCATTAAAAGGTTTTAGACACTTACACATCAGGGTCTAGTCAAGTCATCAATCCTCTCAAATCCAAACTTTATTTGTTTTTTACTCCACAGCTTATTCAAAATAGAATTTCCAGTATTTTAGGTTTCCCCCTTAACAATCTGCCATCTACATACCTTGGCATTCCTTTCTTCTTTGGTCAGGTCAAGTCTTTTTATTAGGACTTGGTGATCTCTAATTTGAAAAATAGAATTGGTGCCTAGAAGGCCAGATGGTTATCGCTCTCTGGCAAGATCTTGCTCGTTAAAACTATGTTAACAATCATCCCTAATTATTATATATTCTTCCTTCAAACCCCAACGTCAATTATTTCACATATTGAAAAGATCATTTGTTCCTTCCTTTGGACCTCCAACATGTCCAACGAAAAGAAAGTCCCTCTAGTCTCATTGGGGAAACTTTTGGTAAATAAATCATCTGAAGGGGCAAGGCTACATGGCATATCCCTCATAAATAAAGCTTTTGGTGGGAAGTTAATTTGGAATATGTACTCTAAGCCTCATGCACTATGGTGGTAGATTATGCAAGACAAATATTTAGATACCCCCAATCCAAATAGAATTCTTACTATCTCTAATCCTCCTTCTAGTTCTCCTACTTGGAATTTTATGGTCTCATCTAGATCTGTTGTTACTAAATTTCTATCCTAGCAAGTTCATAATGGATCTAGTGTTTCTTTTTGGAAAGATTCATGGAATGGATTCCCCCCTTTATGCTCCTTGTCCTCTTTAGATCAAGTTATGCATGTTTCTTTTACTCTGTGGGGAGAGCTATTGGTAGACTATGTGGATCATGTGGATCTAATATCACACCAGGCTATTTGGAAAGATCCACTTATCCTCCCTATAGATTTTTCTGCTGCTAAAGAGATCAAATATCCTTGCTAGTCATTTGGTCTGTATGTCGAGTGGTAGTGATAAAATAATTGGGTTCCCCTCTAAAGATGAAGTATATTCTGTTAAATCTGGTTATGTTGCCCTGCAGAATATGATCAATCAACATAGTAACCAACGTGCCTTTTCTTTTTGTTGTTATAAGGAAATTCTCCCTAAGGTGGGAGTCTTTTCATGGCTTGTTGTTCTAGCTAAAATCCTTACTAGTGATAGGTTAGCCCAGCTTCACATAGAAATTCCCTTTAATTGTGTTCTTTGTAATCTCCACTAGGAATCCTCAGATCATCTTTTTGTCCATTGTCTTTTTGCCCAGTAGTGTTGGTCTTTTGTTATGAGTAAATTATCTATTTCTTTCCCTCTCCCTAAATCATTGTGGGAGCTCTTCCAATCATGGCCAACCTTACATTCAGATTCTCTATTTTCATGCTTATGGTATATCATTTCTTCATCAGTAATTTGGTCGATTTGGTGGGAAAGGAATAAAAGAATATTCAGGAAAGTCAGTTCAGACATCTCCTCAATCTTGAACACTATTGAGAGGATTATATCTGAATAATTTAATAGCATGTCCTCTCTTCATTTTAACTCAAATGTAGTATTCCCATCCTGGGATACTTTAGTAATAGCTAACTGGAAACATATTTCTTTCCCTTCTTCGCCTATCTTCCCTCATATCAAGAAATCTCCTGTTTGCATATCTGATATTAAGTGGATACCTCCCAAGTCTCCTTTCATCAAGCTAAATTTTGATGGCTCTTCGAGAGGGAATCTAGGTGAGTCAGGTATTGGATGTTGCTTAAGAAATTAGTCAGGTAAGGTTATTTCTTTATCAGCACACCCTATCTACCTAGGTACAAATAACATTGCCGAAGCTATTGCCTTGTTGGAAGGATTAACACTTGAAAAAAAAATGTCAATTTCTAACCTCCATATTGAAGGAGATTCATCATTCATCATTAATGCTTGTATTGATAGAAAGATCTCTAATTGGCAGCTAAAGTATATCCTTCTTCAAATTTGGGGTCTCGTTAATTCCTTAAACAACTTTGTTATATCTCATACATATCATGAGGGGAATTCTTTGGTGGATTCTTTGGCCAATCTGGGTTGTGACAAGGTTACGTTGGACCCCTCTATCTCATCGAGTGAAATTAATAAGTATCTAGTTCTACTTGCTATTATTGGGAAGGAATCTATCTAATGTAAATCTTAGTGACATTTTTAAATGTGATATAGGGTTTTTTCTATTCTAATTAGTGATGTGCTAGCCACTAATTAGTTTAGGAACAGTACCCTCTAAGCTTTGATGGATGGGCTTTTCTAGTTGTTAATCATGTTATGACAAGCCAAATGTCACTTTGACATTTCTTTCTTAGATGGACATATCTTTAGTGCCCTGCAGCAATCATGTCCTATTATGAAAAAGGCATGCCAAATTGGCAATGAGTATTTGGCATCTCATAAATTAATTTGTGTGCCTCATTGGTGTTGAACAATTGAGCTGGTATAATCATGTTATGACATTCCAAATGCCACTTTGTCATTTCTTTTTCCAGGTGGACATATTTATGGTTTTTTCTGGATACTATCTGGCACTGCGATATTGTCCTATCATGAAAAAGGCATGCCAAATTGGCAATTACTATTTGGCATAGCATAATTTAATCAACACATGTATGCATCCCTACTTGGCACTAAAGAATCGAGCTAGTAGATTTTTTTTTACCTCCCTTGTGTTGTTTTATGACTATCTACTGCATTGGACGTCGCATCAGCCTTCACCTTTGGTCATTATTTGTATCTCACGTATATGTGACATCTTCTCCTGATTTCTCCTTTCCTTGTGCCCATCTATCAAAGTACTTGTCTTCAATCCTAAAATTGGTATCATCCTTCTTCAGCATTTATTGATAAGCGGGTATGATTTCATTTTAATATTATCCCTTCTCTTTAGTGCTTTGTGGTTGCAGTTAGTTAATTTGTAAGGCTTACACGCTTCAACATTTTGTGGGCTTTGGTTGATGTCAGTTATTTCGTGTGTCTTTATATCTTGAGTATTTTTCATAAGATTCTATATCTTTAATGTGAGCTGAAGTCATTATTTTTTATGGTGGTTGCCCCTGTAATTATGGCTACGGATGAGTTTTTTAAAAAGGCCATGTTGTTTCCATTCTTCATTTATTTTCTCTGTTTGCATCTTTGTTGGCTTTGGGCATTCTCAGGTTCTCTTTTTCTCTGCTATCTTGGCTCCCCTATTTTTTCTTGCATGATTGTGACTAAGCCATGTCAGGATGCCCTAGCTTCCTAGTGGGAGCTAGTTTGAGTGTTGAATGTTGCTCAGTATGCATATCTCTGCACATGGAATATTATCCTTGAAACTATAGGGTTCTGTTGGAAGTGGAAGCTTGGGAAGAACCTTTCCTTGGACCCATTAAGGATGACATGCTTTCTTTAGTTTTCAATTGTGATTTCCCTCACATTCTCTATGGCATTAGGAGAATCATTAGATTTGATATTCTCTCTCCTTCTAGCATAAGGATTATCTACCGATCTCAGCTCCTCTATGTTTTCTTCTCTAATATGTTTGATCTTATGCAGTCTCTAGCTTAGTTAGATTCTATAGCAGGTCGTTATGTGAAACCCATTTTCTTACAAAATAACAAGCTTTGCACTGCTCTTTAGAAATATGATATGTGGGGTGGTGCCACTCTGTTGGGCAGACTTTTTCACCACCATGCTTTATTAAGAGATCATGCAATTTTTATGGTTTATGAAAGCATCAAAAAAGCATTGGAAAGGCAGTCCTTCCACCCCATAAAAATTTCACTTCAGCAATATGGGGGCTTTCTTTCCAAACAATGTATTAGTAGTACTCATTAGGTGGTATTCGCTATTCTTGACTTGCTGGAAGTAGACTCCTCTCATCTAGCCTCTTCAGCTCTGCAAGCTTGCCCTATTCCTAATTTGAATCTTGGTTTTGGCTTCAGGGACTCTTCATTGGTCCATATGGATATTTGAGTTTTACTTTACCATGGCATTATCATCTCCACGGTTTTTGGGTGTTCTTGCAGGCTTTGATTGATGCACCATCAGCGACCTCAACAGTTTTTATATATAATTTTTTGGTACAGTCATCATCTCTCTCATGTTCTTCTATTGCTAAGCTCACTATAAACTCATTGCATGTAATGGATGAGTCATTTTGTAAACTCATTTCCTGTAGTGAATGAGTCATTTTGGAATTTCAGAGTGTAGTCCAAAGGAGATGTAAAATCTATAATAGCTACATCTAGCTCTCAGTGGATATACAATAATGTAATATGGATGCATTATTGACAGAGCTCAGCTCACAGTGATCCATCAATTTTTCTTTTTTTGGTGATGGGGTCAAGAATGGAGTTTTTTTTCCCCTGGTTCTTTTCTCTAGGAGCCCCTTATTTTAGAACCAATTTTTATGTAAAAATGATAAAATTAATATAATATATCAAGTGGTAATGCCACCTTGTTTTTTTTGTTTTTTTATACATTGAACATTTTATTTTTCATACCTTTTCAATGCCTAATTGTTATTGTGTCCCCTTGAATTGAGACTTTGATTTATCCTTCCTCCAAGATCTATACTCTCTCTTTCTTCTATTTGATAGTTGTTTCATCCTCCTCCTCTTCCTCTGGACCCAAAATTTCCTCTTCCTCTACCTTTTCCAAATGTCATCTGTGTCTTGAAAGTGTTCTCCAAAGTTGTTTCATTATTCTTATTCATCTTGGATTTATGTGCAATCAATGATCCAAACAAATCATCTAAAGATAACACTGATAGATCTTAAGTTTCCTCAATTGTAACCACAACAGTATCAAACTTCCTTGGAAAACTCCTTAAAATATTTTCTATAACCTTTCGATCATATAAATATTCACCATTTAATCTAATTTGATTAACAATATTCATAACATTAGCTGAGAAATGATCTATTAACTCGGATTTCTTCATTTGTAAATTTTCAAAACTTCTTATGAGTACTTGTAATTTGGCTATCTTAACCTTAGATGTACCTTTATATGTGTTTTCCAAAATTTCCCAAGCTTGTTTAGCTAAACTTACATTTCTAATTCTTTAAAAAAATAATTCTTCCATACCTTTTTGTATGAACAACATGGCTTTCCCATCTCTTTCTCTATTTTTCTGCAATTCTTTTCTCTAATTATCATTTAGATTAGATTCATCATCTTTCTCTACAAAACCTTTCTCAATAATGTCTTTTATCCCTTGAGACCTAAACAAAGTTTTCAATTTAATTGCCCAAGTATCATAATTTTTACTAGTAAGAAGTGGAATTTAGGTTGTAAAATACCTGATGCCATGATAAAAATTTAGATTATTTTGATAACAATCACCTTGATTCTAATTCAAAGATTGTGGTCTTCCTCACTATGTGATTCCCTTTGATTGTGTTTCCTCTCCTGCACCAACGATCTTTGAATTTGTACTCTTCTATCAAACTAGCGGCATTCACATTTCATTTAATTTATCACAGCAACCCCTTTCCTCTTGAAATAGACAACAATCTCCTTAGTTAATAGGAAACTCTCCTTTGCAATTTCTTCTATCTTTGACTTCAAATAGCTAAAAATAAATTATCTTCTTTGCTACTTCAATGTGACTTTGCAAAATCACTGAACTCAGTGTCTTGGACTATAGCTTTACTCCACACGTGCTACAATTTCATGAGCTCTGATACCACATGAAGATGGGCAGAGGAAAGGAATAGAAATAACTATTTTTCTATGGAGAGATAGAAACTTTTTATCGCTTTTATCGCTTGCAAAGAAAGATTTACATGAGCCTCTTAAATAGAGGTGTTTGGAAGTATCTAGAAGGTATTGTAGCTATAAAAAAATTATGCATTTGAAAGTGGTTTGTAGGTCAGTGAAAGAACTATCTAGATTACAGTAGGAAGCTTTTATATTTATTACATTGTTTGACTTCTGCATAATTTTGGAGGGAGAAATTAATGTTTCTAACATCTTCACGGTGAAATTGTATTCTTCTTACAAAGAACTTAAAGGCATTGAATAATGATAAAGCTCCTACCAAATGGTGGCAACTACCAAATCTTCAAAATGTCAAGAAATTATATTAATATTTATATGTTAGGAGTTTATTTTTATTATGAATAATGATCTAATTTTATATAGAATAATTTTAAGTTATGTAAAAAAATATTTAAAACATAATATTTTAGTTTGTAATATAATATAAATTATTTTACTATTTTGTAATGAACAATACTTATTTTAACATTATTTATTTGAATAAAGTTATTTTAACTTTTCTATCTAGATCTAATTCGTGTTTTCTTCAAATAGTTTTCAATCCAATTCTATAAGAATGAATGAATCTTCTAAGGATAATCTCGAATAATATAGCTATTTTGATTAAATGATAATAATGGAAAATAATAATTTTGAGTTAAATATCATTTCTAGATTTGAACTAGTCATCAACTACTTAGAGAAAATTCAAACAATTCAAGGATCAACCCAATATCTTCAACCTTAATCTTATTTTGCTCCCAATTTCTATAAAGGAAATTTAGCTCGTTGAAGGACAAAGGGTTATGAACATTTGGAGATTTTGTACTTGGTGGGTAGAAGTAATAGACAGTACTTTACAAGTTATTTGTAGTGAGTCTCATGTTTGATGAATTATAAGTTTTTGAATAAGTAAAAAGAGGTTTTCGGGACTCAAAACCATAACAACAAATTAGAGATAGATAAGCATTAGAGTCCAACAAAAAAAAACCTAAGACTAGGGTATGTGCAAGATCATGAGGGGCCAAAAAGTGGCAATGTCAGTTTAAAACTTTGACAATGTAGCTGACGACTTTTTTTTCACTCAAATTTGATAAAATGAAAAGGGTATCTTAAGGAGATTATCAACTTTCTATCGATATAATTGCTGTCAAATTTTGAATTTGGTAAGTAATTATTAGTTATTTTCTAATTGAGCTACCTCTAAAGTGTTGATTTTTATACTGACTGAAAAATGACTATAACTTTCAGATGGTATAACATTTTTGAAATCTGAAAAATGCGTCACATTCTACACTTCGCCTACTATACGGGAAAAAAAATAAAATTGAATTTTGTAAATTTTTGAATGAGTTATGGTGGTCAGACATGAGAGTTTTTTTATTCTGAAAATGTTGTAACAAAAAATTCATAATTAATTATTTTTTTGGAATAAAATTACAAAAAAATATGTGTCACATTTGGGCATGAGTCTACTACTTATATATAAAATCTTATAATAAAATATTATTATTTGATTATGATTAAGGTGGTCAAACATACACCAACTTCTTATTTTTTTCCTGAAATTTTTGTATTGCTACATTGAAATCTATACTTTTCACCAATCATACTAACTTCTTCTCAAAAAAGGCCTAGTATTTTAGAAACTACATTCAATTTTCTATAGATTCTATTGTTACAACTTTTTGATATTAGGTTCATAGCTAGTTGAAATTTTCACGTCAAGTTGGCTAACCCTGATTTGCTGATTTTTCATTGCCACTTAAGGGCATAGTTTGGCCCCTCATGATCTTGCACATACCCACTAAACTTCTACTACAAACTAAGTTGACTTAGAAAGAGACAAAGCCAACACAAAGCTAAAGACCAAAAAAAAAAAGCAACTAGAACCAGAGAAAAAATAGAGTTAAACAAATTTATTAAGAAGCTCAGCCACTTCCTTCTCTAGATGCATGACGTTTTTAGCTACATTTTTCAAGTCTTCAATATCTTTGCATGGCTTCATCACTCTCTTCTTAGTACTTGCATGAATCCTCTTGCCAGGTCTTGCAATCTCATCCAAGCCAAATTCCTTTTTGCCCTCAATCTCCACAATGGTCCTATCCTAGATGTTCTTCTCTAGCTTCCTCACTAGAGTTTTTATGTTTTTGGAAGAGGTCTTAAGGATCTAATAACTTTTCTCAACAATATTTTTTAGAGTGGACTCCAATTTAGAAACCCTCATCACAATGTCCTCGTAGTTTTTCTCATAATCACTCTTAAGGGTTTCAACCTCCTTCAGTAGATGGGAAATATCAGCCAAGGAAATTGGACCTTCTCAGTGGTGGTCCATAGGTCATTAGTAGAATAGACACAATGCTATTATCCTTTCCCCCAATTGGATTCTACAACTTGCTAGAGAGAGCCCTTTATTTTATGTTAATTTTTTTGACCTCGTGGAAGAACCATTTGATGATTCTGTAAAAGTCCATAGCTCCCTCCTTGGCCATTTTCACAACACCCATATAAATTTCTCTATGGTTTTGGTTCATCTCACTCAAACTCTCCATATTCTTGGTACCTAAATCATCCTCACCACACTCTACAATACTACCAAGGGAGTGGGAAATATTTACCTCCTTCTCAGAATCCATGAATTTCACATTTCTTCCTTCATGGGAGGTGGCTTCCTTCCCTAAAGCCACATTCTTTACTTTCCTCTCACCGAGAGGATACTTCAAATATTTTTTTTCATTAAGGAGGGCGTAAGGGTTTTTTCCACCTGGTTAACCAAGATTCTACCACTAATTTTGACCTTCCTGGGAGGGGGATCCATATTTTAATCACATCCTCCTCACTTTCTTCCTCCTCTGATGAGTTATCTTCCTCATTCTCCCTTTTTTTTATATCACTCGGCTGGGGTTTGACAATTTTTTTAGCGGAGGAGCATTTTCCCTTCATTTTATTTTTTAATTTCAACGCAAGTGTAGAGGACCCAAGGACCTCCTGAACATCAATATACCACCTTCAATCATAATTTTTCTATGTCTCATCCATGGAATCAAAATACCCCATAATATTACGTTCTACAGTATTGGCATTAAAATAATAAAAAATCAACAACATTAACCCTTCGTGGAGAGCCAGGTTGCCATGGGGATTAGCCCTAAAATATTTTATACTTGCATAAAGGGAACTTTTTAGGAGTAAATGGATGCTAATTAATTTAATAATATAAACTATGTGAGATGAATTCATTAACTAACCACTTCCACACTAACATTCAAAATACAAGAGAAATAGGAGCTTCCAAACATAACTCTCAATATAACCCAAGTTAGATTAGAAAAACCCAAGGAGATAAAGGGATTTCAATGCTAAACACAAATTATATTAAGGAATTATGCAAGAAATTCTTCTTTCATGCAATGTAGGGTTTGATTAAGGATGTTTAAATGTAAAAGTGCAATTGAACCAATTTATTAAATGAGGAGAATAAGATAGATCTAGATGCTAAATGTAAGAAAATATCCCAATTAAGATGTGAAGATAGGTCTCGATTAAGAAATGAAATGAATGATAAAGTATTCACCTTGAAATGTGTAGAGGAATGTGTCTTTTTACTCTAAAAATTGTAGATATGAACCTGTGATAGAACCTTCGACTATGGATTTGTGATCATGAAAAAAAACCCAGAAAATGTTGTTTTTCCTAGACATCCAAGAATAGGTCGACCAGGTCATTGTGTTCCCAGAATACCATAGAAAAGATGACCCAACTTCTTCAAAAATGTCTCGGTAAGTATTTTCCAAATCTGTGGTTCTAATTCTAATATCTTATTCTTGCATATAGAAAAGATTGTTTTTGGGTTTGGGTGGATGAGGGCTTTCCTTGGTCAAGCCCTAGCTTGAGGAATCAACCTTGAAATTGAAATGTTAAAATGTAAAGGAAACAAGACAAATGTAAGTATTCACCTTTCTTGTATAAACCCTTGTAAATCATGATTTTATGATGCTTGTATGTTGTAGATGTTAAATTTATAATAACGGATATAGGAAATATCCACAAATGCAATAGATCTACCAAAACCACATCATGGAACCATGGATGTAAATATTTACCAATGAAGAAGATGATGAATGCCTCAATGTAAATATCCTCCCTTGATGGCCAACAAGTGCTAGATCTTGAAGAGGAAATTCTCACAAAGGATCCTTGAATCTTTGAATGCCTTCAATTCTTAATGCAAATTTTCTTGCTTGAATTCTTGATCTTGCACGTGTGATTTCTATAATGAAAAGTCTTCCTCCAAAATGAGGTGCCTAGGCTTCCTTTTATAATATTTTCTCGGTGGGAAAAAAAATCAAGCTGATGAGGGTACCCTATTTCATAATTTAATTCTCTGAGACAACATTGTCCCTAGGATTTAAAATCCCCAGAGAAAATATTGACATGGTCAACCTATTCTAGAATAGGTCAACCTGTTCCAGGGTTGGTCCACAAGGAGCTAACCCTAGGGTCTCAGAGACTACATACTTGAAAATGGGTAAATATGGGATAGAACAAGAGAAGAAGAGGGTCGTACATGAATCCATCCATGGTCCATAAAGTTAGTAAAGGGACAGGAGCTAAAAGGTCTTGAATAACGAGTGCATCCATTTTAAGATGGTACATTTATCCCCAACTTTAGTGGGAGTATGATTTTCCTCAAACTCATGGTAAAGTAGATCAAGGAGAAAGATTTGATCTTATCATGACTAAGGAGATGAAGAAACTATCAATCCTCCAATAAAATTGAGTCTTCATCATATATAGATCCAAAAAAAAAAGATGTCACTAACAAGAAAGTGTAGCCAACTCACCTAATAAGGTTGGTGTCCCTTATTGTGAACTACAAAGGAAAAAGAAAAAGGTGTCCTACAACAAGAGATGGCATTGAATTGTCCAATAAGTTTGTGTGGGATACTATTCAACCCATCAACGATGAATTTAATGGTATAGAAAGTGTGTGTGGCATGCTATTCAATTCATCGAAAGGATTCAACCTCAAGGGAACTCCATGTCTCAAAAATAAGAATCAAAAGATGACCCAAGCATAAGGATATGTGTGTGTCCTCAAGGGACCAGAAACACGATCAAGCTTCCTAGACTATCAATAGTCCAAAGAAGGATCAAACAATGATTAGGTCTCCCAAATTGTTAGTAATCCAAAGAGGGATAAAAAATAAATGATCAAGCCTCCTGGACTATCAATAATCTAAAGAGAGATCCAAAATAAAAAAGACCAAGCCCTCATGAACTGTCAATAATTCGATATGGGAAACTAAAATGTCAATGTGCATGTGTACAAAAGTAAAATGCATCCATGAGTAATGTTTCCACTATGAAATACCCCCAAGAGAGAATACTTCAAGAGAAATAAATACATGAAAAAAGAGAGAACAACAATGGTTCCACTAAGAGTAAAAATGGAGATCAGTTGAGCGGGAGTGGGAGGTTTTTTGAATTCAAAAGCGGGTAGGAATCTAGGGTTGCAGGCTAAGGGTTTTGCTGGAGATGGAATTCCTATAGATTATGTAGTGGAGGACTCAGAGAATAAGAAGGGGGATCCACAGGTTAAGTAGAAAGATCTAGGTAAGGATGAAAGGGTGGGAGAAGGGAATCTTCCCTCTTCTCCCTCTATCTCAAAGACACAGGCCAAGAATCAGAATGGAAAAGCCATCTATCATCAATGGTAAACTCTCTTCGAAGTTCAACCTATAGGCAAGTCATCTTTCCCTTCTATTAAGGATCTATCTGACAAAGAGAAAGGTAATTTTATCATAGAGGTCCCCGATGAGTTGGTGGATCACAATATTGCCTCGATGGAGCATACTCTTGTGGGTAAATTTGTGGGGTCTAGACCTAACATAGATATTGTGAGGATCTTTGCTAAGAAGAAATGGGAGTTAAAGGGGGAAAGTCCTAGTCATAGCCATGGCTAAGGGTTTTTTTTCATTTGAGTTCTCATGTAAGGAAGACTTAGATAAAATCCTTTGTGCGGGCACCTAGTCTATAGGTAAGGCAACTCTGGTGTTGCAAAAATGGACTCTGAAGCTTGATCTCAATGATTCTTTCTTTATCCAAGCCCCGGTGTGGGTAAGACTCCCAGAACTACCTTTGGAATTCTAGGTTGAAGATGTCTTCAATGGTATTGCTAGATCCTTTGGTACCCTACTCTCAATAGATCTTGTGACTATTTCCAAAAGCTGCCTCACCTATGCCAAGATCTGAATAGGGGTGGAAGAGGGCCAAGACATGCCAAAAATAATCATGCTCCAATCCAAACTAGGCAAACATTTACAAAATTTAGACTATGAAAGTGTCCCTTTTGCTTTCTTTCATTGCAAGAAAGCAGGACACAAAGCCAAATTATGTCCAAAGCTCAAGAAGTTGGAGAAAGAAAGGAAAGCTACCATTGAAAAAAAAGAAAAAGTCAAGTAATTAACTGAAAAAGATAGCCTCCCTAGGGACACTTTCATCCCACAACCTGACTTAGAAGTCAAAACTCACAGAGTGTGGAAAAAAAAGGATCAACTAGAGGTCACTCCTGAGATTCTTGACTCATCGAAAGATAAGCAAATACCTTCTAAAGAGGAGAAAAAGGAAAACACCAAGTTTAGCCAAGACAGTACTGAACTCAAAGAGGTTTCTTCCCCTTCAGAAGGCATAGACTTGGTTGTCAACATACAGCATGATACCATGTTTGAAACCAAAGACAATGGTCTGGAGGAAGGAGGCGACTCATTCTTGGGAAATGGTCTGGTAGAAGGAGGTGACTCGTGCCCAGGATCTATCTTCATATCCATTGTCCTAAACTCTCTTCTTTTCCTGTTGGAAGAATTCTTTTCTAGTCTATCTAGGGACAAACCCAATGGCTCCCCAGATTCTGACCTATTCCCTGAGATGCAAGATTCAAACAAAGTCCAACAAATGGACTTTCTTCTGGCAACCATATCTCCAAGGCAGCTCACCAAGATGGAGGATCTCTTTGCTAAATACAAAGATGTTAAAGAGGGTTGGTTTAAGGTTCAAAGTAAGAAGAGAACCAAAAGCAGAGACCCCTCCTCAGTTTCTCTTGTAGCAACCAGGAGCAGAAACAAAGCAGACGTTGGGGCTAAATTCAAATCCCCAGGTAGAAAGAAAGCCAATCAAATTAGGCAAGAGGAATCCAGCAAGAATATCATGGATGGGACCCAAAAAACCATCCAGGCTACCTACACCCCCAATAAGAAATTTTAGTTACTCCAAGGAACCCATGTGGGCTCATTAGCTTACACATGCAGATAGTTTCAAAACTGATATGTGTTCTTAGACCTAACAACTTATTTCACCAGGACACTATAACTCAGAAGGAAAAGCTCGAAGGAACCCATTTGAGGAACTTTTCTCAAATCTATTCAGTAGTAATCAAATAAGAAGTGAGAGCCATGTATGAAGATCAAAGGAACAATAATGGAAGTTTCATTCATGTCCAAGGTCACAGACATGGCAATGGTCTTGGCTTAGTCAACACCTTTGTTGTTTTGCGGGCCAATATACTTACGGCTGACTATCCTCATCACATGATGACCACTGTCGCCATCTAGGCTATTGACAGGACTACCATTCTGGCCACCAGGAAGGATGCTAACATCAGTCAGACCCATGCTGAAGCTTTCCCTGATGTTGCATTTGATTCTCTGGATGGAGATAATCTCCAAAGTACCGATGCAATAATTAAAGATAATTATAATTGCAAATGGGTTTTTTGGAGGAGTAATATCACTCATAACAAGTTGGGGAGTTAATGTAGGAGTAATTACAATGTGTCACCTCTCCACACTTTTTGGGTTTACATCCCCAAAATTAGTAATTATCTCCAAAAACCAACTTTTAGAAAGCCCAAAGCTAAGGCTATTAGAAAGACAGAAAGCATCAAAAATTGGCAAAACCAGAGAGAAAGCAGAGCCCAAATGAAATCCATGGTTGGGGAAAGACATAGAAGGGAGCCGGAGAATGATAGTGAGAAATGGAAGAAGTGCACAAAACTCTAGAATGCCTTACAGAATGGGGATATCACCACTTTTATAGAAAGACTCCATGGTTGTAGGAAGGAAATCACCAAAATCTTTGTCAAAACCTGGAATGAAGGGATGGTGGAGATAGAGGGAAAGTCTTTCACTATCACTGAGGAGGTTATCTCAAAGGTCACTAGCATCCCCATCATCAGAAAAAAATACTATAGAGACCGTAAAATATCAGCCAATGCTATCCAAAAGTTTGTGAGAGATGACCAGGAGATGAATGCTATTGTCAAGTCAGGCACTTACTACCTACCAATAAGATTGAGGATTCTATGGCAATATGTTCTAAAGGCCCTCATCTCGTATGTCACCCTAGACACTAGGTTTGATAGAATTCACACCTATCATTTTGTCTTGTTGAATCATTTTAGGCATGGAAAAAAGATCTGCATTCCTTTTTATCTATACTCCTCTATAAGAGAGAATATCAATGGTTTTAGAGAAAATAATATTGCTAACCCATCCCTACATGAAGGACTACTTCTTTTGATTTATGAATTCTTTAAAGCCCAAATCCTGGGCAAGGAAATAGAGGACAACAAAGCTAAAAGCAATAATTCAAGGTCGGACTATGTTCCTTCAGGAACCTCTAAGGGAAAACTCTCTAATGATAGTGAGGATGTCGAAAAGAAGAAATAGAATAAGGGATCCCCTTCCAAGATGCGACCCTTGAGAAATGTCAAAATCGAAAAACCCTCAAAAAATTAGGACAGAAAGGAGGTTAACTCGAAGGAAGAGTATAATGAAAATGAGGAAGATATGGACACTGAAGATGATGAGGGTAGTCAGAACTCGGAAGCTACTGATATGTCAGATTAGGTCAAAGAGGAAAACCCTGATACAATGAAGGACTACTCAGGCCGCCTGTTAGTAGATCTCACTATTAGTGAGGATAATACCCCTCATCCTCATCCCCCTTCTGTCACCAATATTAAGAATCATGACCTTGTTTTAGAAGACCACATCGACTTACAGGGTACTACCCAGTCTCCTATAAGGATAGAAGAAACTGAAGATGTCTTCTGGGGGGAATATAACAATCAGGATTTTGGGAAAGGGAAAAAGGTCTAGAGAAGCTTCAACATCAATACTCTATGAATGGGAATTATTAGGGAGGTCATTTACCCTAAGATTCTGGAGGAAAATGAAGGAAAAATCCACAAGGAAGAGCTAATAGATCCTGTACTAGTGGTTCTTAGTGATAAAGCTAGGGAAATGGACATGGACTTCCTCAACAACACCAAGAATAGCATGTTGGATCAGTTTAGATCTTTTAAATGGCTCTACCACGAAATCGAGGAACTCAAAGAAAAAATTCAGAGTCCAGGAAACAAGGAACACAACACCACAAAGAGAAAGAAAAGCCTAGAGACTAGGGTCTAGCACCTGGAATCCAAAATGATTAGCCTTGAGAATACCCTGAAGGGAATTGCCGAGAAAATTTTCAAAATCCTCAAAACGTCCAATGAGAACTTGAAGTTGTTAATCAAAAAAATAGAAGAAAAAATGGAAACCATGGTTGATCACAAGACAAGGGAAGATGAGAAGGATCCCACCGAAGGACCAGGCAAAAGAACCAAGGCCAGAACCAGGAAAAATAGGGAGAAAATTGATCCCAAAGGGCCCCAAGATATTCATAATGTTAAAGAGGTTGTAGAACTGATGGAGGCCCTTGAAAGCAATGTGGCTATCATGCTCAGGAGCTTGGCATAAATCACTCTGTTGCCTATCTTTTTTGCCCTATTTTAACAGTTTTTTTGCTTATTTCTAGCTTGGCCCTTCTGTGGCCTATTCCTTGGTTTACTGAAACTCTATCTCTATAATGTTTTCATGCTACTCTTTTTTAAAACATACTCTGTTGTGGGTTTCAGGCACCCTGTAAAACTTGTTTTACGTAATCAAAAACAATGGGTCCACTAACTTTGGGGTCAGTATGATCATATTATAATATGTAATATTCTATCAAGTATGAAATGTTATCATTCTCCAAAGGAAGTAGAACTATAAAACAATGGAGGAAAAAGCATGTAAGAGGTACAAAAAAGAGTCATTTTGGGAAATAGTATGTCAAAGTTCAGCATTTTTTTGCACTTAGGGCACCTAAGGGATATCATCAGTAGGGTATGTCGGCAAGTATTTTGGCATGCTAAGAGGAAAAGTGGGACCATGCCTAGGGTAAACCTACACATCTAGACATGAGAGAAGTGTCATTTTGTGCCCATAATGAACAGAAACATTGCTGCTCCAAGTCGGTTACAAAAGGGACATTGTTGATAGGGTATGTTGACAAGTGTTTCAGCATACTGAGAGGCAAAGTGGGACCATGCTAAGGGTAAAACTTCCCAACTGAACATGATGGAAGTGTTAGTTCGTACCCACAATGAACAAAAGCATTTCATCTCCAAGTCAATTACACAAGCGACATTATCGGTAGGGTATGTCAAAGACCGTTCTGACATGCTGAGAGGCAAAGTGGGACCATGCTTAGGGTAAACCTACCCAATCAAATGTGAAGGAAGTGTCAGTTTGTGCCCACAAAGAATAGAAACATTTCTTCCCTAAGTGCATATGAGGGCTAATTATGACTATTTTACAAAGCACTTACCCTCTAAATACTCTTCCAAACCAAAAGCATTACTCCAGTAGCCTAGGAAAGGTTCAAATAAACAAAATTGATAATTTTTATCTATTGAAACATGTCAAAAGGTGTCAAAAGAGGTAGATATATTGAATTGATCATTCTTAAAACATATTCCAATAATGAAATTTAGTGACATTGATGGCACTTGTAATGAACAAATTGAATCATATTAAATTATAAATTTGTACATTTCAAAGTATAAATACATACACACAATGAACAAGTAGGATCACTAAGTTTTTAAGTACAAATATGTGCACATAATGAACAAATTGGATTGAATATCAAGTTTCATATATATCAAAATGAACAATAATCATGTACATATCAAAAAATGGCATAGATGCCAAATCAATAATAGTTACAAAAATGTGCCATGTGCCATGTCAAGGTCAATATATACAATACAAATGTTGAATATATACAAAAATTGGTCATTCAATGACCACAACTATATCTATATGTCTCTATCAATATCTATGACTATGATGGATCATCAAAATTGAGCCTCTTTGAAGTAGTGTGTGGCTCACTAGGTGTCTACACAAGAACAATTCAAATGCTAAATTAGATATCTTTTCTCAAAATAATATTAAAATAACTAAATACTAAATTATAATTTATTGGTAGTTAAAATGTTGATTACCTCATCTCTTTGTTCTGCACTTGAGCTTTATAATAAAGTTGATGGTATCCTTCATAGGCGAACGAGACTCCTCATGAGGAAAGGTAGAGGATCCATGGGAAGTCATGAAGGGGGTTGTAACAGGTAAAACAAAATTAATAAAATTTAATAACATATATGTCAAGAAATAGTAAAAAACTAAAAATGCATGGACTAAAAAATAAATGCATAGTAGAGCCTCATATGGATCTCTTATGCTGGTAGGATGCACAACTATTGATGAATCGAATATGATATTTCCCTATATGGTAAGTGATAAAATATGTTATAGTCATAGAGGGAAGAATCAGGGCTTTATAAGAAACGAGAAAGAAATCCAAAATTAGTTGACAAGAGAGTTTCAACTAAGAAGATAGGCATACCTCTTGCCTTTTTTGTATTGGACCTCATATTTAAAAATTAGGACTCCTTATGAGGAAAGGTAGAGGATCCATGGGAAGTCCTGAAGGGGGTTTTAATAGGTAGAACAAAATTAATACAAGTTAATAACATATATGTCAAGAAACACTAAAAGACTAAAAATGCATGGACTAAAAAACAAATGCATACCAGAGCCTCAAATTGATCTCCTATGCTCGTAGGAGGAAAATTATTTGATGAATCATTTACGATCATTTCCTATATATTAAGTGACAAAAGATATTATAGTCATACGTGAAGGAAGTAGGGATTTCAAACAAACAAACAAAAAATCCAAAAGGAGTTAGCAAGAGGATTTAAACTCTATTGTGCACTTAGTAAAAAGGAGTTAAGAAGACAAGCATACCTCTTCCATCTATTGTGTTGGAACCCATCTTTGATGAGTAGAAATTCTAATGAAATGGAATGGTAGAGCATCAGTGGGAAATTTTGAAGGGGGGTGCAATTAGTAAAAGATAATTAATACAAGTTAATAACATAAAGTTATTGACAAACTATAAAAAACTAAAAATGAGTGTACTTATATCTAAATAGATATATATAACATATGTAGATCAAATACACATCAGAGCCTCAGATAGTTCGCATCTACTCTTAGGAGGCATTGTCAAATTTGAGATAGCTATTAAACCATTTCCTGTACAAAAAATGATAACATGTATTATAACTTCATAGAAGGATTTATAAATTTTAAACAAGAAAGAATACAATCCAAAGTGAATATGAATATGTTACCTCTTCGCTCTCCTAAACCTCATCAACATCAGGTGCATTCATTGATTTTTTAAACCCCATTTGTTTATGTATATAGAATAAATAAATTAGGTGCATTTATCAATATCTACATATATATTTTTAATCATAATACATTTTAACAAATGAATTTAAATTGTACTAAATTATCTTTTGTTTTTTATTAAAGAAGTAGCAAGAGGGTGTTGGCCCGTGGTACAACAAAGAAGAGTCACAATGAACATGTTAACAACACATTAATAGGAACAAAGGAAACTGCAACAACAACTACAGCCAAAGTGCAGTTAAGGAGGAAAGTCAAGGAACCAGTAGAAATCCATAGTCAGCACACAGTCAGCCAAAATTTGAGTAGAGAAAGAGATACTCAGGGCCAAAAGTAGCCAAGTACAAAACACAGTAGTACCAGAAGTTCTTAACATCCCTGATGTTAAAGAAGGACCATGACAGCACATTATCTATGCATTGACAGCACATTGACAGCACCCTTGGCTGCACATTGACAGCACCTTGAGCCCCACCAAGCCCTGACAGTTGAGCACAACATAAGTAGCAGTCTCCCAATGCACCTCTAAAGCAAAGTGTTCCACCTCAATAGGAACAAAGAAAAAATCCCCAATGCTCTCCACCTCAATAGGAGAATCAACCACCTCCAGGATCACAAATGAACTCTCCACCTCAATAGGAAGTTGATCCACCTCCATAGGAACCATGAAGAAGGAAGATGACTAAGTGTACGAAGCCCAATGCCAGAAAAAAGATACAAGATGCTCAATGACAGGGTAGAGCCCAACTTCCAAGCAAGCATCCTGCTTCAACCAAAAACACCAAACGAGAGGGAGCCCTTGAAAACTATCAGTCATCCCCTGGCCACCAGAAAAAGGGAAAACCCTACCTCTTCCACCCAAAGGGGGAAGATCCACTACAAATTGAAAACAAAAGACTAACACCACACCCATCAAAAGCAAAGGGGCAAAGCCGGCAAGCAAAAGCCTATGCAAACAAAAATCTTCTCAAACCGGCCCAAAAGAGGTCTAAGAGTAACTCCATGGGAGGGAGAGAATGTTAGAATATAGTCAACTCCCCTAGACATGCTGTGGTTGCCAAGAAAAGATTGGCCAGGACCATGGACAACAATATGGTCATCAACCATAGCCACAATAAGCAGGACCAAAGCCCTCAGAAGCATCAGGCCTGGAGTCTTCCACCGCAAAAGCTGAAGCCCACCAAAAACCCACACCACAACACTCAGCAGAAAAAAATGCCGCCACATAAAACAAAAGGCCCCCAAAAGGAACCAGTAACCCAGAAGATCTTTCATCCAGCACGATGCAGTCCAACACTAACAAGGGGAACATTTCCACCATACTCGGCATCTTCCTCATCACCCAAAGACCAACAGTACACAACAGCACCACTCCAGGGCCAAGAGAAGTAGGGGGAAGAAAGGGGAGTAGCTCCCCATCATTCTTGTCAATAGCGCTCAGCACAACAAGAATCTTATGGGATCCCAAACACCCCACCCTTGCAAACATGGCACACTGGAAAGAAAAACAAGGTAGTTCCCAATCCTTCCTGTCCAAGGCACACAGCACAACAGGAAGCTCATGGAAAAAAACCCACCCCACCTTGGTAAACAGAGCATGTTGTAGGGAAAAAGCAGAGCCACTGCAAAAACCCAGTGAACTCCCACCTGAATCGTCATCATCACTCTCTGTATCCTCCTCCCTAGAAACCCCCAAATTTGAAAGCCCACTCCCACTCCTAGAAACTCCAACACCAAGCACCAAAAAGGGCAAGTGCTCTTCAAGAAACAAAGCATGCAAGAGGTCCAAAAATGAACAGGAAGGCCAAAAAATGGAAGATCCTTCAAAAATCTCCACCACACCCCACCAAACTACAGCCAAGTGACCAACAGTTCCATCTGGCTCATCATCTGCATCTTCACCATCACTCTCAGGCACCACAGGGCCTCTACGAGCTGCAAAAACCCTAGTATTCAAAATGCTCCCTCTCCCACCACTCCCGCTCTCCATCTTGAATTAAGAAAACAAGTCACACCCTAAATTATCTTTTGTTGTTTAGGTGTCTTGAAGGATTTCTTTTTCTACATGAAAATGCTAGAGGATGGCTTTCTCACATGATATTTCCTCAAGATGGGTGGGGCATACTAACAGAAGTAAAATTAACATAAGGGAAAATAACATGTATAATATTAAATCTAAGTAACAAATATCTAAATCTAAATAGTACCGCAAATCTATCTAGGCCAAAATCAATTGCCAAAAGCATGATATCATCAAGTTGGGACATCTCAGCCCTTGATAAGCCCTATAAAACACCAAGTAATGATACATATATATATTAAAAAAGGATATTTTGAAACCAATGTATTATTATATTTTTAACAAATTTACAAATCTTTACCTCTGGTGGAGAAACTACTTGTGATTGTAAAGTCAACTAAAAATTGTCTGTACTCCCACCACTTGTTGCACCCTGCAATGCATCTTATTTATGTGTCACTTGAAATTTTTCTAAAAATTAAAATTCATTTCTTTTTATAAGATTTAGACAGTTAATTGATAACATGTCATAAACATAATTAAATGCACTGTGTCTAATCGCGACATGACAACATACTCATCAGGTCATTGGTAAGGGCTATATCTTCTTGAGTGGAAGCATAGCATATACTCTTGTAACATGTACATTAATGAGACATCAAACCATCCTCATTTGTGTCAATATCTACACCAGAACATAAACCTTGGTAGGTGGTGCACATATGTTGAATGGATTGGTTCATGACAAATGATGCATGAGGTGATGTTAATGAAGGAGGTTTCACTAATGAAGGAGGTTTTATAGGTTCTAGTACATCCTCTACTCTGAGAAATTATGTCCCATGTTGAAAAATGACATTATTTAATGATAAAGCTTCCTAAAGAGTTTGTAACTCCATAGACTCCTTTAAGGATATTGGGACAGTGACATGAACCAAGGGTTTAGGAGTTGTACGCCTCCTATTTTGAACATTTGTACCACCCTATGGGCCCCAGGTCTATCCTATGCAAAGCCTCTCCCTCTACCCTAAAACTATCGAATGTCAAAGTAATCCAGCTTCTTATTGAGGACAAACTGACAATACAACTTTCTCAAAAAAATATAGAGGCACCTCCCAATTATTACAAGGTGGTTGGTCAAAGACCATATACCACCTATCCCAAAAAGATTCTTTCATTCTAGCATGAACACGCCAATGTATAGTAAAGTGTGTCCTATTAGTAAGTAGGGTGTTATTAGTGCTAGGATCAGTGAAAAGAGTGTATATGTAATCTTTGAGTATGCCCTTTCTTTTCACTTGATCGTATGAAAACCCATCCGCATAAAATGCACAACATATATCCCTCCATGAGCCCAATTTTGTAACAAGTCTAGATACCTCATTTGCACTATTGGTCATAGTTTCTAGGGTTTCCACAAGGGATGAGTGGTTCTCCTGAGTATAGGACCTCAACCTATTCACTAATATAGATATTTGGGAAGTATTTTGTGTTAGGTGATTGTTAAGATCATCCTGTGTGGCTTATACATGATCTCCTAGAGGAGGCAGAGGGTTTCGCAGTGGTGGTGGTTGTTCATGAGAGATATTTTCAAGGTTTTTTGGTTTTGGAGTAGCGTCTTGAGGTTTTTATGGTTGTGGAGCAGCATCATGAGGGTTTTGTTAATGTGGTTGTGCAATATCTATGGGGTTTTCTTGTGTTGGTTGTGTAGGAGTTCTTTGTTGTCCCTTTTGTTTTTGACGATTATTTGTAGAACTTAACATCAAGTTAATAAAAAGAAAACTTAAATCAATTAAAAACCCCTACTTTAATCAAAATAAATAAATAAAACATTGAAAAAAATAAAATCTTACCTCTTCAAAGTGGTGGCATGGTCATAAATTGATATAAACACCAAAAAAATGTTATGAAAAGAAGAACATGCTTGGGTTCTGAGGTAATTTGGTTTTTTAATGTTGTTGGATGTTTTTGGGTGTTAAAAATGGTCCAAACATACGGCCCACAAAAACATATAAATTTTTTCATAACCCGCACAGGTTATGAGAAACTTTAACCATTTTTTAAAGGTTTTTTTAAGGCTCAATGACACCAAGCTAAGAGTGATTTTGAATTTTTTAAAACCCAAGTGGGTTATGAAAAAAATCATTTTGGGGGGGCATGTGGCCACTTAATTGACCAGCATCTTGGTGCACTTACCCACATTTATAATAATTAGGGCATACAGTCACCTAAATATTACATCTGAAATTTGAATTTCTCTCCATAGAAGTCTGCCAAACAAGTTGGAAATATTTTGTAGCTTGCATTGACATTTGGATCCAACCGCACTTTAATTTGACACCAAAAGGTCAAACGTATTACACTTCCCTAGGTTCATGCATCTCCTCATGAATTATCTATCAAATTGACCAATAAGAATCATATCTAACATTCCACATCACCTTAGATATATCATCACATATTCTAGAATACTCAACCATCTTTACAAACTGATCAAGTCCTTCAACAATCAAGGATCTAACTGATTGTTCTTCATTGTTCTTTATTTCTTCACTATCTAAACTTCAGAATCTTGTAACTTTGTCCACCAATCATCAATCTTGATGTGATTGCAATAGAAAACCAATAATATCATCAAGATCACACAACTCTAATTTTGCAACACCTGATTCCATTCCTATGGAGCATACCGATCAAATATTTCATCTTTGTTCCTTTACTACAGAACCAATTTCCTATCTTCACCATAATGACTTTAACTTGCATAAAAATCATCATACACATATGTGATCATAGATATAGCATTATACACAACTCTAAAACCCGTGTGCCAAATCACACACCATAATTCATAACATAACTCTCAGTTCATCTTCTACATCATAACTTGGTAAACCAAAGACATATTCATCCTTTGACATCAATGAAAATGTAACATGACTAACAAAACACATGGTATCAAGATGGTAGTGTCCAAAGGGTTTACTAAAGTATGGTTGGAGAGTGATTCTCTAATTACAATTAATTATCTTAGAGGAAAACATGCCCCTATTTGGATGATTAATACATTAATCCTTGAAAATATTAATATTCTTATTCATTTAATGAATATAAGGCTACTCATGTCTTTTGAGAAGGAGACTATGTTATCGATAGACTAGCAAATATAGGGATTCATTACCAAAACATGGTAAGTTGGGGGATCATTAACAAAATCTTAAAAGAGATAAAAATGATTATTTTTAATGATTATATGGACTACTAAATTGAATTCCCTCTGGGGAATGATGATCTTGAACATGTAAAATTTCTCCTTGGTATGGTCGTCGTTTATTATGGTGTATAGTGTTATCCCCATTATCATGAGCTTGGTTTTTTGTAGTTGGTGTCTTGGTTATTTGGCTATTAATTTTTTTGTGGTTTTACCATCATGTGAGGAAACACAAATAGAATTGAGCCCATTGTATATCATAAATGGAAGAGAATCACATGATCTAGAGTGACCTTTCTATTCCTAGACTCTCACCTTATATGGTGAGATTACATGACTTAGGTTGTCAAATAATAGATGTCTTTTTGTATGTAATATAATAGTTATAAATTTGATTATAAAAATTGATTGAAGTATGTTTTCTATCAGACTTAATACAATGCAAAAAAATATATGTAGTTTGAAGATTTATGAATGGTGCATAGAAAAATACACATTTGTATATCAAAGAGATGTTTCAATAAGTTTATTAAATATATATTTCATTTGTTTATTTATAATTCTTTTAAAGATTTGGAGCTGGTTGGACATATAAATACTAATAGGACATGTTAATCTAGTAATTAAAAATATATGTCAATCTTGAAATATTGTAATAACTAAACAGACTATATGATATTAATGCTAACAGATTTCTACAATTCATAAAAAAAATTATGTGCTCCCCGATTTGATTGTATCTAATTTAGAAGCACATAATAGATATATTATATTATAATTAAGTGAACAATTTATGTATATGTAATTAAAATTTAAAAAATATTAATTAATATTCAAAGATATTTTATAATGAGAGAAACAAGTGAGTGAGTGTGTTAATATGCTAATATTAACTATAAACATTATATTTTCAAAATAAATAATGTATAAGAATTATACCTAACATTCCACATCACCTTAGATACATCATCACATATTCTAGAATACTCAATTCCATCTTCACAAACTGATCTTCCTTCACCAATCAAGGATCTAACCAATTGTTCTACATTGTTCTTTCTTTCTTCACTATCTGAACTTCATAATCTTGTAACTTTGTCCACCAATCACCAATATTTATGCGATTGCAATAGAAATCCAATAATATCATTAAGTTCACACACCTCTAATTGTAACACCTGATTCCATTCCTATGGAGCATACTAATCAAATCTTTCATCTATGTTCCTTCACTACAAAACCAATTTCCTATCTTCACTATACTGACTTTAACTTGCATAAAACTCATCATACACATATGCGATCATAGATATAGCATTATACACAACTCTAAAACCCACATGCCAAATCACACACCATAATTCATAACATAACTCTCAGTTCATCTTCTACATCATAACTTGGTACACCAAAGACATAGTCATCCTTTGACATCAATGAAAATGTAACATGACTAACAAAACACATGGTATCAAGATGGTAGTGTCCAATGGGTTTACTAAGGTATGGTTGGAGAGTGATTCTCTAAATACAATTAATTGTCTTAGAGGAAATCATACCCCTATTTGGATGATTAATACATTAATCCTTAAAAATATTAATATTCTTATTCATTTAAAGAATATAAGGCTACTCATGTCTTTTGAGAAGGAGACTATGTTATCGATGGACTAGAAAATCTAGGGATTCATTACCAAAATATGGTAAGTTGGGGGATCATTGACAAAATCCTAGAGAGATCAAAATGATTATTTTTAATCATTATAAGGACTACTAAATTAAATTCCCTCTGGGGAATGATGATCTTGAACATGTAAAATTTCTCTTTGATATGGCCCTTGTTTATTATGGTGTGTATTGTTATCCACATTATCATGAGCTTGGTTTTTTGTAGTTGGTGTCTTGGTTATTTGGCTATCAATTTTTTTGGTGGTTTTGGCATCATGTGAGGAAACACAAATAGAATTGAGCCCACTGTATATCAAAAATGGAAGAGAATCACATGGTCTGGGGTGAGGTTTCTATTCCTAGACTCTCACCTTATATGGTGATATTACATGACTTAGGTTGTCGAATAACAGATGCCTTTGTGGAAAGATGGAAGGAGGAAATTTGAAAGGTGAATCTAGTATCAAGATAAAATTCACAAAGGAATTAATTTCTAATTAAAGTCTCTTATACCCTAATTTAGGGGAAGAGATTTTATAGGGATAGAGAGTGTGTGAATGAAGCGCTTGGTATTTTCTTTCTGTCTGGAGAGAGGGATAAAGTTAAAGAATGATGGATGGAGGTTATGAAAGATATTTTATCAATTCTCCTTGGGCATATGTGGTTGAGGTTATCATGCATTATGTAACCCTATATGACAAATTTTGTAGCCTTTTTAGCTACCATTCTATTATTCTAAGTATTTTTAGGCATGATAAATGTTTAGCTCTACCTTTCTAATTTCTTGCATCCATGTCTCATAACCTTAAATATCATTCTAAAAAACCTTGTTCTTTGATTTTACATGAGGGTTTGATTATCCTTATTATGGAGCATGTTAATTCTATCTAAAATAACCCTAATTCCAAGATTGGCATTAAGTTTAAACAAAATGTCCATTTTCATTATGAAGACTTCTCAATGGACCTTAATGATCCCCTCCAGATGAAGAATTTGTGATTTATGTGGGAAAATGTAAGCACCTTGAAAGATCTTCCTCAATCTAACACATAAATGTGGTGTTGGATAATGATGATTTGGATCATACCCCCTTGAGGTTTTCATGCTAGATTCTTTAGAACTGAGTTCAATGTTGATAGGACTAAAGGAAAATTGAAAATGTCTTCCCACAAGTCTACTAAAGGAAAGGAGAAAGCCTTTACTTGGTCTCATATAGTGGGAGGGGGCAGAAACTCCTCTAGAATTAAGGAAACTTAAGAAGGATTCCCAAAAGGATTTTGACCCTACTCTTCAGTCCCCTATTTCAGAGCCTCAAATTTTGGGTGATAAGGATATGGAAATTCATATTGATATCTCAATGGAACTGGGAAAAGACACCTTACTAAAAAGAGATCTTCTATTCAATAAAGCATTAATTTAAACAAAAATGTAAAGGGCGTGTTGGATAGCTAGAATACTCAATTTTTGTGGATAGTGAAAGAGATTAATATTTTAAAAGAATAAATCATTCAGACTCCTCCTATCCATTAAATGGATGAAGTGATGGCCATTATTTATGCACTAGAAAATTGGATTAAAGAGTTAAAAGAGGTTCATGAGCTTTGAATTAAGAGTTGGACTCAATTGCTATTATCTAAGATAAATTGAAGGCAATTGTGGTTGTTAGTAAAATGGCCATGGAGAACAGTTCAGAAGGCCTTAAGGAATTGAATTCCCAAGCAAAATATTTACAAGAAATTTCCAAAAGAACTATTTCTTCTCCATTTGGTAGTGTTAAGTCAAGCCAGAAATCCCTTGCTAATGACAGTAGTGTTATTGTTAAGGAAATGGATGGTGTCTCTCACTGGCCCTGCAACTAGACTTCAAGGAAGGGATAAGGGGGCTATCCCTATTGACAACATCATGAACAAAGTGTGTAGCACCAATGAGGAGATTATCCTTAAAAATTAAAACTTTCAAATTAAAAAACTATAAGAAATTTGGAGATTTTATCCCCCTTTTTTGTTTTTGTTTTGTTGTTATCCAATGGGTATTTAGTTGTTGGTATCTTTTTTCAATGTTTGTTTTGTGACAAGGTCTCTGGTCCCTTCAAACCCAATTTCCCCTTAATCAAAAACAAAGTCCAATATCTTTAAGAAAAGTGAAAAACTCTAGAGATATTATATGAAAGGGCTAACTTGATCTAATTTATGTAGAGATGCAAATGAAAAATGGATGGAATAATTAATTTCATTAAAAAATCAAAACATAATTTGAACTATCCCAAGGAATGAATGCAAATGGATAGACAATATCAACTTTGAAATAGATATTTTATTTTAGAAAAACTGGTAAGATTTAAACTAAATATTCATTGATAATGTGTAGGCATATTTTACAATGAAACTTTTCTTTACATTGTAAGATTAGACATTGTAAAGAGTATATTCACATTAAAAGCATATTTTAATTGGAGAGCTTATGATTTGGATGTTAAATTGACCTATAATATAATTATAAGCCATAAATATATGGTATGCAAAATTGAAGAATGATTTATATTATTCTATGTTTGAAAACTTTGATATAAATGATAATAAGTATAGTAAATTTATAAAAAAAAAAAATTGATAAAAATGGCCAAGCCATTATAACTTTATTAACCTGCTTCAACAATGCTCAAGGGGGAAAGAAGATAGTAAGAAAACCCCCTATTGTAGCAAATACAATGAAATATGCATATGGAGAAAGTCCCGAGAGAACCCAGCTAGCCTAGAGCCCCCAAAAATAGGAGGAAACCTCCAACTCCAACAAATCCAAAAGTATACTTTGGCAATAGAGGAACAAGTCAGCCTCTGTGAGGATGGAGGAGCTCGTCTCTAAGAAGATCCTCAGAATTTGACTCTCTCATCAAATTGAACAATTGAGCATGATCCCAAATATTTGATCTATTTGCTAAAATGACACCACGATTGGCCAACCAATCTGCCATCATATTAGCTTCCCTATAGCAATGGGATATTTTGAATTCTTCAAACAGCGGTAATAATTTAGAAATTTCTTTGACAATGTACTTAATCTCCCAACTAGCAGCATTATTTGACACTAAGGCTGAAGTAACAATTGAGAATCTCCCTCAAAATGAATCTTCTTAATATCCAAATGCACTGCCATCTGAGCACCCAAAAGTAAGGCTCTAGCCTTTGCAAGATTGTTGGACCCCCAAGGAATTCAAAAAGAGGTAGCCCAGAGGATATTAGCCTCATGATCCCTGAAAATGACACTAGCACCTGATACCCCTAGATTCCCTTTTGACGCCCCATCAAAATTCATTTTGATGAACTGTTCATCTGGAGGTTGCCACTTGACATCTTTCCTAAGGTCCTATTTTTTCATTTTCCCCACCAGCACTCCTTTGAATGGAATCTAAATCAAAGGCCATGATAATTAAATATAATAGTATTGATAAATAGATGTTATAATTTAATTAAAAGTTAGTAGAAAATTTATGTATTTTATTGTTTTTTTAATATGAATCTTAATAAATTATATGTAATATAATAGCTATAAATTTGATTATAAAATTTGATTGAAGTATGTTTTCTATCAGACTTAATACAATGCAAAAAATTATATGTAGTTTGAATATTTATGAATGGTGCATAGCAAAATACACATTTGTATATCAAAGAGAATGTTTCAATAAGTTTATTAAATATACATTTCATGTGTTTATTTATAATTCTTTTAGAGATTTGGAGCTGGTTGGACATATAAATACTGATAGGACATGTTGATCTAGTAATTAAAAATATATGTCAATGTTGAAATATTGTAATAACTAAACAGACTATATGATATTAATGCTAACAGATTTCCACAAACCATAAAACTTTTTTTATGCGCTTCCCGATTTGATTGTATCTAATTTATAAGCACATAATAGATAGATTATATTATAATTAAGTGAAAATTTATGTATATATAAATTTAAAAAATTTTAAAAAATTAATTAATATTCAAAGATATTTTACAATGAGAGAAGTTCAAGTGGGTGAGTGTGTTAATATTTTTTTTATTGAAAAAGAAGCAAGAGGGTGCTGGCCCGTGGTACAACAAAGCAGGGTCACAATGAACATGTTAACAGCACATTAACAAGAACAAAGGAAACTACAAAAACAACTACAGCCAGAGTGTAGTTAAGGAGGAAAGTCAAGGAACCAGTAGAAAGCCATAGTCAGTACACAGTCAGCCAAAAGCTGAGTAGAGAAAGAGATACTCCAGGCCAAAAGAAGCCAAGTACAAAACACAGTGCACCTAGACAACACCTTAGGCTGCACATTGCCAACACCTTGAGTCCCACAAAAGCCCTGACAGTCGAGCATAGCACCAGTAGCAGTCTCCCAATGCACCTCTAAAGCAAAGTGTTCCGCCTCAATAGGAACAAAGCAAAAAGCCCCAACGCTCTCCACCTCGAGAGGAGAATCAGCCACCTCCAGAATCACGAATGAACTCTCCACCTCAATAGGAAGTTGATCCACCTCCATAGGAACCATGAAGAAGGAAGACAACTGAGTGTACGAAGCCCAATGCCCAGAGAAAGAACCAAGATGCTCAATGACAGGGTAGAGCCCAACCTCCATGCAAGCAACCTGCTTCAACCAAAAACACCAAACCAAAGGGAGCCCTTGAAAACTATCAATTGTCCCCTAGCCACCAAAAAAAAAGGAAACCCTACTTCTTCCACCCAAAGGGGGAAGGTCCAAACTGGAAACAAAAGATTAACATCACATCCATTAAAAGCAAAGGGGCAAGGTAGGCAAGCAAAATCCTGTGCAAACAAAAATCTTCTCAAACCGGCTCAAAAGAGGTCTGAGGGTAAATCCATGGGAGGGAGAGAACAACAGAATACAGTGATCTTCCCCATACATGCTGTGGTTGCCAAGAAAAGACTGGCCAGAACCCTGGACAGCAAAATGGTCATCAACCACAACCACAATAAGCAGGACCAAAGCCCTCGGAAGCATCAGGTCAGGAGTCTTCCACCGCCATAGCTAAAGCCCACCAAAAACCCACACCCCACCACTCAGCAAGAAAAGAGCCGCCACATAAAACACTAGGCCCCCAAAAGGAACCAGTTACCCAGAAGATCCTCCGCAGGTAGGCTTCACAATCAAGCCTCAAAGAGAAATCCCCTGCTTCTGAACTAGAATCTTTACAATCTGCAAAACCCATGAAAACGTGCAGGAAATACAAATATTGAACACCCTAAGAGGGCCAGTAGCACCCTCGATCTCCTTGAACAGGTGAAGGCCCCTATAGCAGCATCCACCCACCAAAAAATACAATGAAACCCCATGAGGGTAGCCGCTGCAAACAATAGAGGGCAAGCAACAGTCGACATGAGAAAGGTGTATTTGCAACACCCCAAGAGGGCTACCATCAACAAAGACGGAGTAGCCCATCTCCTCAAGGATACCAGAGGGGACAACCACTCTGCTCCCTCCCATCACTCTACTCCCTCCCGCGCTCACCAAACTGCCATGCAAATGCATCAGCCAGGCTGCATTAGGGTCGTTACCACCAACGTTAAAACCCCCATCCACATCGAAGCAAAAGTGGGGGGGGGGCCTTGTCGTTGATCCCTGCTCTGCACCCTGCCCCCAAACTCCCGCCAGCAACTTCATCTTGTGGATCGACGACATCCACAGGGCCTCTCCGTTCATCAAGAGGCTCATCCTCAGCGTCGCCATAGGCGACCAGAGCATCTATAGGCCCAAAAACCCTTGTCTCGCTCTTCCCGCTTCCGCTCATTTCAAAAACTTCAAAAACCCTCCCGTTAGTCTATTTGTTAATATTAACTATTAACATTATATTTTCAAAATAAACAATGTATAAAAACTACATTCATCAAAATTATATATTTTAGATAAATGTATAAAAATAAAATTAAAAAAGGAATACTTTTAAAATATCAATCTTCAATATTAATCTTCCATTTCATAATTGTAAAGTATATTAAATATCCTTTTTGAATTTATTAGAATAGAATAATTAATTTAGTTAAAAGATATATTATAAATTTATATTTTATTTTATTTTTATTGAAGATATCCATGCACTCAATTTCACGAGTAGACCAAAGACTCATTGACCATAAATAAAATTTATTGTAAAATAAAATAAAGAATTTTAATGTAAATTCCAATGAATATGTTTGATATTCCCTTAACTAGATTTATTTATAATAATGAGTAATTAACCCCTCAAGATTTATGGCTGTCACCTGTTACATACACTCAGTTTTCATAATTAATTGTCTCTATTATGATTAACTACCTAAACGGAGATAAACATCTAAATTATGAAAGTAAGCGAGACTGTGCGGGGCTGTAAGACGCGGAGAGACCTCCACTAAACAAACCCTAACTCCAAAGTGAAAGTACGTCCATGGAAGCCAGCTCAGCCACCTGCTAACAAATCCCGTCTTCTCGTTCATGAAAACTCCGGGCACTTCTGGAACTACGTCCCACTTATTCACAAGTCTCAGAACTTTGAGGCCAATCTCCTCAGCCTTTTTAGCAAATGCAAGATTTCCTACTCTTGAAGAGGCAAAGGAAAAAACTGTTACAGGAATATCAATAAAATGGTTAGCTCTAAGGATTATTTTTATATCATAAGCACTCAAAGTTGCCAGAGCAGCTCCTAAACTGTGCCCAGTAAACGTTATGCTCAAATTCTCCATTTCATTCTTGTAAACTTGGAGCAATCTCTTTATCTCTGCAATCACCAGACCTCTTGCGCTCATGTTCACGTGCTTTCCACCAAAATCTTCCTCCTCATCACCCATTGTCGAAGTATACAAATTGAGGAATCCCTTCTCAATTCGAACTCCGCCATTTACAGATGGAAGTAACGATTGATGATCTTTGGTCGTGCTTTGACATTTGTAAGATAATCTAGATGGCACGAGAACATCCTTGAGATCTTGTATCCATTCTTGAGTTGTCTGAGTTCCTCGCCATGCAACCACGATGTCACGTCGTCCAAGCCTTTCAATCTCCTTTGTATTGTCACAGACTGCAACAAACCCAAACCAAACGGCTCTCATGCCTTTTGGCTTCTCACCAAAAAGTGAGCCCAACACTCCAGTATTGGCGTATATATATTTAGTGACTCGGTATCCACTTTCAGACATTCCCATCTTCTCCAACAGTTCTCTCTTGCTGTACTTACATGTATTATAATAAGTGGAACTTCTTTCACCATTAAATGCTTCATAACAAACATTTGCCAGGTTTCCGTACCTTAGAAGTTCAGCTTTGAGAATGGGATCCATGTGATGAAGCAAACCATTCCAATTGTGGGCACCTTGTATTTCTCTCCACAAATCACACAGATGCCCAGATTGGCTTCTTTGTTCTCCATATTCCTTGTCATGGACATGGGCTGAAGATTGGCTAACGAGGAACGAAAATATACAACCCATCTTCTCAAATTACAGGCAGGTGATTATAATATTGAGCGGGATAATTATAAAGGAGTCCTCACTGATCAATGGAAGATTGACTGTACATTTCCTTAGTCCAAAGGCGAAGTATAAATACACTATCAATCAAGACTGCAGGTTACATAAAAGAAGAAGAAACTATCCGCTTGTACCTCATGGCCTGACGTGTATTGCGGGAATCGAAACAGAAATGATTTTGAACTTCACATTCAGTGACACTCGTTTTTTAATACTATTTGACCTCTCCACCGGACATGACATGACATAACAGGGGAGAACAGTGGACATTTTTCTACCCATAAAAAGGTGTAGAAGGTGTCATTGTGAATCATTCGCTATTTCACGACATTCTAATCTCAGAAACCATGGATGCACTTCTCATTTTGACAAGTTCTGTTTTCATTGCATTATTTGCTTGTTCGATGAACTTGGTGCAGAGAATTGGTGATCCTTTACGATACAATCTTGTGCGCTGACCCGTATTACCAATACTACCACGAGTATAACGTGAATCAGAAATATGTTTTAATAAAAATACTAAATTTGCATAAAGAAAATAGAGTTGTTTGCATATTATTGGATTGAAATAATTATATTCTGTAGGCGTTGTTGTTTTTAACATATTTCAACAATAGCGATTAGGAAAAGTAGAGTTGACAAAACATCTAAGAATTAACATACTCTTGCAAACATGACCACAATAGAACTCTAATGAAAAACTATTAAACCTTCTCTATCTACTTTCTATAGATAAAGAAACCCTAACATATGTTAGATAATAACAACACCAAGCAGATAAAACCCTAATCTTTATGTTGCATCGTTAGCCATTTTGGACTTTATATGGGTTAGCGTGATATTTGATCTAGGTAATTCCAGTTTAAATATTAATAATATATCTATCTAATTTAAATATTAACAATCTTTTTATATAATTCAAGATCCTTTTATTTTTTTTAATTCCTTTTATTACAATTAAAAATATAGATTACTAATTTGAATGTATAAGTTTTTTATGGTATAAATTTATTTATTGTAAAAAAATATACATATCTAGAATATAGACTTTAACATTAAATCAAATATACATTTTTTACCTACATATTCATAAACTATCCTATTTTAAACAATTAAATAAATAATGTTAAAATTGAAAAGCAAAAGAATTAACCTTATAATTCCAACATTGCAGAGTTAACTATGCTAGCATTGCTTGAACTACATATGGGTTTGGGTAAGCTTAAAAAGAATGATTATATAATTCAATATAATTTATTCCATATACTTTTCTTTAATATTATCTCTTAATTATTATTTTTTAAATTTTCAAAATTAAACTTATTCTATATTACAAACAAACTTTACCTCTCTTAAAAACTAACTAAAATTTTCTACTGCACCTGGAAGAAGCTCATGCTATGAAATTATGTTCGTTAACATGGATCTGTACTATTCCAAATTTAATTTATCTCTAGATTACAGCCTTTCGTGCTCGACTTATCTTTCTTAATTTCCGAATATTTTTCAAAATAAAATCTGTATAACATCTGTTAATGAACTAAGCCACAACAATGCTGAAATCATTCAATTTCTTCAAATAAGGTGCCCAGTAAACCAATATTGGCAAAAAAAAAAATTCAAATAGATACAGGAAATCATATTAAATATTTGAAATTTCTTTTCAATTGAAGATTTCTAAAAACATACATATCTAATACTCTGAAACAAAATTATATGGAAACCAGAAAAAAACAATTGTTTGTAGAAGTGTACCCTTCAACAAAACGGCACCCGTGGAGTAAAATCCAACAGACCCGAGATCGAGTCCCAGCATTGTGCAAGCACAACTCCCGACCATTAACGAGTTTCGAGGAGCCCAAATGCGGTGGGAGCAGACTGAGGAAAAGCAGGAGAACAATGGGTTTTATACAGTCAGAAAACCGCTTACAAACAGTGGGAAAACATTTTTCGATTGTGAGACAATTCCGGCGTGACAAAATTCGGGTTGCAAGCAACCTCATAGGAGAAGCCTATCCGTTAAAGATAGCAGAGAATATTTTATAGGTGAGCATGTAATAATAATTAATTTGTGTGAGTTGTGATCTATCTTATGTCTTTCTTAACTCTTTACTATTTTGATGATGGATATTAACAATTTTCCACAATTTTTCAAAAATATAACATATTTAAACTACAGATTATGGAAATTTGATACTATTAAAAAAGTATTTTTCATATTTTGTTTCATTAGTAGAACATATTTACATTAGTGTTTGAATAAAATAATATCAATAAATAATAGATTTTTGTTAATAATTATCGTGTAATTAATTTTAAAAATGTAATTTATATATATCATTGATACATCAAAATATGTACCGAATTACTCATTAGATAGTGTAATTAATTTTAAAAATTTAATTTACATGTATCATTGATACATCCAAATATGCACCCAGTTATTCATTAGATAGTACTCCACTGCATACTCTATATGCAACAAAATTTGCTTCCAAAAATATAAGAAAACTATATTAAAATCTATGTTAAAATTTGTAAAATATTTGAAATAGACAAAGTTGTCAACATCAATACATGCTCGTTATTTTATAGAAAATATACAATTTTACAATGTTTAGTCTTTAATTAATTAAACTAATATTGTCTTGAACATATATTAAAATCTATGTTAAAGTTTGTAAAATATTTGAAATAGACAAAGTTGTCAACATCAATACATGCTCATTATTTTATAGAAAATATACAAGTTTACAATGTTTAGTCTTTAATTAATTAAACTAATATTGTCTTGAACATTTATATGTTCTCAACTATATAAAAAATCTTCAAGTGATTCCATCTAATATAAATAATGTGCAATAAATGTATAGATTGGAGACATCAACCACTACATGTTTAGTAGACATACACTAAATATCTAGATGTGAATGCTCACCATATATAGATTAAATCAAATAAATAATGCACCAAATCTTAAATTTGACTCTCTACCAGTCCACACCATCTCATTTCATCCAATAAAATTTTAAAATTTCAAATCCACCAAGAACACAATTTTAAAAAATCAAGAGGGAAAATTCTATAAAATAAACCAATGATAATAGCAAGTGATGCAAGAACATCCATGAGATATGTGTTATAACTCATCTCAATTGAATTTTTTAATAGGAAAAAATGCAATCTAAAGATCTCAATCCTTTCTCATAACATTGGGGAACAAGGATAGGCCTAAATTCTATCCTCAAAGGATAGCTTAGCATTATGATTATTGTTCCTTTTTGTGTGTTGCAAGAGAATAAGATAGCAAAGTCTATGTATGTGATCTAGATTGACTATAAAAAATGACTCTATCTCACAATATATAGGAGATACTAAATGAAAAATCTTAAACAATAAGGTAGGTATGAGATGTGAAAATAAAGAGGAACCTAGATCTAAAATATGAGACTAACTATTCAAGATAGAAGCACTAGGCACCCTAATTTGGCAATCTAAGAGCACCAAGGGTGTATGAAAATCTTGCATCACCAAAAATTATTTCATTTTAAATTATTTTTTTGTTAGCTATGAGAAATATTTTTGGCACCTAATTCAACTCTCTCGAGGCAACATGTTTCAAGAATTAAATTAGTTGGGTGAATTAATAGAGTTAATATGCAACTATATTTTTATGTGGCCTATCAAATATATAAATATTAATTTATTAAACGAATACTTAATATACAAAATGGAACCAAGAGATGAAATAAAAACCCAACATATGAAAGGTTGGAAAACTTTACTATTTTATTAAAATTGATATCTAGAAAAAAGGTAACATTCATTTATGTTGGATATCAACATTTTATAACTGGAAACATTAATTCAGCTCTACAATTATTACATCAAGGTTATAAGTATAAGGAAGTTATATTTTTTAATGTAATTTTTGTCAAATTGCAAGTAGTGGATTGTAGTGGTTCTAAATTCCATATTGTGAGTGATTTTGATTATTCATTTGTAGATACAACCATGAAAAATTGAAACTATGCACACAGAGAAAACCATTGCTAGAAATGGTGTCAATTTTAGGTTGTTTTTTATTAAAATAAGTGGGGAAGGGACCCAACCCATTATAAATCAAAATAAAAACCATCACAAAAGGCTTACAAAGAAATCCAAAAACCCACCATAACCAAACATAAAAAGTAACAAAACAGGACAATCAGTTAAGAAGCAGAAAAGATGGAGTCATTTAGAATAGAATATAAATAAATAAAGCAATGAGAGTGCTACTAAACAATCTGAATATAAAAAATTAAAAGACTTCTTAAAATAACAACCTTACTAAAAATCTAAGTTGGTACCCAACAATTGACCCAACAGAACAATTTCAATGTTTTGAGCAGTAAGAGATTAGCTTTTCATTTTATGGTGAACAATAGTCCAAGACAAAGCATCTTTTATAGGAGAAACTAATAAAATAATGTTGAAAGAACCATCAATGGAAACAAAAGAGTCAACTAGATGGGCCACCATATTTGGAGAGGTAACTTGATAGTCTGGCAATAAAGAGTAGGGAATCATTGAAGGGATAATACTAGAACTAGAGTGACCAACATAAGAAGACATAGGAGGGGCCGCATGCAAAAAAATAAGGGCTCAAAATAACAAAATAAACTACCCATCAAGAGGAGGAGGCACTGAAAATGTAAGCACCCTAAAATATCTTCCTTCTAGTCTGCCACAAAAAAAGGGGTTAGTACTTAAAAAAAACTAGAAATCAACCAGTTGAAGAGACCTCAATCGAGAAGACGTCCCAACCACTAGCATCATGTTTGGAAATTTATTGAAAGAGAACAAATGGTCACATGGAAAAAGAAGGAGCATACGCCAACATGGAAAATACTCCATGATATAACCTAGTAGAAAAACTATGAGAGAATGGAAAGAAAGAGAGAGGCCATGAATCCAACAATCCAACAAGTTGTGTTATGCTAGTTAATCCATGAAAGAGAATACGATAAAAGAATAGAAAGGCTAGCAAGTTATGTTATTCTAGTTCTACTCATCCCAAAGAGAGAGAATGAGAATTTATGCTCTATAAAGTTGTGTTATTCTAGTCAATTCTACCTTAAAAATGGTTTGTGCACAAGGTAGCTTATAGAATCAATCCTACAAAAAATATAGTCTTCGTGTAGATCCATAAAGATGATCAGTATAAGGATCAATGAAAGAAGTCATTATTAGTCTAAGGATCGATAAAAGTGGTCAGTTGAAAAGGACCAATAAAAGTGTCAATCAAAGGACCAATAAAAGCAGTTAGTCTAACCTGACTAATAAAATTATTTAATGTATAAGAAGGTCATATATATGCCCCCCTACTTATGATGGTGAGATAGGACTATGGTGGTATCATAAGAAAAAGATAACAAGGATACTTACTTATAACAACAATGAGATATCCTTAAAATAGCAATATATAACAAAGTCCTTAGCAACTTGAGTGAAGACTCTAGTTATCCAAGGAATAGGTAATTGTGAAAGGATATCCACAAGTGGGAAGAGACCCTTGAAAGGAATAAATCTAGGTTACAAGACATCTACCTTCAAGAAGAGTTATTGAATAAAGATAACATCTTCAGGATAAAGAAGGAAGGAGAACAAGAATGCACCATTTTAACCCCCCTATTGCTAGGTGAAAAATAAATTCTTGATGAAGGACATTTTAAGCCTCAAGCAAGGGTATTTATTTCTAGGATGAACATAGTTTTACAAAAAATTAAGAGGTTTTGATGAAGGTTGCACATCTCTTGCATAATCTAGAGAATCCTGAATCAAAACGAACAAAATGCCACATCACCAAGGAAAGTGGTGTTGGATTACGAAGAGGGGGTGAATCAGTAATCCCTAATCCAAAATACCTACAAAAATTTTCTCTGATTAACTTGGTAGATACTCAGTAGAAACACAACTCACTATTTATTGACAATAATAAATAAACTATAACTATCAATCAATCATTCACATAAATCATTCAAAATGTGTAACACCAATATTTAACATGGAAACCCAGCTATGGGAGAAACCACTATGGGAATTGTCACCCAGGTGACCCCACAATAGTCGGTTACACTTTTTTAGACATGCTGATTTTTATTGAAATAACACATTTTTAATAAAATATGATGATATAAGTCTTGAGAGGTTCCATTTGGAGGAATCAATTACAAGTGGTTATCTCAAAGCCTCTTAGATTAAAAAACATTGATATAACATCTATACTCACCATTCATACCTACAATGAAGTCTCCTTCGCACCTATTAAAAAGATGACAAAAAATCACTTCGACTTTATATTTTGGTAGATCAAATGAATCCATTTGAAAAACCTATCTATGTAGTATGATTCTATTCGGAAAAAGCTTTCTAATGAATATAATTTTAATACATATTGAGTTCATTATCACTTTTAAATATTACTTTAACTAAACATAGGTTGTTTGGTCATTCAACAACCTATCTCTTCAAGACTTCGGGAAAAATAGTAAATTACAAAAAAAAAATTATGAAAAATATGTAGGAAAAGAGTATTTGTGTTAACTTTCTATAAAAAAAAAATTAAAAAAATGAATTTCAATATATACAAATCAAGTTAGAGCGATCCAAGTGACCTTATGTCTAAATTACAGTTACTATCACTTTAAAACTTAATAAACTATGAAATATTGACCCAAAATGAATGAAACCAATTGCATCCTTTAGATATTGAAGTTACAAATATAATCTTGAAATAATTACATCGTTATCATTTTTTTTTTAAAAGTTATGTTGATCCAAGTGACAGTAACTCCGTAAAAACATAATTTTTTCACACAAACCACTTTTCGAACGAGAAGGAAAAATGAATTTAAATGAATTTTTAAAAAAAAAAATTAAATATATTTAGAAACTAAAAATAAAATTCTAAAAGACTCTAGCTTACATCATCTTCAAATTCCTAATAGTTTTGTAGCAACAGGTGTTCGAAAGTGAAGTTTTTTCTCAAAATGTTGATCTCTGTGTCAAAGTTGGCCAAAAAGTGGGACACACTATTGTGGGACCACCCACCCACTAATAAAATATCCTCTTTTGAAGTACGCTTGGTTAAGATACCATCTAGTTAAAGATTACAATGCACACTATTAGGTGTGACCTGGTTAAGGGATTTACCTCAGATCTATTAGGATCTTTACCCTATTAGGAGTGGCCTTGTTAGAGAGCTTCAAACACTCTTTAGAATGTCACATTTCTCAAGTAGTTTACAATAAGACTATTGGGTCTACTATGTTAAGAGATTTCTTTGTTACAAATGCTAATAAGAAATAGTAATAAAATTGACCTGTAGATGTGCAACTATCTTTTCTCAATCAGATCCTTGTTCGCTCTTCAATCTTCACTTCAATTCTTCATCATCCACTAGCATCAACACTTCATCAAATCACTATTTTCCCGCTTAGAATCTCTCTGTTCCTTCTTCTCTGCAATAGTCGGTAACCCTTCAACTATTAAATTTTCCAATCATTTGTCCATACAAGATCATCCTTTTTATAGAAAAAAAATTTCTATTAATCTTGTTGGAGTAATATTCTTTAACCAATTTACTCCTTATTTAAGTTTACTTAGGTCAACTCATAAATGAGTTAGATAGATATCTTTGAGTCCAATTTGGACTCTATCATATCCTAGAGGATATTGTAGAGTTCTATCAGAACTCTACCTCCTCCTAGTTGAGACACTTGTCTCAACCCTATCCTTTCTTTCTACCAGCTCTTGCCTATTTAAGCAAAGCCTTTGTATGTTTATTCTCACTTCATATTAAATACAATATAGTGTTGAATGCTTCTCTCTTCTAGTGGATGTCTGAGGATTGGGTTCTGGGTATAGGATAGTTTATCCTAACATGGTATCAGAGCCTTGGTCTTATAGCTCTTTCTAGTTTAGAGATTTTTCACTTTTTTTTTAGGTCCTTATTTTCTGTTATGTAGTTCACCCGTGTTGGTAGATCTGTATCAATTTTTCCATATTTGCAATCTGTGTTGTCTTCTCCATGGATTAAAGTGTTGGTCATTACACTGCACCTGCATCACACATTTATGTTTTAATCAGGGCATGTAACTTTAGTCTCTGTATCTGGATCTAAAGACCACATACGATCAAGAGGATCAAAGTCTATTTGGGTTTCTTCACAACCTGTCCACTGCAATCTAGAGTGATTGTCTATCTCAATCCATCTAAGACTGCACTCATGGTGACTAGCATGTGTTAATTCCAGTGCACACGGTACACCCCCTTCCTAGCATGTTGTTTGAAGGACCTCATTGGGTGCCTCCCATTGTGAGAGAAAGTTCACCATTATTTAGTTTCTCCAGTTGCCTAACGATGCTGGAGACTTCACATGGGAGATGCCCATCTCCTCTGCTTCCTTAACAAAGTCTTCAAGAATGATGGTGTAGATGGGCATCGTAGTCTGCATATACACCACCATCGTGCTCAGCTTTTTGGCTAGCGGTTGATGAGCTGGTGACTTCTTTTTTTAGTGTGGGCCTGTATTCTCCTACAAAGTGAACCATTTGGAAGACTTGCAAGTTCATTGTATGGCCTGCAACGTTTAGCTCTGGTGTCTCCCTATTGCCAGAGCATCCATTGATCATCAGATACACGACCATAATTTTTTTTATCATGCTGAAGTACCACCTCATCTATCATGAAGGTCATGGGCTTGTTCCAGGTCAGGTTTGTATAGTTCTCTTTGACTGAGCCAGTTCTTTGCTTCGTAAGTCGAGGATCGCCTTTCATCCATGCCATAGCGTAGACCTTCGATTTGGTGACTTCATTTGCATACGAAGAGGAGGGGCAGCTGAGATACCCCCTATAAAGTCACCTTTGGCACAATTTGATGGGCTCGTGCCTTTGGTTTTGGACTCATGACTCTGCTATACTCATGGTTATCACAACTTGAAACATGAGTTATTTTTCCTACAAAATAAACTCCATTCATTAGCGTGCATGTTTTGGTTTGTGGAAAGTGCTCGGTGATTGGACCTTGCGACCATATTGTGGTCTTGTTAGCATGTGCATGAGTTACAATTTGAGAAGTGCATTCAATGGTGGTGATTTGAAAAGGAACATTCAATGAAGTTTATCATGTACCAATTCTTCAGCGCACTTCACTAGTTCCTTGGGGCTTATCTATTCTCTCTGAGTGCATAGTAGTTGCCTTAGAGGGCCCACAACTACATTAATTCTTGTCGATAGTCCATGATTACATCTTGGTGGAGATTTCTCACCTTTTCATGCTCGGACCCTTGGTAGGAGTTTTGATTGATATATTGTGATGTGTCATAGTCTGATTCAATCAACGTGTTGTTGACTTTATTAAAGCTCGTGGTTTCTTTATGGAGGCTTTAATCATTTAGAGCTTGCACTAATATTAGTGCATGGTGCCTATAATATTCTGGTCAGCATCTTTATTTCCTCTAAGTAGAGAAGCATGATTGATATAATATTAGTAGAGAAGCATGATTGATATACCATGAAGCACAATTGTGCACCTTTTTGAGATTGGTCGACACTTTCAATTCTTGGTGGACCATTTGGTGACATTTACTTATTTGGGAGGCTCACAATCGATAACCTTCTACACTACAGAAATTTCTTTTCAGTGAATCCCATATCTTCCATGTTGTCATTAATCCTACTGTGTAGAAGGTATTTTTTTGAAAATTTTATTATTAATGCTACCTTTAGTTCTTTGAAGTTACAAGTTGTTTAGGTTGTCTCTAGGTACAATTATCATTCAGGAATTGTAAAATTAGTTTTTCTCTATTCTGGGGGGTGTATTTTGCATATTTATCCTTTGTGTACCCTTACAACATGTCAGACCCTAGGATTGAGTTGCTCACACCACATAACTATCACACATGGAAGCTCAAAATGATGTAATTTTTGTAGTCTCGAGGCCTTTGGCAGCTTTTGCAAGCTGACCAACCTAAGTTCACAAAATCATTTGAGCAATTTTTTCATAGAAACAAAATGGATGAGGCAAAAGGACTCATCGGTCTTCATGTGTCAAATAACTTTTTGTTTCACATTGTTGAGTGTACAACACCAAAATAAGTATGGGATAAGCTTGCAGGGTTGTATGGTAAGGTCAACCAATTCAAAATCTTGCAACTTGAAGCCGATCTCACTTCTCTTTCCCAAGATGTATTTCCATCTATTCAAGATTTCCTTGCATAGTTCAAGTCAATTTTGTCTTAGTTGAAAAGTTGTGGTCATGCCAAAGAAGATAAGGAGTGTATTTTCTTGATCTTGTCTAAGCTTAGAGGTCCTTTCCAAGTGTTTCCCTCTACCTTCTATTCCAATATGGATTCTATGGGAGATGATCATAATATGTGCTCATTTGAGGAATTTTTTGATAGATTAACTAGGGAGAAAGCCAAGTTAACTTAGATGGATGCTCTTCCTAAGAGTCATGCATTGATAGCTCAATCTCCTAAAGGCAAGGGTAAGTATAAGAAGAAGCCATAGACAGACTCATCTCCAGGAGATAAGCCTCCTTATAGGCCTCCCTATAAGCCTAAGGTGAATAATTATCAGAATTCTAAACCTCATTCTCCTCCTCCTAACTCAAGAGGGTCATCTTCTAAGTATAGGAAGAGACACAAGAATACTTCTTTTCGGGGTAAACCTAGGCATAATGACACACCATACTCTCAAAGGACAGCAACATTAGAAGAAGCTATGAAGAGGCATAACATTACAATTCCTAATTCTTCTTCCTCAGATAAAGGAAAAGCCTTCTCAACTAAGGCTTCATCATCTACAATTTCCAATTTGGACTCTATCATATCCTAGAGGATATTGTAGAGTTCTATCTAACTCATTTATGAGTTGACCTAAGTAAAATTAAATAAAGAGTAAATTGGTTAAACAATATTACTCCAACACCCCCCCTTAAGTGCAACTTAGGGAGTAAAACAATGTAGTAGAGGGCTATATGGGTCTTGGCAAACAAAGCCATATTATGTACCCATGTACAACTACAAAGAAATCTCTCGTAAATAGAGAAAAGGAGAAAAACCCAGTGGGAGAAAACTTTTTCACAAGAAGCTATATTAAAATTAGCTAATGAGATATTGAGTTATTGAGGTGTTTACAAAGGTATAGAGGCTCTTCTTAAATAGGCAAGAGTAGATAGGTAGAGTGGACAAGGTTGAGACAAGTGTCTCAACCTGGAGGAAGTAGAGTTCTGATAGAATTCTACAATATCCTCTTTAGATGAGTTAGAGTCCAAATAGGACTCAATGATATCCATATATCTAATAAATGTAGTGACCTAAGTAAACTTAATTAAAGAGTAAACACTAACAACTATTTACTCTAACAGCCCCCCCCCCCCCGTAAGTGTAACTTAGGGAGTACAACAATGAAATATAAAATATTTATGGGTCCTGGCAACAAGGCCATGTTAGGTACCCATGTACAACTATAATGAAATATCTCATAACTAGAGAAACAGAGAAAACCCAATGGGAGAAAACTCCTCTCCAAAAGAGAGAACATGAAGGTCTAAGAAGCCTTCAAAAAGATATGTCCTCAAATCATGAACATGAACACTAATGAAGCATAAACAATCTATAGACAACTGTTGATGAGTGATCTTGTGCTATATCTGATGATCTCCTCTAAAGAAGATGATGATCAGGAATACAACAATCTGTATGAGTGCTCCAATTGGCACTTCTCAAACATTGATCAAATGTCAACAATGGAAATAGCATCTATCGATCGAAGATACAGACAACACATGAATCTGCATGAGTGATCTTCACTACACAACCAATGATGTTGTTTGAGTGATACCATTATCACTTCTCAAATTTGTTGAAAATGTAGGGGCAATAGTCTTAAAGGAATCCAAGAGTTTCAGAACACTTCAAGTGAAACCAAGGAACTTCCACTAAAAATGAATGCAAGAGTGTCTCAGTGCACTTCAAGAGAAACCAAGGAAGAATTAGCATGAACACAAACAGTAGGATATGCCCCATAATGCTGACTTGGGTGAGGCTTGATAGATCCACTAGAATGATGTGTCACCATGCTATGCAGAAGGGACCAAAAGTATCTGCAACTGAAAAAAGGGTGTGTGTGGTTAAACTACACACTCGCATGAGGCAAGAATATTAGTGATTTTTTTGTTGTTGTGGAGGAACTCTCACTTTAACAAAGTTGTGATTGGCAAACAATGGCTCTACACAACCACCCATGGCACTTTATAACTCAGTGCAAGTACAATAATATGGCACATGTCATGTGTGCAAAATCCCCAAAAGACATGGATGGACACTGGATCTAAGATGTCTACAACAGTACTTACATAGGATGCTCAACTGATCCAAAGGACAAATCAAGAAAAATCTTGAAAATAAATTGCACTAAAGAAGTGAATGAAATCACCTTTGTGATGATGCTCGCCTATTAGGGCTGAAAGGTAAAATAAATGGCCCACCCTTCTTAAGTACCCAAGGGCATGGGTTTGGTCCTCCATGGGACCATCGGCTCAGCATGTCAGAAAAGAGTGCCCCTCCCAGATGGAGAGGGCCCAAAAAGGAGCTGAATAGGTGGTTGGGTTTGATAGTGGATCTGCACGCCAACCCCTATAACAAAAAATAAATTACAATCATTGACCACTTGAAATGGACAAAGGGACTGAAAAACATGCGAGATAGTTTTGCAACTATTGGCAAGGATGAGGGCACCAAGAATGTGATGGTCTAGTGAATAGTGTGCCAAATAATATGGGCATGATGAGGCAAATAAAGGGCCATTTGAAGCACTTTTGAAGCACAAGAAAATCTCTCTGTTGCTTTATGTGTCCACGAGCTATAAAATGCACTCGTAACCTTCATTCAAGGCTCAAGCACAAAAAAAAGGCCACCGACGATCCACAGAGCACTAAAAGTGTGGACCAGACTCATTGTAAAAAATGCACCTCCACAAAGAAATCACCAGCTTTAATAAAATCAACAGCAAAAAAAATGCATTGAAAGTGTTGACCATAAAAAAAGAAGACACGTTCACTAATCCACCACATAAAAGAAGACACGTTCACGCTCACCAATATGGGTGTATCATACTAAATTTGTAGCTGATGATTCTATTGATAAGTATAAGACCCATCTAGTGGCTAAGGGGTTTTCTTAGGTTGAAGGTATTGATTATTCTGAGACCTTTTCTCCTGTTGCCAAGATGGATTCCATTCATCTTGTACTTTATATTGCTGCATCAAAGGGTTGGTCAGTGTATCAGATGGATGTGAAGAGTGCCTTCCTGCATGGTGATCTTAAAGAGGAGATCTATATGGAGCAACCACCAGGTTTTGTACATAATTCTTCACTTGTATGCAGGCTTCAACGTTCATTATATGGTCTCAAGCAAGCTCCTAGAGTTTGGTATGAGAAGATGGATACTTTTTTGCTTGCTTGTAGATTCACTTGATGTCATTCCAATCCTACAGTCTACATTCAATAGAATGGGAGAAATCTTCTCATTCTTGTTCTTTATGTGGATGACTTTATACTCATAGGGAGTTCTCATGCCATGATTGAGAAAACTCAAAGAGCCTTGATGAAGAAATTTGATATGACTAACCTTCATTTGCTGCATTTTTTCCTTGGTCTTCAAATTCATTAATATTTTGTAGGTATTTCAATCTTCCAGTAGAAATAAGCTTTTGATTTTCTACAAATATTTGGAATAGATGATTGTAATCCAGCCCCTACTCCTTCTCAATCACATGGTGTGTTGTCTACCAACCACACTACTCCATCTGTGTATGCTACCTTATACAGGCAGTTAGTTGGCAACCTTTTGTACCTGACACATAGTCATCATGATATTTCCTTTGCAGTTAGTCTGGTCTCTTGGTTGTCTCAAGATCCTCATGAGAGCCATTTTCAGGCAGATAAGCACATTTTTCAATACATTCAGGGCACTCTAGAGTTTGGAATTCACTACACATCAAGTGCTGCTGAGATTGTGGGCTTCACTGACTCAGATTGGGTTGGTGATGTTGATGACCAAAAGTCTACCTCTGGCTTTGTTTTCTACCTTGGTTCTGGTCCAGTTGCTTGGTCTTGTAAAAAGAAAACTGCTATTGCATTATCCTCAACTGAAGTTGAATATCGAGGAGTTGTCTTAGCTAGTCAAGAGATTCTTTGGCTTCAACAATTGATGAATGATTTTGGCTTTCCATTTAATCATCGCACTACTCTTTGGTGTGACAATTAGAGTGCCATCCACACCAAACACATTGAAATCCACATACACTTCATTCAGCAACTCATTCAAGAGGGTGTTTTATCTTTGGAGTATTTTCCTACAGAGCAGAAGGTTGCAGATATATTCACCAAACCTTTAGCATCTCCTTGCTATCTTTAGTTGCGGCTGATGTTAGGGGTGAAGGAAGTAGTCCTTGGGGGTCTTGAAGAGTCCTCCTTCCTTCCTTTTTCATTGATTTTTAGCATTTGTTTGTTCTCTCTTTTGGAGAGGAGTTTTCTCCCACTGGGTTTTTCGCCTTTTCTCTATTTACAAGAGATTTCTTTGTAGTTGTACATGGGTACCTAATATGGCTTTGTTTTTTGGGACCCATATAGCCCTCTACTACATTGTTTTACTCCCTAAGTTTCACTTAAGGGGGGGTGTTGGACTAATATTGTTTAACTAATTTACTCCTTATTTAAGTTTACTTAGGTCAACTCATAAATGAGTTAGATAGATATCTTTGAGTCCAATTTGGACTCTATCATATCCTAGAGGATATTGTAGAGTTCTATAAGAACTCTACCTCCTCCTAGTTGAGACACTTGTCTCAACCCTATCCTTTCTTTCTACCAGCTCTTGCCTATTTAATCAAAGCCTTTGTATGTTTATTCTCACTTCATATTCAATACAATATAGTGTTGAATACTTCTCTCTTTTGGTGGATGTTTGAGGACTGGGTTATGGGTATAGGATAGTTTATCCTAACAAATCGAGCATCTATTACATTTTCCTTCAATCAATCTTAACCATTTATTTCATTATACCTTGAAATCAGATCTTGGTAACATGTTTCCTTTTCACCTAGGAACTTGAAATTTTCTTGAAACTTGTTCCATCTCTTTTTGTCGCTTAGATCTTGCCATAGATCTTCATCTTGAATTTTCATAACCATAGATCTTTGTAACTAACTTTCCTCATTATCATGATCATCCATCTCATCATAGCTAATCATTAAATGTCGATTTCATTTGGATATTTAATATATTTTTCTTGCTCGGTGTTCTTCACTTAGAGTTTCGGTTAAATCAATGCCTAAACCTTTCTGCTTTACCGAGTGACCTATATTTTTATCTTTACCTTACCGAGTGACTTTTCCATCTCAGTAGCCAAAACAACTTATCTTATCGAGTTGTCAAATCTTTATCACCATGCTTTACTGACTTAACATAATCATATGTTAGGTAGAAAATAATTATATCAACATAATCAAATCATTGTCTGATTTGTATCAATTTCCCATTTAAGTTCTACAACTTCTCAACTTCTTATTTCTTCTTCTCCTTAACGCATTCATCGTATATCATTACCAAATGATATGGAAACACAATATAAATCAGAAATAAATTGTTTGACATCAATGACAAGACTATAACTAATCTAACCTTTCTACTATCATCATTTACACCTCTGATCTTGGTCGGTCTTCATCATCAGCTCCATCAGATAATCAATTTTTAACATAGTTATCAATTATTGTAACAAGTGGATCCTTAGAAAAGAAGATTGAGAAAGTGAGACCTTTCCCTCCAAGGGTGTAGGAATGAGAAAATATAATACATTGTATACCCTAAGTGATAGATCCTTTATAATAGACATACACTTGGAGACATGAAAAATATTGTTAATAGAGATAATGATTCCTTGAGTAAAACAAAAGATTTCATGCTAGGAAAAATATACCATTATAAAATATGCAAGTCCACAAAGAAAAAAATGTATATATTATGAAAGGGGAAAGAGGAAGGATATAAAATTATATAAACTTCATGGAAAAATCCATTACAAGAGATATATACTTCCAAGCAAGGAAGATGTTGTAAAGAAGGATATCAATCCCCTAAAGAGAAAAATCTTCAAAAAATAAGATTAAACCTAGAAGGACATCATAGTATAAAGGATTTAACCAAAAAAAAAGATAAGGGATCCTTTGGAATGATAAATGAAGAAGATAGAGAGACCTTTTCCCCCAAGTAGAAAGATAAGGGAAAATACAAGTATTATGTGCCTCATAATGGGCACCATGCAAAACAAAGAGATCCTAGTGAAGTAAGCTACTAAGATTACATGATGGAGAGAAACATGATATGAAAGATAAATTATAAGGTATTGTTTTGATATCAATAAAAATCATAAGATTTTTGTTTAAAAAATAAGAGATTATCTACCAAATCTTGAACAAATTGTCTAAATTCAATACAATTTTAACAAGAGAATATTTATTTCTATGATGAAAAAGACATGGAAAATCACCATTATGAGGTATTTGGTTCTTTAAAACAATATGTCTAAAAGGAAAACAAATTTTAGTTTCATATTTAAGTCTCCAAAATATTCTCTTATCCAAAGACAAATAGTCAACAAAAGGAGGTGTAACAACAAGTGGTGTTGGTAAAAGAATGTCTAGAGGAGGTTTTTATGATGAAGAAGGATAGAAAGAAGAAAAATTAGTGTCTTGACCTATATAAACCCTAGACCACATATAGTATCTTGTGTAGGAGGGTCTATAGGGATTTTAATACCTTTTTCCTAAATACTAAGACCTCGTCCACTATAACCTTACTGATTAGTAATGTCATAACCCATATTATAATTATCCTTTAATATAGAGGGAGAAGGACATTCATCTTGAGCTTTATTAAAATTTGTATAGCATAAAGAGGAATAGGAAGAGAAATTTTCTCATTAGGGAGATTAGGATTCCTATCGCTATTCCTATCTTTTTTAGGTAGAGAAGAAGAAAGTTTATCAAAATATTCATGTTTACTTAATGGTATTATTGGAGATAAATCATCAAGGAAATTCTTAGCATCATGATTATGAAGAATATTTTGATAAAATGAATAATGATTTAACTCATCTAAATAATTACATAAACTAGCTTCCTTAAGTTCATTCATTAAGGTGGGTTGAGGAGGAGGGGATCTAGGTCTCACTAATATGGGATTGTTAGGAGGTTGATATCTATCCTCATGATTAATACAAATTGTACAAAAAGGAATAAGGTGTTTTATGCTAATGTCATATTTAAGTTCATCAATAAAGACCCATATATAATCAATATATTATATAATTATTTCTAAAAATTGAATGAGAAAACCACATGAAATATTGATAAAAGTCTTTAAACATGCTTAATAAGGAAGGAAGATATTTGAAAGTATTATAATTCCATATGAAAGAACACCGTGAAGGAATATAAACATCATGAAATTAAAGAAATCACTATTCTCTATGTGTGATTGATAAAGAGAAGTAAGAAGAAGTGTAATAACATGGGATATCACACACCAATCTAAATTAGTAAACTCCATGAAAGCTAGCCAAATTAGATCTAAGGATGAAATTTAAAACATAAAGTAAAATCTAGAGATCTAGCACAAAGGAGATCTAACACCTAAATAAGAATGGAAATGTTTCACATCAGGTTCACTAAAATTTACAATGGGGAAATGGAAGCAAAGGCACAAATGGGGATTTCTCCTATTTCCTTATTCCACACTTGGAAGAAATATGACCCAATAGGCTCAAGTAAGACTTAAGAACTAAATGATTCAATGATCCTTCACTATTAATGATTTGAATGGGTTGATTAGATGTTGCAAGATAAAAGGCTAAATAAGCAGAAATAACAACTTCCAGTAGAAACAAACAAACAAAAATCAAACAAGAACTTACAGTGACTTGAAAAAGAAACTAAATAATAACATTGAACTTTGATATAAATTTGAATCTTATTTAGAGGGTATATAACACCTTGTACATTCTATACCTAGGCAAACAAGCTTTCAAACTACAATTACCGGTTCCCCTCTATAGAAATTGGGTTGGGGGGATACCATGAGCTTTGGAACCAGAGCTCAAGACATTATTGCTATTTACACCCAGGCTAATTGCTATGTTTCTTCCAAGGTATACACTAAGAAAAACATTCTATACCCAGGTATAGAATGCTTTGTTAGAAATAGGGAATACTGAGAGGGGGGGTGAATCAATATTCTACAAAATTTTTCTTTTGCCCAATTATGGATATAACATATTATCTTAACACATGCATCACATAAGAAGCTAAACAACATGCATAGCTATAAAACTAAAGAACTCATAACACATTATTTGTTCTCGAGGAAACCCTGGCCAAGGGAAAACCCTAGTGGAGATGGTACCCACAAAGATCCACTAATCAAAAGTATCTTGTTAAGGATGTTGACCCTGTTAGGAGTCTATTACATGCATATAGTGTCTCAATCCTGATTAAGGGACTATAGGCCTTGTTAGAAGCCTCAACCCTATTAGGAGTTGGCAGTACAAAATGTGATTACCAAATGAGCCCACTGCCCAAACAAGTAATGTACAATATACACTGATTACAAAAGAAGGTTTTAAGGTACATAACCTTATACTACTTGCATCAATATCTCTGTGCTACTCTTTCACTATCACTATTACATATGCATCATATATTTTGCATCATGTCACTTTATCATTACATTATCACATGTATCCATCTTACAATTTACAATTACATTTATACAAGTTATTAGGATTAATAACTTTCCAGATAGCTATCATATTAAAAATAACTTTATCCAAGGGTTAACATCTAGGATGTCATCCCTTTATATTGTTAAGTCATTATTTTGATAAACAAAATAATCCCTTAACTCTTTATCAATTTTGTCTTCATATTCTGTCATGTCGGCTTGACACTGTCTTTAGTAAAACTATCATAACTTCTTCTATACATGCCATACTGACTTGCACTCTGAGATGGGTCTTCAATAATCATCATAGAGTCTATTTTCAAGTGCACAAGCACTGAACTTACTCCAATCAACATCGCAAACAAAAACTATCTCCAGGTTCACTGGTAAAAATACTGTCTCATACTTAGACAATTTCGCATTGCGCTCTGACATACTAGGTCTTTGACCTATGCGATCTTCATGTAGATCATATGTTTCCATAATGACAACATCTATGTAATCAACTCAGCCAAATTGCCAACATTATTTTCTTAGTGTATACCCTACAACTATATTTTAAACTTTCTCAGATTGTTTTTCAGATCATGTACTTTCTAGATCTATAATGGTAGGCTTGCCACGTTAGCAATGTAAACACTTCTCTAAATGTGATCAAATATATTTTGATGCAATAGGTTTGACTTAAAACTCAAACCCAAAAAAAATCATAAAAGACAAAACTTTGTGTAATAGATGTTGAAGTTTCTCATAATATTTGATTCAGATAGAAGAAATGAAGTATGTAGATAAATTATCTTCTTCCTTGATAGTTGACTCATTTTCTTTACCTTCAATGAGGGAAATAATCTTGATTCATGGAGAAGAATACCTTGAATGCTTGATAAGAAGTCTAGATCTTGAATGCTTTCCTTTGAAACCTTGAACTCAATTGCTTGAATATGTAATTGTATGAGAGCTCTTAAAATCTTGATTTTCATTACCAAAATTAGGAGAGATAGGTTGCCTATATACCTCTCACAACATTTTTGGGGTTAAAACTCAAGAAAGCTAACCAAAAATCCAAATACCCCAATAAATTACCAAGATAGACCCCTGATTTAAATCTTAGCTAATTGTAATAGAAGAGCCCTTTGAAGTTTTGTAGAGTAAATTAGAAAAATATATATTAAGTAGAGAGTTCACCAAGGCCTCATAGATGGTAGGAACACTGGTGGTAGTAGGTAATTTTTTTCTAGAAGGGTAAGAAGAGTTTGTGTTGGATATATCAACCACCATGTTTTATACCAAAGAATTGGTAACCCCTTGTGGTCTTGGTAAGGAGACACTAGTTTGCAAATGAAGAGCACGAGGTTGCAGGGAGAGTCAATATTAGGTTGTCAGGAAGCAATTTGCAAATATTTTTGCAATTCCTAAGAATTAAGAATAATAGAGAAATATAAAAATTGCGAAAGAATGGAGGTAGGAGAATACTAATGGACTGATTATTGAATTTCAATATAAAGAGATACTTGGGATAGAGTGTGTATTTCTAATTGAAAAGCATCATATTTTATATTTTTAATAGGTTTCTTGGTATTTTTAACATAAAATAAGGCATATCATTCTTATTAAAACAAAATAATGAACACATAATTTCATAGATAAAGGTGGGTTCTTTCATTGTGCAAATTTGTAGAGTGAAAAGACCTCATTTTCTTGATCAATTTTTATTTATGAAAACTTTCTAGTGGATTTTTTTGTGCATATTTTTTTTTTAAATATGGCTTGTAGCCATAATTTGTGGGTTCAATTATTTTCTCATGAATATTCTTTTGGTTAAGTAAATTTGAGGATTTGTGTAATAGCTACAAATATCAACACTCGTTCTTGGAATTCCTTGTCTTTGATCTACACCAAATGGTATCAAAATAGGTTGATTACTAGAAGATGTGTTGAGATTAAGAGTATTTGAAGAAAATTCTAGGAGAGAGATAATGTTTTTAATGAAGAAAGTATTTTTGAAGCCATTGTAAGAGAATAAAGAGACCATCTAGAGGAGTAACATATTTCAGACTTTTGGCAAGTCAAGTGGAAAGTGTTCCAAGGTGATTGTGGATAAGAACAATGGATGTAATTTGGTATCTTTACAAATGGTTGAGATGAAGAACCATCCTAACCCTTATCAAATTTTATTATTGCAAAGACATCATCTATTTTGGGTAAGTGATCAATGTGCTACTAATTTTCATATTGTTGTGCATAGAAAAGATATTATATATTATTTAGTGCCCATGGATGTATATCATGTTCTTTTTTAGTGAGCTTGGATTTGAGATATGTAAGTTTTGTATAATGGTAGAAGAACACCTAGAACATAGTAAAAGATGGAAATCGATATATTAAAAATCTATTTTAGGATAGACAAGAGGAAGTGACAAAGAAAATGGTACCAAATGTGAATGTTGAAGATGAAAACCAAATATTTGGAAAAGAGGATGGTGAAAAGAAGAAAGAGAAAATGCAGATTTCCAGTCCTATGATGGAAGGGTGATGGAAAGAAGAACATGCAGGAGTAGTCTATACAGTTATCAATGAAGAGAAATATGTAAAGAAAAGAAAAGAATGGAGAAAGAAAGATAAAGGGAAACAAAAATTATAATATAAGAGTCCTAAGTTTGACAAACAAATAGATGAAGATGAAGAAGATCTCTTATTAATAGAGAAGATAAGGAATCTAGAGAAATTTTTTGAAGGGTCGAAGGTTCAAAGAAGGTTAAGGAGGAAGATCCATTGAAAACATTTGACTTTTATAATCCTTTATGTCATGTTTTATTTGTAGGAAAAAGAGAAGTAGTTGAATGCCATACACGTATTATTGAAGAGGATATCCTCATGCAAGAGGAGAAAGAATGAAATGTTGAAAAGATTGAGTTTTTAGCTCTAGCATATCATTTTGAAGGCATGGAAGATGTAAAAAAAAAGTTAAAATAGATTAATAAGACAAAGATAAACATATAAAAAATGTACTAGGGATAATTTATGAAGGAAAAGTTGGGGCAACAACAAAGAAGCATGAAAACGTATAGGTAAATAGTCATTTTTATGATATTTGTGTAAGTGAATTGGATGCATTTTTATGTGTTCACATGAATGAAAATAATAGTATTATCAAATAATGTAATAGTGAAGTAATATCAATTTTTGGTCTCATGGAGTATATAGAGAGATTAAAAATTTTTGTGACAATAGTGTGAAGAGGAGCACATAGAGAGAATGATATGAGAAGAATGAAGTGAAAGGGGGAAAAAAGGAAAGAAGATGACTTACTAATGAAAATAGCATTATTTAAGATATGAAAGAAGATGACTTACTAATGAGGACATTGAGAAGGATATTGTAATAGAGAAAGTTAAAATCTCAAAGGTAATTGTCAATTCTTCAAATTTTTCCAGTATTGATATTAAGGATAATTAATGTGTGGATGAAATGACAACTAAATATGGAAAAGAAGAAGAGGTTAAGTTTAGTAATAAGGTTCTACAAGTTGAACTACAATGGTTTACTTTGTTGATTTTCAAGTGTAGTTTCATTAATTTTATCCATCTATAATTCCACGCTCATTTTGGGCTCACTTTTGTGGTTGTCCATTATACCCCTAATTTATGCATAATTTTGTTAGGAATAGTCCCAAGTGATAACTGAGAGGGAGGGGTGAATCGGTTATCTACAAGTTTCAATTCTTTATCCAATTAAGTATACTTAAACATAAAGCATAAATACAATGAAAGAACATTTGAACACAACACCAATATTTTGGTTACTAGAAAACTCAAATAGGTAAAAACCCCAGTGGGAATTGACACCCACTAATAATCTACACTAGTGTTTTATGATCCTTGTTAGAAGATCCTTAACCTTGTTAGGAGTTGCTTTACAATATATTTAGTATAGAGACCTGGTCAAGGGTTGGACCCTATTAGGAGTCTTTTAGAATTAAACCTGTTAGGATTCTTTTACAATTAACTTTGTTAGGAGTGAGGACGCACTGTTTGATAGCAGACTGCTCAAAGGGGTGAAGGCTACAACCTTCTAAATAATAGATACACACTATATCTGGATCTTGGTGAGTTGCGCTTTAACCTATTGTCTGGATCAGTTCCAATGTATAGCATAAACTCTTTTCTTGGTCACATAGAGCTTTTGTTGATGGCTCAACACTTCGCATACTCTGCTCTTCTCTTCACCAACAACTCTGAACCATGCTTTAGGAATCACAAATGACTGCCTATAAATATCTTTCCTCCAAATGATATAATCAAGTTAGCCTATTAGAACCACCTTAAAATCATATTACAGAAACAATAACATACTCCAATAATAATTCTATTGGCTCTACTAAGCATGCAACACAATCTGGGACCTGTCCAATATTAATAAATGTAGACGCATGCTACACACTGTCAGCTCTACCAAAGTAACTAAAAATTTCTCCTCAAGATGAATGACATCATGCTCTCTTAACTAAACATTTTTAACTCTTCTCTAATCCATAATCCAAGGGCGCATACCTAAATGATAAGCACAACTCATGAACCAATACAATCTATGTCAGCTCTTCTAAATAAACATAGGAAACTGTTGTTGGTGAATAGCGACTGCATAACTTCACTTCTATTGATCATCAGACTATGTTTCCATGATTGTAACATCACTAACATGTCTTCATCACATATCCAAAGATGCAAGGCTCCATGATGACTGTACAAACAATCACTCATAGAACACTACTTGTAACTCTGTCAGGAACATTGTTGACACAAGTTATTGCATAACTATATGTACTAACAGTTAACCTCTGTGTCCATGATATCATGCTGATAACATGTCCATGCTACATATACTCAAACATTACTGCATAAGTCTTCAATGTGTGCTACTTACCATATGTTGTCATCAATGACAAACATACAATCAGCACTGGCTTGCTGGCAAATCTCCAACAATCTCCCCTTTTGGCATTGATGGAAACATATGGAATGAAAAACACCACCAACCCAAATGAGAAATTATTTTATAACATTCTCCATTTCCTATTCAAAACCACCCCAAGGATGTATCCTCCATCTGCTACAATTTTTTTTTTTAATATTCTCCATTTCCTCAACTGAATTGCTTCCATGACTGAATAATACTCCCCCTTAGTGTATTACTCCTTTGATTCTATTTTTCATGACTCTATATATTACCCCCCCTTTGACATCAATGGAAAAGGGTGCCAACTCTTTTAAGCACTGATACTACTCCTGAAGTAGAGTAGTCAATCATCCATCAGTCCCTGAGGACTGATGCTCTGTCTTCTTTCTTCTAAGTATAATCAGGGAAGGGAATTACTCCCAAATTCTCCCTAAGATACTCAAAAGTATCCTTTGGTGAGGGCTTTGTGACTATGTCTACTAGCTGTTCCTTTTTACTCACATAATCCAATTTGACTTCTTTTTCTACCACTTTCTCTCTTAGGAAGTGATACTTGATCTCAATGTGTTTTGTCTTTGCATGCATCATAGGATTCTTTGACATATTGATAGTGCTAGTGTTATCACAATGAATAACAATAGGATAGTCAATTTGAATTCCAAAATCCTTTACCATTTCCTTGATCCAGACAATTATAGAACAATTCAGGGCTGTTGTAACATACTCTTCTTCTACTATTGACAAAGAGATACAATTTTTCTTCTTGCTTTTCCATGTGACAAGTCTATTACCAAGAAACACTAGTCCTCCTGATGTACTCTTTCTATCATCAACACATCCTGCCCAATCTACATCAGTATATACATGAAGCTCAATATTTTTTGAATTAGGATACCATAGACCATAATCTATAGTGCCTTGCAAGTATCTAAATATTCTTTTTACTTCCATGAGGTGACTTTGTTTAGGCTCTACTGCAAATCTTCCAACTATGCCAACTGCATTGGAAATATCTGGTCTAGTTTGAGTAAGATAAATAAGTTTTCCAATCATAGACTTGTACAATGTTATATCTACTACCGGTGAATCATCTTCTTTTGTAAGCTTACATCCTATTATCACAAGTGTACCCACTAGCTTACAATCATCCATCTTGAATTTCTTTAATATCTCTTTCACATATTTTGACTGATTAATGAAAATACCTTTTTTTGTCTACTACACATTTAATCCTAAGAAGTATTTAATAGGTCCAATCATGCTCATCTCAAACTCACTATGCATCTCCTTAGAAAATTCAGCACTAAGTTTGTCATTACCTCCAAAGATAATGTCATCAACAAATATAGCTACAAGTAGTAGTCCTTCAGATGTCTCTCTTATGAATAGATTACAATCTGCTACTCCTTTCTTGAATCCAATTTTAGTTAGATATCCATCAAGTCTCTCATACCATGCTCTAGGGGCTTGCTTAAGTCCATAGAGGGCTTTCTTCAATCTGCATACCATATCATGTCTTTCTGATAGGGTGAATCCTTATGGCTGCTCAATGTATACTTCTTATTTTAGCTCTCCATTCAAGAATGCTGACTTGACATCCATCTGATAGACTTTGAAGTTTTTGACTGTTACATAAGCTAGAAACAACTTAATAGCTTCTAATCTTCTCACAGGTGAAAATGTGTCTGAATAATCAATGCCTTCTCTTTGCTCATAGCCCTTACATACTAACCTTGCTTTGTTCCTTACTACTATGCCATCTTCATTCATCTTGTTTCAAAATATCCACTTTGTTACAATCACATTCTTATCACTAGGTCTTGGGACTAGTTCCCAAGTATCATTCTTGATAATTTGATCTAGTTCTTCTTTCATAGCATCATGCCAATCTGAATCATTACATGCATCTTCAACACTTAAAGGTTAAATTTGAGATAGTAAACATACCACCTCATTGCTTGCTGAATTATTTGCTTGTGATATTGTTGTGAATTCTCCACTCTGATCTCCAATGATGTCATTCTTGGAATGGTATCTAGATGTAAACTTTGGAACTTTGGGTGATACTGTCTCATCTTCCTTCTAAGTTTCTTCTTCACTTGTTTCAGGGTCATCGATCAATACTTTACTACTGTCAAACATATCTTCAACAACTGTCTCACTAGTGGAAGGTCTGGGTTCTTCAATCATAGGTGAGTAATCATGATATCTTTCTTGAACCATAAATTTTTCATCAATCTTAACATGAGCACTTTCAATTATTTTCTTCAATCTCAAGTTAAAACATCTATAAGTTTTACTTTTAGTAGAGTAACCAAGAAAAATACCTTCATCACTTCTTGCATCAAACTTGCCTATTTCTTCATCCCTCTTGATGTAGCACTTGCTTCCAAAGATTTTGAAGTATTTTACTATGGGAACATTACCAAACCATAAGGTGTCTTGTATGCACCATGCCTTAATTGTATTCTATTGATTGTATAGACTGTTGTATTGACCACATCTCTCCAATAGGTGTGTGCAACTTTTCCTTCAATCATGATGGTGCGTTCTTTATCAAGGATGATCCTATTCCTTTCTTTTGCAATCCCATTTTGCTGAGGGGTTCTAGGTCCACTCAACTATCTATTTATGTCATGTTCTTTATAGTACTCATAAAATATGTCAGAGGTGAATTCTCCTCCTCTATCTGATCTTAGATATTTTATCTTTAGTCCAAATTCATTCTCAACCTTAGCTTTGAATATTTTGAACTTCTCAAGTGCTTCTGACTTATCTTTTAAGAACGCAACCCACATCATTCTAGAATAATCATCTACAAACAAAATGAAATACCTTTCTCCATAGTATGATCTTGTTTGAGTTGGTCCACATAGGTCTATATGAATCTGATCCAGCTTTTTCTCTGCTGAATTATGCTTTCTTCTAAATGAATTCCTCACATGAAATCCCATTACACATTCATTGAATATAGTATCAACTAGCTTTTCTATGCTAGGTAGGTCTCTAACTTCCTTTACAATACTTATCTTTACTATGTTATCAAAATTAATATGACATAGTCTTTTATGCCATAGCCAACTGTCATCTACTTTAGAAACGAAACAACTTTCTTCTGGATTAAGTTGAAAAACATTACCTTTAGTCTTTGATCCCAATGCAATTATTTCTCCTTCTTTGTTGTTAATGATGCACTTGTTTCCATTGAACTCCAACTTGTAGCCTTTATCAAGTAACTGCCCAACACTTAGTAAGTTATGTTTCAAACCATCAACATAAAGAACATCATTAGTGCTATTCTTTCCATCCAAGGTGATGGCTCCTCTACCAATGATGGGTTTAGGAGTGTTATCTCTAAATCTAACCATGCATCCTCTGTATCTATCCAAATGAAAGAATATATCTTTGTCACATGTCATGTCATGTGAGCAACCACTATCAATGATCCAATCTATCCTGATGTCAACTTGTGAAATCAATGCTAACTCTTGTGAATTCTTTTCATCTTCAAGAGAAATGAATCCAATCTCATCTTGTGTTGATTCTTCATCTGATATTCCATCTCCAGCATAGTAGAATTCCTTTGTATACTTAGGCTTGTAGCTATTCTTGAACTTTTTAACTCTTGTAGGACACTTAGATGCAAAGTGACCAATCTTATTACATGAAAAGCATTTGAATGGTAATTAACCTTCATATTTTCCTTTTCCTTTCTTTTCTCTTTTAGCAATCATAGCAATGAAATTATCTAGGGCTTCTTCTTCATCATCATCATCAAAATTACCAGAGGTGTTCAAGGATTCCTTACCATGGACCAAAGCTTTGAAGGGTGTCTCATTTTTAGGCTCTATCTTCAAACTTGAAATCTCAAATGTAGAAATCTTGCGGATTAAGGTCTCTCTTTTGAAATTTTATGAGAATTGCATAGTCTCATCAAGGATGTTTATCTTATTCTGATATTCTGGTGTCAAGGTAGTCATCACCTTATCCATGATGTCTTCTTCTGAGATTTCACAACCATTGTTTCTGATTCTAGCAATTGCTTCATTGATCCTTTGGTTGTAGGCTCTTATGGTCTCTTCAGGTAGCATCTCCAATGTATTGTATTTTTTCTTCCATGTCTTTATGCATGCATTCTTTTCTTGTTTATCTCCTTCAAACATGTCTTCTAGGTGCTTCCATATCTTGTAGGTTGTGTCTACTTTCTTTATCTCTAAAAACTCGCTATCAGATAGGGCACTGATAAGGGCTTCTTTTGCTATTGCATTCTGATGGAACAAATCCTTCTGCTTGCTAGTAGAAGCATCCTTTGCAAGATCCGCTAGAGAGGGGATCTCAACTTCCTTGATAGCCAATTCAAAAACTTCAAAAGCAATGCACTATAATTGTGTCATCATCTTGTTCTTCCAATCAAGATAATTCTCTCCATCAAACTTAGGGCTGTCTTTTCTAAATAATATCATCTGATCAACCTCAAGCTATTAAAATTTCTCTCTAAAGCACTTGGCTTTGATACCAATTGTTAGGAATAGTCCCAAGAGATAACTAAGAGGGGAGGGTGAATCAGTTATCTACAAGTTTCAATTCTTTATCCAATTAAGTATACTTAAACATAAAGCATAAACATAATGAAAGAACACTTGAACACAAAACCAATATTTTGGTTATGGGGAAACCCAAATAGGTAAAAACCTTGGTGGGAATCAACACCCACCAATAATCTACACTAGTGTTTTATGATCCTTGTTAGAAGATCCTTAACCCTGTTAGGAGTTTCTTTATAATCTATTTAGTACAAAGACCTGGTCAAGGGTTGGGCCCTGTTAAGAGTCTTTTACAATTAACCCTGTTAGGGGTGAGGATGCACTATCCGAGAGCACATTGCTCAAAGGGGTGAAGGCTACAACCTTCTAAATAACAGATACACACTATATTTGGATCTTAGTGAGCTGCACTTTGACCTACTGTTTGGATCAGTTCCAATGTATAGCTGTATACACCTAAAAATGGCTTCATTAATTAATTAAATATTTATTATTTAATTACTATTGACTTGATAAATTAATTAAATTTATTATTTAATTAATATTTTTTTCCTCTATTTATTAAGTAAATTATTCAATTTATTTAATAAATTCACTATAGTCTAATTCTATATCCTAAGTCTTTTAAAAAGTCTATTAAAGTGATTTAATTAAATACACAATCACCTAAATATGACTAAATCCCCTAGTCCACTTCATCCACCTAGTCACCTGACACATCACCTTGGCTAAGATAAATAATTATTATTAATTATTTATTCATATTTATCCTCACCTACACATGTCCTATTCTTAAGGGCTATGTGGCCTCATAGGACTTGGTCTCATGACCACTTGTCCTCTCAACAACCAAGTCAAGAGACATTCCCTATTCCTAAGGGGCTTCTCAAGCCACCTCTAAGGGTCAAGGGTGACTCATAGGACACTTGTGCAAAGAGTCCTCATGAGGAAAAGGTCTCTCCCTCTTTCTCTCTCTGGTCTTTGTGAGACACTTGACATATGTCTTTCCCTTCCACCTTCTCCTCCATGTCAATGTGAGAGGAACATCATGCCTATTCTTTCTCTCACATTCCAACTACATCCCCCTTTCTCTCAACTCTTTCAACCAAGCCAATTTTAGCCCTAGGATCTTCCACCATTCATTCTCAACCATAGGATTCTACCACCTAGGCCTAGATCCTCCAAAACTCTATAAAAGGAGCCTCATTTTCCATTTGAAAGCTAATAGGTATTTTTGAGAACAAGCATTCAAGCATACAAGCAATCAAGCATCCAAGCAATCAAGCAAACAAGCATTTTCATTATCATCCCCATCATTTGCATTCCATTCATTAGATTTGCATAAGCTATTGTGCATCCATTTCACTCAATCTCCACACTTTGGAAACATCTTGGGAAAAGGGCTTCATTTGGAAATCTGAGAGCTCAACATCTTCAAGAAATCAAGGTTAGGAGGGCAATGGAGACAAGCTGCATTTGTAGGTGAAGGTAAAATTGTTATTTTGGCTTCATTGTTTATTGCATTCTTCATTGTAGTTTGCTTATTAGATAGATTTGTTAGCTTCTTTTAGTTAATTTATCATTTAGAGTAGTATCCAACTAATTTGCATACATTTTTGGCACTAGAAGGAGGGCCCAACCGGGCTTTTCACTTTCAGTTTTTAGTTTTCCGTGTGCAAGATTTTCTATAGGTTTTTTTTGTGCATCCGTCCATGATTCCTGCGCATCTGTTCATTTTCGCTGCGCATCCATTCTCTGCATAAAATTTTCATTTGTTTTTTTTCTGTTATAATTGTTGCGCATTTGTCTGCTATTCCTACACATTTATTCATTTTCATTGCGCATCCATAATAACTGCACATACATTCCACCAGGCTGCACATTAATTAAACTATCTCGCACATACATCATTCCTACGCATACATCCATACTACGCATATATCACACTATTCTCCGCATTTATCAGTTTCTATAGAAAAATTCAATTTTCTGTTAGATTTGTTTTTAGCTAACATTTTGACGAGTTTCTGTTCGTTCTGGTAGTTTTTTTTAGGCTGTTTTGTAGGACATAATTTTTTGAAGACCCCATTGCTAAAAACATTTTTCTAACAATTTGATTTGCAGATTGCTAAGGGGTTTGCAAAATAGACTATAATCTCGTTTGGGCTTAAAATATGACATGTTTTTGCTTTGTGTGTTTTCCTTAGCATAGATTCACGTGTCTGTTGTGTTTTGCTTAATAGCATAATTGTAATCCCAAAATTATAACAACGTATCCTCTCCCCTCGCCATTCATGGATCTTGGGTGTAAGAGAAATTGTTATAATTTTTAGAGGGCGGTCTTTGGTGGGAAAAAAGGTACTCACCCCAAGGAATGACCCAACTGGTAACAGGCTAAAGCCAAGCCCTTCCAAACTGGTATATAAAAAATGCTAGTGTGATTAGTCTCACATTAGACAGGTGTGAATTCATTGTGGCAACCAAAATCTCCTCCAGTACCCCAGTGGTACATTAAAGTCCTACTTAGTAGAGGTGAAAGCCTTGCTTTGAAAGGATTGGGAGAGCCCCCTTAATTGGGAAAATGACTTGATCACAACCACCTGAATGGATGTCCTTATTAACAACTTTTGTTTAGTGGCCAAAAACCTTCTATCTGCTAGCTCAAGGAATCACCCAAGCTCGTGAAGACATCCCACATTACTCACAGTTCATAGTAGAGATAGCAGTTCTTTGCGAAGTAATGACCCATTGAATTTGGAACTTGGTGTGCCTGAGAAGTGAGTGCACTGTAAGGAGGAGCCCGTGCCTCCAAGTTCCTAGGCTGTCCACTGTGGATTTGTGTGGCTAGATTTTATTATCCTAGTGGGGATTCAGCAGATATTATCCTTGCCAACCTTAGGATTGTAAGCATATTTGTGCATTCATACTAGTTTAAATTAGATCAAAATCATCTTTGTCTTGCGTGTGTGTGTTTATGAATTTTTACTTTGCCAAAAACCAGAAAACATCAGAAAAACTAAAACAAAAAAAATTCCCTATCATCAAAATAGCAAAATCATCAAAAATTTGACAACCTGCGCATACATTCAAAATTTCTGCGCATACGATTAAAGTTACTGTGCATCTGTCAAAATTTTCTATGCATTTGTTTCATTTTACTGCACATATATTACACTGTCCTGCGCATTTGTTGTTGCGCATTTACAACAAAGAGCATTTTCATAGGCTTTTGGATTTTCAAAATCACTTTTTCAAATACCCATTTTTGTCTTCAGCAAGATTCTAGAAAAACAGTTACGTTACATAGACTTCTGATTTCTAATTTGACCACTTTCATCACTTTTCATCATCATTCCTTCCTCAAGAGTCAACAAATCATTTTCTTCCAATCTTAAAATTTTTAGTGTGGTGTTGAAGATTTACCTTATCTATCAGACTTTGATCTTGGTGAGCTTATCATATCAGGATATATCATCCTTAACCATCAAGCTTACTTAGATTATTGTTTCTTGACCCCAATTTTTAGTACTTATCATATCTTTTCTACTAATTATTCTCCATATCTTTTTATCAAGAATCTTTCTTTTCCGCAATCAATTTCATTCATTTTATGGTTCAAACTTGATCTCAGAAACTCAAACAACCTATTAATCCAGAATCCCTAGACAAAATGGAAGGCAATAACAGCAATGATGAGAATCCTTGGCCCAAACAACCTCCTAAGAAAGCTAATCCTCTCACATTTGATGACGAACCTACTGATGAGGAACTTAGGGATGCTGCATAAGATCCTAAATTTTTACAAGTCATGGAATGACTTATAGGCTTGGATAAAGAGATGTATTTCCTCATGCTTGCTCAACAAGGAGCTAAGTTACCAAGTGATTTTGATGTTACCAATCTTAGAGAACCAACTCCTACACAAAATCAAGATATTCTTAAAGGTTCTCAAGATCCTCATGGAGCAAAGGAAATCAATCAACAATCCAATGCTTCTCAAATCAATCAACAATCCAATGCGTCCCATAGTGATCAACAACAAAATGTTTTTCAAAATAATGAGCAATCCAATGATCCTCAACATACTCAACAGTGTAATGTTTCCCAAAACTCGCAAGGAAACACATTATCTTTGGATCCCGTCCTACAACAAATCTAGATGCTTCAACAACAAATTCGTGATATTCAAACTGGATCATCAACTAAGAAGTATTCTTTGGATGATATATGTCCTTATCCTTTTGATAAGAATTTAGCAATGATTCCATTCCCTCCTCATTTTGAGGTACCAAAATTTGATAAATACAAAGGGAATTCGGATCCACAAGACCATATTCATGAGTTTTGTGCTGCTTGTATTGAAGTCGCTCACAATGACACTTATCTTATGTGACTATTTCCACAAAGTTTAGGAGGACAAGCCATGGAATGGTTCTCCAAACTTCCCCCCGGCATCAAATCTTTCAATGAGCTTCTTGACAAATTTTTGACTCATTATTCATATAACATCAAACATGAGGTCACTATGCTTGATCTTTGCAATGCACATCAAAAGAATGGAGAACCTTTCCTTACTTTTTTGCAAAGATGGCGTCAGTTGTTTTCTAAATATTCACGAATGATTCCTGAACAAGAAAAGATGGATATTTTTTGTGCATAACCTTACACCAGAAATGAGTTATAGGTTATAATTGCAATGTCCACCAAATTTCAATAAGCTCATAGAAAATGGTATCAAGATTGAGGAAGCCATGGTCCGAAAAGGTGAGATAAAACTTTATTCCAAAGACAATGCTGGATCCTCAAATTCCAATTCCAACACTTATAACTCCAATTCCAACAATGACAAATCGAAATATTGGAATAAAAACAAAAACATTGTCAATGACGAAATTGTTGATAATCGTAATGTCCAACCAACAAAACCTCTTCTAAATCTCACAAGTACGACCAATGCTACTCAAGCTACATACAACAATCAGTTGGCAAGTCACAATACCACCAAAGATTTACCTAAACCAAGATTGCCTTTTATCTCACCCCGAAGAAACTTTACTCCTTTAGGGGAATCTCTCGAATCAGCATTACGGAAGTTAATCACCAAGAAACTCATCACACTTCCTGAACCGAAAGATTATGAACCTAGAGTGAAGCCTTCTTGGTGGAATGGAAATGATTATTGTGAATTCCATAGAGGAAAAGGACATATAACTAATGAGTGTCAAAGACTTAAAAATGTGATCCAAGACTTAATCGAAAGTGGTGAAATTAGTGTTGACGGACATGTCTCGAATGAATCACATACGGCATTCAAAGATCCACTTCCTGAGCATGAAAAGGGAGGTTCTTCCAAAAATAAGAGTGACAACCAAGCCAATTATAATAACACACCCTATAGATATGTTGGTAACATTTCTGACTGTCATCCTTCTGCATATTATGCCAATGTTATTACCATAAAGGAAAAATCAGAGAGTCAACCAATCCATGCTACTACTCGTGCTCAAGCCAAGGTTACTCTCCAAGGAGTCCAGTCTAAACCAAGCACTACTCACAACAAGTCCATTTATGTTCCAAAGTCCATACCCAATACTTCCAACCAGTACAATCTTTTGGAACAGCTCAAAAAGACACCGGCCCAGATATCCATCTTAGAGCTTTTGCATCTTTCTCCATCTCATAAAGATATCCTTGAAAAAGCTCTCTTAGAGACCCAGGTTCCAACAACTCTAGATCCTAATCAATTTCAAGCTATGGTAGGCCATTTAACGACCCCACACTATTTTTCCTTTACTGAAAATGATGATTTAGCCATTACCCAACCTCATAATGCTCCTTTACATATCGAAGTCCTTGTCTAGAATCACAAGATTAAAAGAGTATTAATAGATGGGGGAGCTGGCTTGAATATTTGCACGTTAAAGTTGGTCCTTGCATTGGGATTTTCTGAAAATGCCATTGATCCAAAAAAGAAAATCACAATAAAATCCTATGATGAGGAAGAGTGATCATCCAAGGGGTCCGTTGTTCTTCCAATTAGAATCGGTCCTATTGTCAAAGATGTCTCTTGTCAAGTCCTGGACATGGATCTTGCTTATAATATTCTTTTGGGAAGACCATGGATTCATTCCATGCAAGCTGTGCCATCAACTTATCATCAATGTATAAAATGTCCTCACAATGGTCAAGAGATCACTGTCAAAGGAGATTCCAATCCTTTTCAATATTGTAGCAATGTGCAGATTTTTGATTCTTTGGTTCCCAATAATCGTACTAGATCTTCTACAACTACACCTGGTGACCCTAGTAATATAGCATCAACTTCTAAATCAGATGGGATCAAGATAGATATCAAAGAAAGAAGTATGGGAGAATATACTTTAGGTCAACCTCTTTGCATCACTGCATTACCTTTATCTCCTAAATCATATGGTAGGTCTTTGATCACTAAACAACAATCAGAACCCCCTTCCACACTTGTTTATAACACATTTATAAGTGGGGGCACAATATCCAAAGAGGTAGCTGAGCGTAATGCAAATTATTGGCTTAGGACACAGAAGATTGAAGATGATATTAAACATGATTATATATCCCCTGATGTCTATGGAAAAGGGTATACTTTTCTACAAAAGATGGGATATCAAGGTGCTGGACCTCTAGGGTTACAAAGAGAAGGTGTTATAAAACCAATTTTGCAAAATCCAAATTATCAATGAGATACTACAGGATTAGGATATAAGGGAGAAGGATCACAAGAAACAAAAGGGAAAACAAAAATGCCACCTTTTCATGAGACATCTAAAACTCCTGCCTTACAATTCAGAAAGCATGGCATGTATGTAGATCCAAAAAAACAAAGGATAGTTCAAAGAATCATTGATAGACTTGAGGATAATGATGATTTTGATTCTAATGATTATGAATGGGATTCCTTATCTGATGGTACTAAAGAAATAGGAGTCGATGTTGTCCATCAATATAGTAACAATTACCATGAGGGTGAGAGTTCAATGAGTGACTCACTAGGATTGGTCCCACGTAATACTACTCATGTTAATCATGAGTGAAGTGAGCGTTATCTTGTGACAGATAATTCAAATGAGAGTATGGAAATAGACCTCGCTGATACTATCATAAACCTTGGAAACTTTTCCATTAATACCATCTCTGCTTTTGAAACCAACCCAAATGATCCAATGCCCCTTGTCCGTCCTGACCTTATTGATTGGGATTCTCCCGATCACCTGGAACTTGATGTCTTCCATAATGATGATGTAATCATTGACTATCTTGGTATTAGGGATCATTTGCCACCAGGGGATCACAAGTCAGGATTTCCAATAGAACTCAATGACATGGCCTATTTTGGAGAGAGTGCCAATCCTTTCAGTCATAAAAATATAAAAATAATCAGTAGATCTAATGCTGAAAACCACTCAGTGGCAGTATTAGATCCAAAAATAGTAAAAAGAAAAGACGCATCTGATGGTGAAAACCTCTCTGAGGTGCCTGATGATGGAAGGATTGACACTCTTCGAAACTATCTAGATCGAGAGCAATCTTCCATTCTTATAGAACCGACAGTACCACTTAACATTGGAACAGAGGAGTCTCCACGCATCCTCAAGGTAGCAGCATCTTTGACAGAATCAGACAAAGAAGCTTTTGCAAAATTCTTCAGAGAACAACAAATCAACTTTTCTTGGTCCTACGCTGATATGCCTAGTTTGGACCCCAATCTCATTATGCATCATTTATCTATCAAACCAGGTGTAAAACCAGTTAAGAAAAAGCTCCGCAAAATGCATCCTCACATTGCTCTAATGGTGAAAGTAGAATTGAAAAAGCTCCTAGATGTTGGATTCATTCGGGCTATTGATTATGCTGAGTGGATTTCAAATATTGTCCCAGTTTCAAAACCAGACAAGTCTATCAGGATTTGTATTGATTTTCGAGATCTAAATAAAGCTTGTCCTAAAGATGACTTCCCTTTGCCAAATATTGATATGATTGTTGACCTAAAAGCTGGGCATGAGATGTTATCATTAATGGATGGATTTTCTGGCTATAACCAAATCAAGATTATGCTGGAAGATCAGGAAAAAACTGCTTTTACTTGTCCGTGGGGTACATACTGCTGGAATGTAATGCCTTTTGGCCTCAAAAATGCTGGAGCAACTTACCAAAGAGCCATGACCACGATCTTCCATGACATGATGCATACCATCATGGAAGATTATGTTGACGACATTTTAGCAAAATCTAAAGATAGAGTTGGTCATTTGAGAGTGTTAGACAAAATATTCACCCGGATGGAAAAATATCAGATTTGACTCAATCCAAAGAAATGTGCATTCGGGGTCACATCTGGCAAACTATTAGGGTACATTGTCTCAGCTAAAGGAATCGAAGTAGATCCAGAAAAGGTTAAAGCAATATTGGAGATGGCTTCCCCCACTAACATCAGTCAGCTAAGATCTTTATAGGGGCGTCTTCAATCAATCTGAAGATTTGTTTCTCAATTAGCAGATCGCAGTCATCCTTTTCAACATTTGCTGCATAAAAATATCTTATTCCAATGGGATGATAAGTGTGAGGAAGCTTTCAATAAAATCAAGTAGTATCTAGCGAATCCTCCAACTCTGATGTCACCAATTCCAGGCAAGCCACTCTTGCTCTACATTTCAGCAACGACAACCTCATTAGGTGCTCTTCTCGCTCAGCAAGATCATGAAGGAAAAGAAAAAGTCATTTACTACATCAGTCGCACTCTAGTGGGATATGAGTTAAACTATTCTCCTATTGAAAGAGCATGTCTAATTGTTGTCTTTGCTTCACAAAAGTGGCGACATTACATGTTGTCACATTCTACTTAGCTTATTGCAAAGATTGATCCTCTAAAGCATTTGTTAAGCAAGACTACATTGATAGGCAAGTTGGCTAAGTGGGTCATGCTACTTAGTGAGTTTGATATTGAATATGTAGATAGGAAGGCTATAAAAGGTCAAGTGATCATAGATCAACTAGTTGATGCTCCATTAATGGATGACCAACCTATACACACAGAGTTTCCTGATGCTCATATCTTAGCTTTGTCCACGCAAACATGGAAATTATACTTTGATGGCTCATACACTCAACAGGGTTCAGGAGCTGGTATACTTTTTATCACGCCACAAGGATACACTATTCCAAAATCTTTCAAGTTGTTATTTCCTTGCACTAATAATGTGGCATAATATGAGGCTTTGCTGATTGGGTTAAAAATGGCTTTAAAATGGAATGTATCTAAAGTAAATGTCTATGGAGATTCTCAGCTGATTGTTAACCAGGTTAATGATGATTACCAGACCAAAGATGATAAGTTATTGCCATATAAACGTATGGTGGATGACTTTAAAAAGTATTTCTCTGTCATCACTTTTGAGCAGATTCCTCGTCATGAAAATAAGGCTGTTGATGCCATGGCAATGATTGCTTCTTTATTTGATATCGAAGATACCAAGGCCCGTTTTGAGTTCTTGGTGGAATCCCTGACTTGTCCTTCATATGATGACCCTGATACGAGTATTATATGTCATCTGATTGGACATGACTCCCCAACCTATGGAAAAATCTATTCTTACCTCAAAGATAACACTTTACCTCCCGACCTATCCCGCAATCAAAAAAAAACTTTTCTCCACCAAACCTCTCGCTATATTTTACTATCCGACACCCTTTATCGGTGAGGTTTTGACAGTACTCTCCTACGATGTCTCGAACATGATGAAGCTCAACTTTCCTTACAGGATGTACATGAAGGTATTTGTGGGACACATTCAAGTGGTCCCTCTTTGGCTAAGAAACTCATGCGTATGGGTTATTATTGGCCTACCATGGAAGCAGATTCCTTTCATTTTGCTAGGGCATGCAAGAAATGTCAGATACATGGAAACTTTATCCATACTCTAACACAAGAGTTACATCCTTTTAAAACTACTTTGCCATTCAGTCTGTGGGGACTCGACCTCGTGGGCGCTATAAATCCTCCATCTTCCAATGGTCACAAATGGATCCTCACTGCCACAGAATACTTCACTAAATGGATTGAGGCCGTTCCATTGATTACCGCCACAGGGAAACAAATATCCATGTTTATCTTAAACTATATCATCTGCAGATATGGTATACCTATGTATCTCATTACTGATCATGGGAAACAGTTCCAAAATTAGGACATGGATGAACTGTGCGCCAAATTCCACATTACCCACAACTATTCCACCATCTACTATCCTCAAGGAAATGGCCAAGCTGAGGCGTCAAATAAAATAATTATTAAAATCCTACAAAAGACTGTCAATGACGCTGGCCATGATTGGCATCTTCAACTTAATCCTACCTTATGGGCTTACCGCACCTCCATCCGTACTCCTACTGGAGCCACTCCATACTCCCTTGTTTATGGATCTGAAGCAGTCCTTCCCCTTGAGGTCAAGTTGCCTTCACTTCGTGTTACTCTTAAAGATTTAATTCCTGATGAAGAGTATAGAGTTGCATGCTTGACTAAATTGGAACTCCTAGATGAACACCATCAGCACGCCTATGATCATTTGAAAGTTTATCAGCAGTGTTTGTCCCGTCAGTACAACAGCAAGGTAAAGATCAGAGACTTTTAGTTGGGTGACTTAGTCCTTCGAGAAAATCCAAAGAATCAACAACACCGTGAAAAGAAGGGTAAGTTCGAACCTAATTGGTTAGGGCCTTTTGTGATCACAGCAGTCTATGGTTCTGGAGCTTATCAGTTATCTACACCTGAAGGGGATCCCTTGGATGAGCCTCTTAATAGTATCCATCTTAAGAAGTTTTATCCTTGAAATCCCAATGCAAGGGGCATGTATATAGGCTGTAAATATATTCTGTAAATATAAAAAAAATAGCAAAAAATACAAAAAAATCACAAAATCAAAAGAAAAATTGCAATAAAAGCATATGGTGAAAACCTGGAAACAGGCGCTATATGTGACAAGTTGGCTCCTTTATCTATTAGGCTTATTTTAGTGTGTCCATTCATTGTATATATCCATAATAAAATGGTTAGTCAATCCTCATCCCCGTCCTGTATATATCATAATAAAATGGCCAGTTCATCCACCATTCCTTGTATTTATCCATAACTAAATCCGATCATAGCTTGATCTTTTGTCAGGGTCTTCATCCTAGTCTTGTTGTGTTTTTCTTCATCCATAATAAGTCATTCCATCACCTAGCTGGGGGCATGTCCTTGACCTAGTTTGGGAAGTGGATCTATGATAGTCGTGACTCTTAGAGGACATAATGGAGTTATTTTCACCAGGCAAGCAGACACAATCAAATGTCCTTTTACAATGATATCTTCATGCTGAATCCAAATCTATGATCTATTCTTCGACACATGACCACTTATCTATATATCTTGACTATATATCATCACTTGAATTGATCAACATGTCCCACATCAATCTTTTTGGCAAAAGAAATGTATATTCATGACAGGCATATTAGAATGGTTTGTTGTAGATTATGCATTCATATCTGGATTTCATTGTTATCATGTTTCCTATGCTATTCCGGGATATCTTTTGACATGAGTTTGAAACTCCCATATGTCATTGATTAGAATAGTCAGGATGGAGCATGGTATTTTCTTTGATTGTTGTTTGTGGGGTATTTTTTGATGAAATCAAAGGATCCAATAATTTGGGGTGTCTGTGTATAAGTGCCTTCATCCATTTCATAGTATGAACAACATAAACATCATGTTGCTCTGCAAATACTATTTATGGTGATACGCCATCGCATACCTTGACTCCAAATATTTATTCTTTGATTGAGGGGGAAATATTCCTTGTCTGTTACGCAAACGAAACTCAGGTCATCTTGGTTCAATTATACCTAGATGCTTGTCAAGTTTGCAATATTAAACTCCATGCAAAAAGTGCTCAGGTCATCCTAGTTTAATTATACCATGATGCTTACATTTTCTTGCAACATAACGAGCTCAATGATGAAAATCAAATTCCAATTATTATGAAGTTCTAAGATGTTACACGAAGTTGTGGAGATACTCATTTCATATTTCATTTTTTGCATTGTATTATACCATTTCCTAGATTTGCATTTCAATGCTCCTTTTATAGGGATTTATAGGTTACCTTTCTTATTAAGTTATCTATTTTCTTAGTCTATTCTTCTTGTGTCAGATACATTGTTATTTAAGTTGAGGACATTTGGACAAACCACACATATTATGACTTTTTGCATTTAACACTTAAATCATTTAGAGACATAATTTATCTTCATTAGGAGTGTTCATTTATATATAATATGATCATAAAACATAGCTATCATTTTATATCATTTATTTATCATGTTATCCGTTACTACATTTAAATTATCTTAGGTACATTATCATTTATTACATTAGATATCATTTGCATTATATCATTTATTTATTATTCATTATCCACATTGTTCATTACAAATATTGCATTGATAATCACATAGCATTAACAAATTCATTTAAGACGTGCATGTATGACATCATCATATGATTATTAACCATTACGCATCAACAAAATCAAAACATAAATATAAATCATTTTGCATTCTAAGGCAAACATTTTATGCATATTAAAGTAAATCATCACATCTTGCATATGTCAGTACGCACATGTATATAAATCATCAAAGTAAATCATGATAGAACTGCATCACATACAATCCATAAAATAACAAAAATATCCGAATGTCCAATGATATAAATCAATAACAATGTGTCTATAGTCAATGTGTCTGTCAAGTCAAAAATATAATAATACAATGAATCATAATGATACAATAGTGTATACAATGATCTCTCACAAATCTATGAACCACTACCTCCTGACTCTGTATGTCGTTGTCTACGGGATGCAATGTGGCCCTGTGCTGCTACACTCCCTGAGGCTGAGGATCCACCCTGACCTCCTGACCCTGTCGGTGCTCTGGGAGGATTTGATGATACCCCTCCACTGCCAGCTGGTGCCTGTCGCTCATGTGCAGCTGATCTGATGCCAACTGAGCTCTCTCTATAGCTCCCGATCCACTGATCCCTCAGGACTACCTATCTATATGCCTCTCACCAGTAGGATATCTCCTTCCCAGCATGTATCATGGCTCTCATGATATCCCCATGAGGACCTAGGTCCTCAGTCCTTTGTAGCTCATCCAGAAGCATCTCTGACTCCCCGAGTCTCTCCACAGCTGAATCTCTCTCTGCCCGCAGCACATCCATCTATCTGCCCATCCTCTCAATTTGTCTCTCTAGACCTAGAACCCGATCTGCCTCTACCTAGATAACTGCTAGTCGAACTAGCAGTGCGTCAATATCAAGCTCCTCTTCCGTAGCCTCTCTATGTAAATAGGGATCCTATCCCCTGATGTCCATGTCTGCCTGCTCTACCTGTGCCTGTATATCTGGCATCTCCACATCTGGCTCATCCTATCTGCCACCCTGAGCCACATCAACCTGTGCCTGCCCCTGTGCCTGTACTGCAGCAACTGGTATCTGTACTACAGCCACTGGTCTCTATACCTACGTGACTGGTACCTATAATGGTGCTCTTGCAGCTGGTTGTGCTGGCTATGCTAGCAGCTGTCTCCATCCCTATCCCCTCTACCTCACTCCACCTACTCTCATCCATGGGCCAACTCTCCCTCCATCTCCACCACCTCCATCTCCGCCACCATCTCCACCACCTCCATCTCCACCTCCATCTCCACCACCTCCATCTCCTCCTCCATCTCCTCCTCTCCCTCGTCCCCTCCTATCTTGACCTCGCTGCCTCCCCCGACGTCTGTCTGCTGGATCTCTCTCTGGAGGTCTCGTTGCTAGATCTGTAATCCGTGGCACAGGATGATCTCTCAAAAATTGCTCTAAATCTGTAGTCATCCTAGGGTCAACCATTATCTGTCTCATGGACCATGCCTGGTATGGTGCATCCAAAAACTCCTACCGCACAACATCAAATGATGCCATGGGCCCCCAATCCCGTCTCTCCTAGTGTGTCCGTGCAAACTCGGTCACTCCCTGGGGCATACCCTGTATCTTTCCAAACTGTCACAGCACCCGGCTAACCAGCTATCTCTCAATAATAAAGGGCATCTGCCCTATTAGTCATCATGCCTCAAAACAAAAACCAAGCTGCCGCTCATCGTCCCATGGCTCACACCCAAGGTAGGGTCTCCATGTCACTGTGTCTAGTGTGTCCAAAGTGTAGCGCCAAAACTCTAAATGTCTCAATTTTGCCTGAGACAAAATTGAGGAGTATAAATGAATATAGGGCTTCCCTGCACCCTGAAACTGAATCACCAATGGTCTGGTCACTGCAATGTGCTCCCATGCCCAAACATGGAGTAGTGTCACCCCTGCTGATAGAGATGCACTCCCGTGGTACACCACCTGATGTAAATCATGGTATAAGTGTGCTAATAAACACACACCCCAAGCAAATCAGGTCCCCTCCATCACCCGCTGTAATGTCCGGCCCCACCCAACTGCAAATCCGTGTGACCTCCAATACGGGCATACGAATCCCCCAATAGCACCTATTAGAACCACTGGAAGAGGGTCATACATTTTGACCATCTCCTCCCAGCTAATCTCCCCATCCTCTATGTCATCATCTCCAAAGATAGCTCTGCACTCTGTGACTCCGCCGTGTCGACCATACTGCACTAACTCTCCTGTGATGGGAAGCCGGAGGATGCGATATACATCCTCTAGTGTCACTGTCATCTCCCTTGTCGGAAGATGGAAAGTACTCATCTCTGAGTGCCATCTCTCCGCTAATGCGGTCATCATGCTCAGATTCACCCAAATTTTGGGTGTGTAAATCACATGGTACAGTCCCGATGCTCCTATCACCAGTCTCTCTATCTCCGATAATGCTGGTCTCAGGTTCTGCGTGACGGGATATCTCTCCCATGACATCAAAAAATCTATGATATCCTCCTATTCAGGTCAACAACAATCAACCTATCAGATTTTGATAAACTAATTTATCAATCTATCTATCCTATCATATCAATTTCAAACATGTTTATCACGTGTTTCAACAGATGATTCTATCAATTGTCTATTTTAGACTGGCTAACTAGCAAACATGCTACAATGTTGCCAATCTTGATCAAATCGATCACAATCAACCACCGACAGATCAAATCAGCTTATCGACATCAAGTTTGACCTAATTGACTATCCATCATGACTAAATTTTAACACCCAAAAACATATGCGCAGCATTGAAACATGCATGCGCAACTTTATTTCACATTTGCGCAGGTTTTAACCTATGCACAGTTTTCTTTCACATTTGTGCTACATTTCTACACATTTGCATAGCTTGTTACATATGCATGGTTTTGTTGAGCAAATGTGCTGCTTTTTGTCACAAATGCACCGAAAGTATCAATGCGCACTTTTAGTGCATACATGCGTAGCCCTTTCTTTTGTTTGGTATGAATGCACAGCCATGCTTAACGAATGCACAAAAACGTCAAATTTCTGTGCAAACATCTCAGGTTTTTGCGCATTGATGCACCGAAACTGTGCATTCATTCCACGCTAAAAAAATAAAAATTTTCCTAATCTAAATCTATCATTTCACCTACCCTAAACATGCTCAATTCTACTCTAAAATGCATCAAATCATGAAATCACAAAGCATGATCGAGTTACCTACTGGTTCACCCGAATTGGGTGGTTGCTGGAAGCGTCTGACTCTCTCGAAGTGATGATCTGACAAGGGGAACGGCATCCTGGCGGCTCTGCTCTTCTCTCTCTCACGCTCTAATCTCCAAATGACAAGTGTGCACAATGAGCCTATTGTGGACCCCTTGGCCATATTTATAGCTTGTGGACCTGATGTGCTTGGTGTGTGGACCCTACCTGCCATTTTTCTTCTATTCTACCCCATTTTCATCCATATTTCCTACCGTTCGTTCGTGAGATTGATTGAACAAACCCCATAAAAAATAAAAAAAAACAACAACAACAACAAAATTCCCAAATTATTTTTACAAAATTTAAATAATTTTTTTTGTCAATCAATCTCTCGAGGGGGCATCCATAGGTCGTCTGAGACATTGTCTGGGGCTGGGGCAAAAATGCTTGATTTTTCTTTGAAACAATGTGACCAGCACCTTATTTCAAAGAGGGGCAAAATGTATACACCTAAAAATGGCTTCATTAATTAATTAAATATTTATTATTTAATTACTATTGACTTGATAAATTAATTAAATATTTATTATTTAATTAATATTTTTTTCCTCTATTTATTAAGTAAATTATTCAATTTATTTAATAAATTCACTATAGTCTAATTCTATATCCTAAGTCTTCTAAAAAGTCTATTAAAGTGATTTAATTAAATACACAATCACCTAAATATGACTAAATCCCCTAGTCCACTTCATCCACCTAGTCACCTGACACATCACCTTGGCTAAGATAAATAATTATTATTAATTATTTATTCATATTTATCCTCACCTACACATGTCCTATTCTTAAGGGCTATGTGGCCTCATAGGACTTGGTCTCATGACCACTTGTCCTCTCAACAACCAAGTCAAGAGACATTCTCTATTCCTAAGGGGCTTCTCAAGCCACCTCTAAGGGTCAAGGGTGACTCATAGGACACTTGTGCAAAGAGTCCTCATGAGGAAAAGGTCTCTCCCTCTTTCTCTTTGGTCTTTGTGAGACACTTGACATATGTCTTTCCCTTCCACCTTCTTCTCCTCCATGTCAATGTGAGAGGAACATCATCCCTATTCTTTCTCTCACATTCCAACTACATCCCCCTTTCTCTCAACTTTTTCAACCAAGTCAATTTTAGCCCTAAGATCTTCCACCATTCATTCTCAACTGTAGGATTCTGCCACCTAGGCCTAGATCCTCCAAAACTCTATAAAAGGAGCCTCATTTTCCATTTGAAAGCTAATAGGTATTTTTGAGAACAAGCATTCAAGCATACAAGCAATCAAGCATCCAAGCAATCAAGCAAACAAGCATTTTCATTATCATCCCCATCATTTGCATTCCATTCATTAGATTTGCATAAGCTATTGTGCATCCATTTCACTCAATCTCCACACTTTGGAAACATCTTGGGAAAAGGGCTCCATTTGGAAATCTGAGAGCTCAACATCTTCAAGAAATCAAGGTTAGGAGGGCAATGGAGACAAGCTGCATTTGTAGGTGAAGGTAAAATTGTTATTTTGGCTTCATTGTTTATTGCATTCTTCATTGTAGTTTGCTTATTAGATAGATTTGTTAGCTTCTTTTAGATAATTTATCATTTAGAGTAGTATCCAACTAATTTTCATACAATAGCATAAACTCTTTACTTGGTCACATAGACCTTCTATTGATGGCTCAACACTTCACACACTCTACTCTGCTCTTCACAAACAACTTTGAACCATGCTTTAGCAATCACAAATGACTGCCTATAAATATCTTTCCTCCAAATGATATAATCAAATCGGCCTATTAGAACCACCTTAAAATCATATTAGAGAAACCATAACATACTCCAATAATAATTTTGTTGGTTCTACTAAGAACGCAACACAATCTAGGACCTATCCAATATTAATAAATGTAGACGCACGCTACACACTGTTGGCTCTACCAAAGTAATTGAAACTTTCTCCTCAAGATGAGTTACATCATGCACTCTTAACCAAACATTTTTAACTCTTCTCTAATCTATAATCCAAGGGTGCATACCAAAATGATAAGTGCAACTCATGAACAAATACAATCTCTATCGGCTCTTCTGAATAAACACAGGAAACTACTACTGGTGAATAGTGACTGCATAACTTCACTTCTACTGATCATCAGACTCTATGTCCATGATTATAACATCACTAACATGTCTTCATCACATATCCAAAGGTGCAAGGCTCCATGATGATTGTATAGACAATCACTCACAAAACACTACCTATAACTCTGTCAGGAACACTGCTGACACAAGCTGCTGGATAATTGTATGTACTAATAGTTAACCTCTACGTCCATGATATCATGCTGATAACATGTCCATGCTACATATACTCAAATCTTACTACATAAGTCTTCAACACATGCTACTTACTATATGTTGTCATCAATGACAAACGTACAGTCAGCACTGGCTTGCTGGCAAATCTCCAACAAATTTTTCTTATCTCATGGCCATGTCTAGAAGATCAGAACAATCCTCTATTCATTGACCTTTATTTCAGCCAAAAATGCTAGAACTATGGCACATAATACCATACACTTCATATACTATAATGTCTAGCACTAGATAGTCCAACCATTTTGGCCCCAAATTTAAAATTATAATATTTTGGATTATAAGTAGTGGTAAAATGTTTCCTAGTATTGGTATTCTTCAATTTTAAAATCTAAAAGGTGTAATCTATGTAAATAAAACTCTCCCCCTCATTTGAACATGACCTATCATTTATTATCAAGAGTTCCTTTAATTGAGCATTCAATCAAGCATCTTCAAGAAAAATAATGAGAAGTCTATAATGAAGGCATGCATTATCACCTATAAAGAAACAACAAGCTTTGTGTGTGGTTTCAAGGAAATAATTTCATATCAAATATATCATTTGTCAATTTAAGCATTTTCTTTAAGTTTTTCAACCTCTACCCTACCAAGAGTAATAGTTATTTATCCAAAATTACTGTAGTGGGGGTGGGAATACTAACATTGAGTTTAACTTCTAAGGCAAGTTCCTATATAAAAAAATAGTTTTGAAGATAAAAAATTCAAATTTATAATTTGAAGATTTTTTTTTTCAAAATTTTAATTTTGAATTTGTCTTTGATTGAAAGGGTGACTTGGTTGCACCTTCAAATTATAAAGGAATTTGAAGTGATTTTGATGAGAATTTTGATTATGACACCTAAGCATGCCCCTATGAAAATATTTTTGAATGACATGGTTTGAAATTGAATAACAATATATCTAGTGGTTGTCATGCAAAATGACTTTGGGGTCATGTTGATTGCCTATCATTAATTTTTTTGTCCACTTTTATCTTCTCGTAGTCATTTTTAATTAGTTTCTCAAGTACCTAATTTGAGGGCTCCATACAAGTCTACATTCTACACTTTTTAAGATTAATCCAAGTGGCTTACTTTGGAGGCTCATATTTCACATCCACTTGACTATCATGCTAAAATGATCATTCCCCTATATTGCAAACATCTCAATGAACCCCTATGTTCATTCTGAGAGCTTAGTAATCTCATTTGACACTTTTTCCAAACCCAAAGTAAATGGAATGTGTTCTATTTTTAGTGTGCACAGTGACAAATTCTCTAAGAGGTCACTTTGAGTGTTAGTATTTTAAAGTCAGTTGATTGTCAAGATGAATGAGTTGGTTCCTTGGATTCTCTACATGTAAAAGTGATTATATGATTAGTTGCAAAGATTCAAGATATGATTTTTATTTTTTCAACATCAAATCCAAATGCAATTTATTATGTTTCTGCATCTACACTTCCAAAAAGTTTCAAAAATAGTCATTTTTTACCATTAATATTTGGTACACAAGATTGAATTAGGTAAAACCAATTTTCATATGTATTCCTTGTAGCTCCATTTACTTTAATGCTAGGTGGTGGATCCCCAAAGAGGAATTTGTTATTATTTCAATGCAGTGGCTTAATGAGTTTCAAAAAGGTCTACACATTCTTATTTGCAAAAAAAAAAAGTGCCCTACTTTGATTGCTAATTTCTTGAAACTCAAATTGTGTCATACCATACCATTTGGGGATTTGATTCACATGTAGAGAAAACGTGTGTCTTTCAAATCTCATGGTTCTAAGTGGTCATTTGACGAGTTTTCAAAGCCAGTTTTAGAGGCTAGCTAACATATTATTGGTCAAAGTGCAAAGGTATCAAAAGCAAGTTTTAATGACCACCTACATGACATTTTCAACTTCGATGCACAGAAGATAGCATTCAAACAGTTGAGATACTGGTGAAATCAATTTAAAGTGAAATTGTTTTATTTCATTTTTTTCAAGTGGGGCCCACAAGTGAACCTGACCTTCACAAGGGAGTTCACAAAGAGCTTCAAAATAATTTTTAAAAAAATATTATTATTTTAAATCTTTTTTTAAAAATAATGATATTATATATTTAGAGGTGAAAACTGAAAATTTTAAATTACCTTCCTAATTTAAAATTTTAAAATGAAATGCCATAAATAAATATTGTAAATTTATTTAAATCATTAGAATAATTTTGAAAAGCTTTAAAGTGGTATAAAAGAGGAATCATTAAAAGTTGGTAGGCCCCCTCTTCTCTAGAAAATATTAAAAAAAATTCTCATCGTAGCTTCATAGGTGAGAAGGGAATCCTCAAAAATGAGTTGGAATGATGCACTTGAGTATGGAAAAGTTTTTTTTGGATGATTAGCATTTTTTATAACTGTTGAAACATTACAAATATTTTTAATATTTCATTCATGTCTATTCAAAGTTTTAGTGTTCTTGGTTTCTGGAAGCTCTTGCAGAAAATTGATTCCTGAAGGGGAAATGGTCTTTGTTGAGTTTGGGGTCGTCATTTTTTTCTCACTACCAATGCCTGACCACCTACATGACATTTTCAACTTCAGATGCATAGAAGATAGCATTCAAATAGTTGAGATACTGGTGAAATCAATTTAAAGTGAAATTTTTTCATTTCTTTTTTTTTAAGTGGGGCTCACAAGCGGACCTGACCTTCACAATGGAGTTGACAAAGAGTTTCAAAATAATTTTTTTTTAAAATATGATTATTTTAAATCTTTTTTATTTAAATAATGATATTATATATTTAGAAGTGAAAAAACCATAATTTTAAATCACCTTCTTGATTTAAAATTTTTAAATAAGATGCCATAAATAAATATTGTAAATTTATTTAAATCATTCTTAGAATAATTTTGAAAACCTTTAAAGTGGTATAAAAGAGGAATCATTAAAAGTCAGTAGGCCCCCTCTTCTCTAGAAAATATTAAAAAAAATTCTCATTGTAGCTTCATAGGTGAGAAGGGAGTCCTCAAAAATGAGTTGGAATGATGTGCTTGAGTATGGAAAAGTTCTTTTAGATGATTAGCATTTTTTATAACTGTTGAAACATTACAAATATTTTTAATATTTCATTCATGCCGATTCAAGATTTTAGTGTTCTTGGTTTTTGGTAGCTCTTGCAGAAAATTGATTCATGAAGATGAAATGGTCTATGTTGAGTTTGGGGTCGTCATTTTTTTCTCACTCTCAATGCCTTACCACTTTCCACAATCGTGCGCCACAAATGTGAGTTTTTCATATTGCATAGCATTGAGAAAAGGAGTTGTCATCTTGTAAGGTATTTTATACAAACAAATGAGATGGCAGAATCATATTGCACAATGTTGTTCTAAGTGTCACTTATGGGCATCAATGGTGATGTTTCAAAATATCATTGCAAGTGTTGAGAATGTGCACAATGTGAACTTTACATGGTAGGGGAATGTTGATTTTAACAGTAAAATGCATGTTTGAAATATGAATCTTCATTGACCATGGTGAAGAGGTTGCACGTAGCAATTAAATGGATTCATATTTGTTTGATAAAAATTAATGGATTCATATACATGAACGTGCCTACATCTATGTTTGAACATGCACAAGGAAGGATTTATATATTGATTGAAACTTCAAGCATGGTAGTTGCTGGTGAAATTTATGTTTGGGCAACTTTTTGGGCCACTTAAATTGCTTGTTTTTTTAGCATATTTAATGGTTGGAATATTGATGGTTTTGAATATATTTGGCTGATTAGAATTCTTGGTTTAGGTGAATGTGAAGTTTGGAGTGTAAACATTTGAATTGGGGATTTTGTGATGAGAAACTATAAATATACTAATAATCATAAATACAAAATAAAGAATGGCAGACATTGCAACCAAATTATTTTCCAAAATACGTCAAGAAATGAAATGAATTGATTTCAAGATGTGCACAAAATATATTTGCAAGGAAGCTTTATAAACATTTTGATGAATAGAGGCCTCTTCTATTAATAAAAATATTAAAGTACAATATTCACAAAAAAGGGGTCGGGGAAAAAGTCACCCCGTGAAGAGTCACACGGCACCTAGGCTAAAAACATATAACTATTCATCAAAAAACAATATAAAAAGAGAAACTCTCGAGCTATGAGGGTAGTTGCAAAAGAGGAAGGAGGATCTCTATCATCAGGATTGCCCCAAACATTGGGCCCTGGGGTCTGGTCAGGAATCGACTAGTCATCATCTTTTTCTTCTTCTTTCTCCAATTCTCCTTCCTCCCGCTTGGGAGAAATAGGAAGCACTAGGTGGTGGAATTTGTCAGAAGTGGTAGGAGGCCATGCAAGAACACTAGCCTTGGGCTGAGTAGAAGTAGAAGTAGTGAAAATAAGCAAGGGAGGCCAGTCGGCACCCGCATCCCTCTAAGGAGGAGGAGAGGCAGAGCGGTGATGCTACTGGTGTGGAGTCCTAGAGTGCCTAGTAGAGGAACTCCAATTGTGATGATGGCTCCTAAGAAATGTGTGGTTAGCTGAGAGAGAGTTCAGAGGTGCCCTAGCAATAGTACAAGGGGAATTTCCCCAGTGCTACAGCAACTCCTACAAATGGGCAACCTCTAAGGCCACCTTGTCTGCTTGCACCTGAATCTGAATCATGACATTGTTACATAAACATGCCTTAGCATAAAGAGAGATATGAATGTCTAGAGAACTATGAGAAAAAAGAATAGCATTTAATTCTTTCCATAAAGTAAAAAAGATCTCCATCCTGAAAGCATGCCATATCTGAGTATACTAGGAAGGCATTCTAGGAGAGTCACCAAGGAGCGCCATATGCCAGGAAAAAGGCTCACACCAGAAAGGAAAAAAGAGTTCATGAATCCAGATCCAATAATTTTGGGCACGATGAAAAAACCAAAAAATGTGCATGATAGTTTCAAAATGACCACAAAAATGGCATTTAGGGTCAGGCACACCCAAATGTCAGAGCTGAGCTCCCAAAGGTAAACCCTAGTAAAGAAAACATCAAGAAAAATAAGAAATCTTATGCTCGGTGATAGAATCCAAAATAGTATGAAAATGCCAACTCCAATTCTTTTGGGAAGAATAAAGATGTCATCTTTCATTGAGAGAATCAATCATGGGAAAATGGGGCACAAGCCAAGAATATCCAAGCTTGGGATTGTAACTAGTGAATGGTGTAGTAGGATACCATTTTCAGTCCTTCCACCGGGGTTTAACGGACTAAATTCCCAACTTGTGCAGGAGATGTGGCGGAATGGTCAAAACTAGCAAGTCAAAAGTCTAACGATCTAGGTGGATGAGTTGGAACTAAACACAGAGGTCATCCCAAGAGTGAAGACTCATAGTGGCTCTAGAAAATAGGTCTTTGGGAGTTTTAATGCCACATTTTTTAAAATAAAGAGCACTCATACCCTGGATTCTAGCCAAAGGAATCCCTTGCTGAGAAAACAAAGGGGACCACCAAATATTTTGTTGGTTAAGAGAAAGACCATCACGAAAACCATTCCCAGCCTAGTGAAGCCAGGGCTTGACAGCTTCCCAAGCTCTCCAAATGCTTTTGGCAACAAAAGTGCCCCAGATTTGAACAAGGGCCCTCATAACAAGAAGGGTTTGAAAGCCAATCCCCTTCTAGGAAGGCTTGTGTAAAGGGTACCCTAAAGAAATGCAATGTTGAAGAAAAAAATTTTAGGCCTCATTGCCTATGAGACACCACATGATCCATTTTGCACAAAGGGCTAGCCCTTGTTTCTAAGTATCAAGCAAGCCAAGCCCACTAGAGGTCTTGGGGAGGCAAAAAAAATCCCAGGAAACTATGTGAAAACCATGATGGCCAATTCCAAAAGCCCAAAGGAAGTCACGTGATAATTTCTCAAGATTTTTGTAAGAGGCTTTTGAGGGAGCCCAGCATGAAGAATAATACACATGCGTAGTAGCCAAAACCTTAGAGTAGATCTGAAACTTTCCTATGAGAGAGAACGGATTGGTGATCCAATAAGTAAGCTTTTTTTCAATTTTGGCTAGAACTGCATTCCATAATTTAGTAGGAGTAGCTTGAAAAGAAAAGGGGATTCCCAGGAAATGGAATATTTCCCCATGTTGAATCCTAGACCATCCAAACTAAGATAACCAAGGTGGATCAGGAAGGGTAGACTATCTATAACATAAGGTTTTATGCCATTGGATGGCAAAACTAGAGGCAAGACAAAAGGTGTCTAAACACTGCAAGGTTGCCTTGATATTTTCTTCATCCTCTTTAAGAGTGAAAAAGGAATCATCAGCAAAATGGTCATTAACCAATTGTTGAGAAGAGTCTGGTAAAGTGATTCCCTAAACATGGCCCATAGAAATGGAGTGAGCAAGTAAGTAGTTAAATCCTTCAGCTGCCAGAACATATAAGGCAGGAGCCAAAGGACATCCTTTTTGAATAGACTAAAAGAGCCCAAAAGAAAAAGACTATTGGCCATTGATGGTGATGCAAGCACAAGCATCACTAAAAAGAATTTGCATAGATTAAATAAATCTAGGACCAAAGCCAAGAGCATGAAGCATAGCTAAAATGAAAGGCCATTCAATGTGATCATAAGCTTTAGAAAAATCAATTTTAAGAAAGAGGGCTCTCTGATGAGATATACAAGCCCATTCCATACCTTCCCAAACCACAATGATATTGTCAAGAATAAATCTTGAATTGATAAAGCTATTTTTCTCTGGCCTAACAATCTAAGGCAAAAGGTGATGGATTTTGAGAGCCAAAGCCTTGGCAATGATCTTGTAAGAGATATTTGGAAAGGTAATAGGCTGCCAATTGCATATATCCTCTGAGTCCCCAATTTTGGGAATGAACTTGATATTGCCCTGGTTAATGATGCCCCCAAGAGTTTGGGAGTGAAAATATTTAAGGTAAACCTAGTGAAGATCAGGACCAATGGCATCCCAGTGGGATTTATAGAACTCATAAGGGAAACCATTGCATCCTGGGGCTTTATCATCAGCCATAGAAAATACAACTTCTCAAAGATCATGCAAGGAAAGTAGTTGATCACAGAGAACATGTTGAAAGGGGGAAATGCAATGAGGGACAACAGAAATTTAGTCTACAAGGGCTTTCTCACTAGCCGTAGAAGATCCTTGAGTGACAAAGACTTGTTCATAATGATGAACAAAGTCTTACAGAATATCAGGAAGCTCCGTGAGGAGACAGTGACCTTCTTTAATCTTGGTGATGCCCACATTAGTATGGCGAGCACAAAGAGCAACAAAAAATTCTTTAGAAGTTTGGTCTCCAACTTTTAACTAGTGCATTCGAGCTTTAATCTGGGCACCTCTAGTAGCATATTTGTCTACAATTTGCTTCTAATGACATATCTTGGCAAGATGAAGTTGTAGGTCCTGATTGAAAGGATCTTGGGCTAAGGCCTCCATGGCAACACGTAAAGCTTTGGTGTTAACATCATAGGATCTATGGTGATACTTGGCAAGTTGTCAGTGATAAATGCATAGAAAACATGTTGTACGCCAGATGGCATTATTCCACCATCAAATCTAGCCTAGCGATTAAGATGGTTGAGGCTCGAGGTTCCACACTCGATGAATGTGGGCCACCATGGAAGGGTGGTGAAGGAGAGAAGTATTAAAAAAAATTTCATGGTGGGAGGCCATGCCTTAGCTATCTACCATACAATATTAAATTGAATGGGGAAATGATCTGACAAGGTCACATCAACAAGAGGAGTAACCGGTAAGACTTGATTTTTGGAAAAAGAGAAGAAATATTATGTTGAGATCATAGTGCGATCAAGCCTTTTATGAATTATCTTAGAAGAAGCTTTGAAATTTGACCAAGTGTACCAGACCCCATCAAGACAGTGGTGGCTAACATTGGGATCAAAAAGCCCTAACTTATTGCACATGTAGTACCAGGCTTCTCTCTCTCCAACTGTCCATCAAAAAGGCAAAATGTCATCCTTGTCAGAAGCCATTTCAACCATATTGAAATCACCACAAAAAATCCAAGTTGAAGGTGGAAGAGAATCCACAAGCCAATGCCAAAGGTGAGATCTCTCAACAACATCATTGGGAGCATAAACATTAATTATGCCAAAAGAATGATTCTCAATAATGAAAGTAGCCCAAAAAATTCTCTGCATGAGATCTGAGCTGTAAATAACCAAAAAGGACTGCCAACAAGGAGAAAGGAGAGTAACAACTCCACCTCGACCAGCCTCATGTTGAGAACAGAGAGAAAGGCTCTTAGGCCAGATAACTTTCCATGCCGCATCAATCAAAAAACCAAAAATTTTAACTTCTTGGAGGCATAGAACATCCAGATGACTAATACAACAACGCACATCCCTAATAGAAAAAATTTTGGGCAATTTTTTCAGACCTCGAACATTCCATGAGATGTACTTCATGGAAAAATAGTGTCATCCATACCATCACCCTCCCCAAGGGAAGTAAAACTATTTGACAAATAAGCTAGGGCGAAATCATTCCCAGAAGACTCCATGGAAATATTCCTCCATTTTTCTTGAATGCCCTCAAACTTGTTCTCTACATGCCCAGGAGGGCTACAAAAATGGAAAAAAGGAGTAGGAGAGGCAATCGTAGTGGCTTCCTGAGGCACGTGGGCTAAAGGAGCATTAATACTAGAGTCAAAAGCTTCCTTCCCCTTCGAAGCAAGGTTTGAAATTGGAGCAACCTTTTCAGTATGAACCTCAATAGCCAAAGGTGGTGGTTGAGATGTGGAAGCCAAAGCAACAGGCTTGGCTTTCTTGTTATGGTGACTGACTGTAACCCAGTCATCTTTCTTGAGTTCCTCCTTTTTTCCAGCACCAACTAGTCGAGAACCAGAATCCTTGGGAGGAGACTTGGTACAAGGCAATGCTAAAGGGCAGTCCTTAATCTTTTGCTCTATAGATTGATAGTGATAACATGTGTTGGGAAGGTTGAGATAGAGCACCTTCTGAGTGAAGGTGGTCTCACCAACCTGAATCTCAACAAACTCCTTAAAGTCCCTAGAAAGGTTGACCTCAACACAGAACCTCTTTTGAGGCTGAGGATTGAGAAAATGGTCATGCTTGCTACATATAACCCTACCTAGCATTTGCGCTATGGCATGCATGAATGGCCAATAGGGTAGAGGAAGACCAAGAAACTAGACCCACATAAGAACTTTTAGTTTGTTTTCATCGGACACAGAAAAGTCTCGAGACCAGCACTGACAAACTAAAAGGGAAGCCCTAAGATTCCAGGGTCCTTTGGAAAATATGGCATCCACATGGGAAGGGTTAGAAAAATGAAACAAAAAAAAATCCCTTGGTGAGGCTCTGAATTCCATCCAAGCAGATTCCATGAGGATTCCAAGCTTTCGCAACCCAATCCTTGATAATATTTTCAGGAGGGTTGCGACCCATAAAATAGCCAATAAGGTTATGCATTTCAAGCCAAGTACAGGCATCATCAAACTCATGTATTGGAAAAACAATATCAGGCTGAGACATACATCATGAAACACTTTGGGAACAAACTTGTAGGGTCATTTTCTTGGCAGCGCCATTGCTATCCGTAACCACACCAGTATCAACTA